>JAVXUO010001279.1:0-521411 GCA_033065855.1 Escallonia rubra
GACACTGACTAATTAAAAATTCAATCAAAAAACCAAAAAAAAAAAAACAGCGGCTAAAAGTCTAAAAGGCTACAATTCAACCACAAAACCAAAATAAGTGACAAGGATTGAAAACTGGATCAAGTGACAGATCCCGAAGGATTGGAGTGAAACAGAGAGATTGAGATAAGGAATGAAAAAATAGTGACTAGACAAGCTAAGACGGTGGTCGGTGGTTGCCGAGGTGGACTGTGGTCGCTGAGGTGGAGACGGACGTTGACGGTGCGGGGGAGAGCTGGACAGTGGTTGCCAAGGTGGAAGTGGATGCCGGTGGTGTGGGGGAGAGGGAGAAGTGAAGGAGCCAATGAGGCATCATCGGTAGGTCACAGAGTGAAGAGAACAATGAATATTTCAGGGCTTTGAATTATATATATAAATGGATGGATGACTGAGATTAGTCGGTGCATAAAGTAAGTATAACGGGGTGGTTAAATACCCAAGACTCGTTTATATAGTTAGTTAGTTATCTATTATGCATTTCTTATCGTATAAAAACTCCCTTTTAAGGCACTAACTGGTCCACTCCACCCTCCCTCATAAAAAATAAAAAAAAACCCAACCTGCAAACCTTAACGAGAAATATGCTTCAAAAGAGCCTTCAATACTCGAGAGGGCTCTTTCTTAGATAGGATGAAAAACCACTCAAATAAATGTAAATACTGTGAAATACTACCAAAGTACCGGTTAAAGCCTACCCGCATAAGGTTCTAGCATTAGGAATGAGGCTTAGCACAATGGTGTTCCAAGCTTTAAAGATTTTTCAATTATGAAAGGAAATAGCACAGTTTGAACCAGATCTTTTCCACTTATCGCTAATTATCGTGGAGGA
This sequence comes from Escallonia rubra, assembly GCA_033065855.1. Lineage (NCBI taxonomy): Eukaryota > Viridiplantae > Streptophyta > Magnoliopsida > Escalloniales > Escalloniaceae > Escallonia > Escallonia rubra. The sequence goes on from JAVXUO010001279.1 coordinate 869, forward strand.
AGCTAGCAAAATGCCCTATTATTAGGGGCACACTTTAATACTGTTATAAAGAAAACAACTTACAGAGTATTCATTTTCTTGAGAGTTGTCCAGAGATATATTTGTATACATAAATTTAATTTTGAGTCTGCTAATGAAGAACAAGAATAGAGTTAAAAGAACAAGAATGGGAGTACAATCTCTAAATGAATCTTTCAACGAAGATGGAGTCATTCTGAATGCAGCACTTGAAGGCGTCAATTCGAGTACTTGTAGCTTGATCTCGCATTGAGGAGGGCGATCCTTTCTAGAAAAAAGGCGATCCTTCCAAAGAAAGATGGAGATCTTTGTAAAGCGGATCTTGTGGCTTAGATTGACTTTCAACATTTGTAGAGAAGACTGGCTAGAGCTTGAAGCTTTGAATTTGATAGTGCTCTCTTTGGCTTGATGTTAAATTTTACGTGATAAATAGAAGGGTTGCTACAACACGTGATAAATAGGAGTGTTGCTACAACATTGTATGTCTTTTGTAAGATACTTATCCCTTAATTTTGTAAAGAGATAAATACTTATATTTATGGTATCATGTTATTGGCTGAAGCTTCAGGTAATGTATGATATATTCTGATTGGCCAAAACACCTCAACATGAAATGGTAAAAGATAATTACACCAATACCGTCGTCATATTAGATTTTTAGTCATATCTACACTTTAAAACATGTTCACTTTTTGTCGGCAAATATTAATTCTTGAAAAATAGATAAATACGATGTGGAAATTTTCGATTAGCATATAATTTACCCTTTTCAAATGTTGTCTCTCTAACATTCCTTGTCACGAGGCATCTTAAGGGCCAAACATATTTCTTGTAATTGTATAACTTGCCTGAAATTTTTCTAAAATTTGCCTCAGATCTCGATATCAATTGCTTGTTTGAACAAGATTTCTCCAAATGTTGTAATTCTAGATTTGAGCAAGTTGATCAGCACACTTGCTATATTTTTTGAAGGGATGTTGATTATTAATCCCATGCATGTGATTGTCAAGGTGGTCGATGGCACTCGTTGTGGTAATTGGTAATGTTCGGTTTTGAAGGTGGTAATGTGGCAGTGTTGGGCTTGCTAGCTATTGATAAAACAAAAAGAATAAGACGAATACATGATACGAGCTAACCGATTGTACCCTTACACTTAAACAGATCCCGGAACACATGTCAGTGATATCTAATCATTGCAACCCATGATAAACTTGGTATTTTGATAGCCAACTCGTCTACCTTAAGTTATAGCTACAACTCTTGGTTAACCTCAAAATTCCGAGTCCTTGGCAAATGTTGAACTCGGTTATTTTCATGAGTTTGCTACTTAATTAAGTATCATGTACAACAATATTTACTTCGATGCTATAGGGGACAAGTCGATCCTTGTTATAGTATTAACCGTCACATTTCTCTTGTGGAAACTTCAAGAGCAGTGGTGATACAAAACGGTTGGCATGAGAAAGACTGGCGGAGGGAAAAAGAAAATAAATGGCAATTTTGGAAATCTGGGATGAACTTTCTCAAAGGGTGCAAAATCTCCCAAAATAAGAAAAGAAGATAAGATTTGACCGCAATGCTTTCTGTAGCAAAAAATGCTCAACCCTGCGTATAATGACATTTAGTAGTTCTTTGATAATAATTAATTATATTTTTTTTAGATATCTTTAGCAACAATCTTAACATCATGTTGTTAACTTCAATAATTACTAATCAGTATCGCTATAGAGGGTCGAGCCAAAGAAAATTCAATCAAAGGAAAATTTTGAAGATGCCTACTATCATCAAAGGCATATTGACAATTAATACAAAATATGCACACTTTTAATGACTTTAATTATGTCGATATACAAGTCAGTAACGTGTTTAACGACCATTTAATTATTTGCTAGAGTCATAATTATCATCAAAAAATTTATACTCAAAAGATGGCACAGCTCATGAGCATGGTCCCACATTGGCCATTGCCAAAAAAACACACACACACACACACATGCACAACACAAAGTCTAACCAACCAATCGTCTTCCTGTTGCTTCCTTCATTCCTTCCGCTAACACGGTAAACTAAATCCACAAGCGCCGCATGCGTCATTGCTTCTCCCTGACGACGAATCTCTTCCACCAAACTCCTCTTTGATTATTCGCATCTTTGCCTCTAACAACGCACTCACCTCTTTAAATTACTCTCTTCTTGTTCCAACAAGGCCCTGACGTGTGATTTCCGTCGACCCTCCGCCAGATTGCCCGACCAAAGTCCCGGTATGCCTTTTGATTTTTTTTTCCCATTTTCTGATTGATTTTCGCTTGTATTTCTCATCAAGCAAAGCTAGTATATAGTCTGATTAAAGCATTAGTGCTATGAGAATTGTTGTTGTTGTTGTAATATGGTTTTTGGGTTTTAGTCTGCAGTGATCGTATGTTTTGTCGTTAAGGACATGTTTGTTGAAGTCTTTGTTCGTTTTTTTTATGTCATTGAAATATAGTTCGTGTTTGTGAATGATTTCTGTATTTTGGAGTTGTTATTACTCGCTTTGCTCCGTTGAATTTTTGCGGATGGTTTAGTACATGTAAATGATGACTTTACTCATCGTTTTCACCCTAGCTTGACTTGCCAAATGATTCTAATATAATCAAGGATTGCTACTCGAGTTTAATTCGGCTTTTTACATGGTACTGAATCTATCGTAGGAACAAGCAGAAAGTGAAAAGGGAACTCGAATAGGACAGAGGTAGTACTATTCATTTTGAGTTAACGAGTATTCTTTTGGGAATAAGCATATGAATATATGGCTATATGTGCCAAATAATTTAAAAGACAGAGCAATAATACGAAGGTCTTTTAACAGCTTTGCAGTTTGGAATTAGCAAGCTCAAAAAAAAAAAAAGAAAAAAAATACAAAACAAAAAACTATTATGGAGGTCCTTTTACTACGCAATTACCAAAGGTAGAATGGTGAGATGATTTTTTTTAGGTTTTTATGCTGATAAGCGAGAAAGTTTAAGCATAATTCAAAATATTCTGTTTCCCAGAAAATATGTCTAGCACTAAAGAAGGAGCCAAGGTACTCCACATTTTGCATTTGAAGCCTGCAGTATGTTTAAGTTGAACATTGCTGCTAATAAATGCACACTCTCGAACGATTTAGAGACTGCTTGTATTCAGAATATGACTCCACCACTGTTGTGCCATTATCTACTTCGCTTATTGACTGTATTTACTTGTTCCTTCTTTATCATGGTTGCTTCAAGGTATAATTTACTGAGAGTTTTGTCGGCTTTAGTTGATGAGAGTGATAGTCTGGATTAATTTGTAGACGCAGTTCTTTGTACTTTCTCCCTCAATCGGATGGGGTTCCAGTTCAAGCCATTATTTATTATGTCTCCGGTTTCATAAGTGTTAGGGCTCTAAACTATTTGGCGATTGATCTTAATGACGGAATGGATGAGAAGCAGCATATCGCGATATTTACTACTGCAAGCCTTCCATGGATGACTGGAACTGCTGTCAACCCTCTATTCCGTGCTTCCTATCTTGCAAAAGATGGAGAGAAAAAGGTTACTTTGGTGATTCCTTGGTTGTCTATGAAAGATCAGGAATATTTGTATCCCAACAAGATCACGTTTAATTTACCTTCGGAGCAAGAGAAGTATGTCCGTGAATGGCTTGAGGAAAGAACTGGATTCAAATCTAGTTTCAACATTCGTTTTTATCCTGGAAGGGTAAGTTATTTATGCTTTTACTTTTATCTTTGAAACTTGAATTTTGCATTCTTTTGTTGCCTTTTAGGTCCTATTTAACTAACTTACGCGTGTATCAAGCATTAATACAACTTACTGACTGTTAAAACATCATATTTGTCTGCTTTCTGGGAGGATTTTAGCTTATAAAGATTAATTGCGCTTGTCATTTCATGTATGACATATTTGAGGATATGCTACAAACTGGTTCCTAGTGGATAAAAGGAATTAAATGGGAAAAAATTGTAAATGTAACTCAGGTATAGTTATAGACTTGACACACACATAACTATTTGGTGTATCTTTATCTGTTGACAATGCCTGTTGTCTTCTAAGTTTGAAGAGGTTCTTTTGAAGGGCATGCTTACACAGACTAGTAGGTAATTGTCCTCACTCTTTATATTTCCCTGTTGTGCAACTTATTGGGAAAGAACTTTCCCCCTTGCCTCCCTTGCCCTCTGGGGATAGTTACCTACAAAGTTCGGTTAAGTGGGGGAGAGTTTCTTATAAAAGAAAAACTTTGCAGTGCCGTAAGAGAAGTACACAGCAGTAAAAAGGGAGATTTACTAACCAAATTATCCTTTTGGTGGTGCTAATTAGTCGTGAGTAGCTTAAAAAGCACATCTGACATCAACGTGATAGAATTAATTGCATCACTAAATTTGCGATGGTAAAGATAGATTTAGTAATCTCTAGTCACGTGGGCAGTTTCAGCAGATGTAACTAAAAGGCTATTCACAAAAATTGGCCAATCAAAGAACTGAATTTGCCAGAAGTGGTCTAATAGGCTTACTTGAAAGTAGTACTTTGGGCATGTCTAGAGGTAATGAGAAACCCCTGCAACCACAGGCAGTTTTCTTTCTTGTCACGGAGTCTTGATACATTGCCTTCTGAGCGGATTAAGGTTTCAGTCCTTTGACATGCTAACCAACAGAGGAGTTCAGTGAAAAACTTAGAGGGCGTAGGGACAAACACATATTGAAAGACTAGGTGTTTACCTTACCTTAGGTGGCTGAGAGGGAGGGCTATAAGACTAATGGGAAGCGGTTAATGCAAATGAGATTTTGACTGACAATGTTCAGAAATTATGGTGGGCGAATAATATGCTCGTTCTTGGAATTGATCATATGACAGGGAGAAACCACACAGAGGCACGGGTGGCGGTACCGCATCCTACTCGGGCGGGATTTTCCTATCCTTATGAAGCGTGCTTTCATGGTGTCATACACACCATAAGTTCCACTTCGCGTGGGCTTGGTCCATTAAGACAACCCTTTCCCTACTCTAATGGTCTATATCGAGGCAATAAGGCCTGTCGTTTTTATGTGCACCCGCTCCTCCTTTCTCCGGTCTTGGATCCATTCTGAACTTCCCGTAAGTTTTAGATTCTAATTCCATTAATGTTGCAGCTAGAAAAGATTACGCAAATGGTACCGAGTGATTGGAGAAAATTCTTAAGACACAGTAGGATTTTATGATAGACGACTTCTTGTCTGAGGATTAAGCCGATGGATAGGTGTGTATTCCTGGTGCTTTTGACAGTTAAGATCGGTCAACTAACGCTGTATTGGCTGTTTCATAATTTGTCCACCCTTTACCTACTTGTGCAAGTAATCTCAAAAGAGATCAAGCAGACATTTTTCTTCTCTAATTTGTTTTGCACTTTCGGATTAAATAATCATGGAGGAAATGCAAGAGATAGAAGCTGGTCTGAGAAGAGGTCAAGTTGACATTTTACTTGTATTCTCTGCATTAGTGGATCAATAATCTTGGGGAAATAGATGGAGGCAGATTGCAGCTTATGATCAATGATTTAGACCAGACTGGACCTTGTGGTTCGATCGCTGAAATCGTCGAGCTGTCTGTAACTAGAAGGGGTTGAGGTGTGATTCCTTATGTCTACAAAAACATCCAAAAATGGTTCTGGAAGTCTAGTTTAGTGCTTACCAGATTTACTTTTTTGGTTTTAAATGCCAAAAAAAGAACTACTAAAACAAGTAGCCCCCCGTGATGCTTTTCCCAAAGGCAAGCCTCACTATTTTCAAAACCTTTGTCTCACGACCTGATTCATTGTGCCAATTCTCACCTCTAATTAAGCCAAGAAGTAAGGGTTTTTAGTATTATTATCTCCCAAATCCATGTATGATCCACTTTAGTTTATCGATACCATATATTAGTCAATATTACATTTAGTGGTCAAGAAATATGCTCTAAATATACGTAGAACTTATAATATAGTATAATCATGATATCACAATTTGACGATGGTTGAACTGACGGTTGAGCCACTGACCTTTGTCCTGGTATAAATAATCATGGAGGAAATGCAAGAGATAGAAGCTGGTCTGAGAAGAGGTCAAGTTGACATTTTACTTGTATTCTCTGCATTAGTGGATCAATAATCTTGGGGAAATAGATGGAGGCAGATTGCAGCTTATGATCAATGATTTAGACCAGACTGGACCTTGTGGTTCGATCGCTGAAATCGTCGAGCTGTCTGTAACTAGAAGGGGTTGAGGTGTGATTCCTTATGTCTACAAAAACATCCAAAAATGGTTCTGGAAGTCTAGTTTAGTGCTTACCAGATTTACTTTTTTGGTTTTAAATGCCAAAAAAAGAACTACTAAAACAAGTAGCCCCCCGTGATGCTTTTCCCAAAGGCAAGCCTCACTATTTTCAAAACCTTTGTCTCACGACCTGATTCATTGTGCCAATTCTCACCTCTAATTAAGCCAAGAAGTTCTGTTAAAGGGTTTTTAGTATTATTATCTCCCAAATCCATGTATGATCCACTTTAGTTTATCGATACCATATATTAGTCAATATTACATTTAGTGGTCAAGAAATATGCTCTAAATATACGTAGAACTTATAATATAGTATAATCATGATATCACAATTTGACGATGGTTGAACTGACGGTTGAGCCACTGACCTTTGTCCTGGTAATTTTCCTGGTTCTTGAATGGTCTGGCTACAATTCCATTGCTTATGGATGAGGTTGTTGAATTTACATACGAGGATATGGTAGTAGCTGTTACTTTATGAGCCTTTTGGTCATCCATGCACTAAATTTCCATTAGAGTCTTGGACTGACACTAATAGGAGACACAAATATGGATATGTGCTCTCAAATGTTTTTGGAATCAATAAAGTGGTCAAGAATCCTCTCAGAAGTAAATGGAATTCTCATAGGTTTGAGAATTCTTCTGTTATATATTTTTCAGAACTTCAACCTGAAGTTGCTCTACCTTTAGACTTACTCCTACTAAAAAGTTAATAACTGACCCCGTTACAGCGACATCCTTGTATTATTTATGGAACGTTTCCCCAAATTTTATGCATTTTATTCAGTAAATTGTTGTTGTTGTACAAGGGCACATCACTCATAATGATGTAGCTAATCAGTACATTAGCTGATGTCCCATGAGCTAAGATGAAATCAACAAGCCTAATTTATTTTACAAGGAAATTGAAGCTATAACTACGAACTTTTCACACCTGAGAAACTAGGGAGTGAAGACTAGCAAGGTCTTAAAAAATACTTACCAGTGTGCCTTGTCTCATTAAATATTTTCACTGCTTTTTACAAAACATGGCGAGTTCTCCTTCATTTTCTTTTTTAATTCTCATATCAACGGGTGAGCAGAAAGAGGTTTGTTTAGTTATTTAGCTTTTTCTGTATTAAAAAAGCTGAAAAGTGAGACGTAATGATTTGTCATGGGTACAGGCTATGAATTCTTGAGCTGGGTCATCAATTTTGATGCTATACTGTTCCTCCTTTTCTTTATGGTTGGATTTTGAAACTCGGGATAGTTGGCGTGCAGCCTGCTTAACCATTTAGTTATCAGTTATATTAACGATATTGTGAGATGCTAGAAAGAAACTAAGATGAACGAATATAAAAGTTATTGAGGGACGCTTTTTTGGTAAAATGAAATCTTGGTTGTGAACATATTGGGGGGTTGGGGGGGGGGGGGGGGGGGTGTGGGGGAAGGGAATGCATCACAATGTATCTTTACGTTCTGGCGATGAATTGCAGTTTACTATGTTGTTCAGAATTTTGACCTATCATGTTTCTTTATTTTACCTGTTCTACCAGATATAAATTATTGTTGGATTCTCATTTAAGCAGCTGCGTGGGTCTCTGTGTGTGTGTCTGTGTGTGTGTACATGTATATCTTTCTCTTTCATTATCCATACCCACTTCTCCTTCTGGGTGTTCTTAACATTGCTTATAAGCCCAGTCGATAATACACTTTTTTTGGCACATAGTGGTCACTCAATTAACGATTGGTTCAGCTAAGTTTGTTGTTGTTTTTCAGCATTAACAGATTTTTTCATTTGACATTTGTATTGCAGTTTTCTAGAGACAAAAGGAGCATTCTTGCTACAGGGGATATTACAGAAATCATCCCCGATGAAGAGGCTGATATTGTGGTCCTTGAGGAACCTGAGCATCTTACATGGTACCATCATGGAAAGAGATGGAAAGCAAAATTCCGCTTTGTTATAGGAGTTGTTCACACAAACTATCTCGAATATGTGAGGCGAGAGAAGAATGGTCGATTGCAAGCATTTTTTCTCAAATATATTAATAGTTGGGTGGTCAATATATACTGCCACAAGGTATGCTTGTTTATATCATGCAGTAACATATTTGCTACTTGTTAAGGGGTAGATTGCTTTTGTTCCTCTAGTTTGTTGTGTAGTCTGCTTGTACGGTTTAAAGTCTCAGTCGTTATGGCTGAAATCTTGGCGTAACAGATTGATTTTGGCAGCTGCCAAACCAGAACCGTTCAATTCGATTCTGTGGCGTTTTATGTTGAATCAGCGTTGTTGCGGCAAAATTTCTGTGAGCTGCCAAAGAAAATCTGTTTGATTCGATTCTACGGCATTTAAGATGAATTGGCGTTATTGCCTCAAAATCTTGGCAATATTGCTGAAAGATCGGCAACACGGTAATGTTGCCGCAATTACGGCAGTTTAGCTGGTGAAAGCGCTGCTGTGAAGTTTGTCCCAAAGCTTCGACAATGGAGGTCTCGGTCTTCAGGCAGTGTTTGAAACTTCAAAGTTGGGACTGTGACTCTCTTTATATGGAACAAACTTTCGAGGCAACTTTTGGGATTGTGCTTTTAGCGTATCTAGCTGTTATTTGAAACTCCTAGTGTCAACCAGATTGTGCGTACATGGTTTTCACATGTTGCCTTACCATATGGACAATACATCGGGGTATCTTGTTTGATTCAGCTTTTTTTTGGGTAGGGGACAGGTGTGGTTTACCTCCCCTAGCTGTGTCTCATTGCATGGCCGAGGAGGAGCCACGTATGCTGCGACGTTTTCCACCCTCAGTATTCTTATTGGTTGAGGAGGATAGCTGTTACCCCCAAGGTGTCTGTGCCCTCATCAAAGTTCGAAATGCTAGAATAACAAAGTTTTGAAGAGCAATTAATGTGAAGGATGGTTTGATAATATCACATAACAATTAATCATTTGCTAATATCATTGGTTTAGTGCACTCTTTTACAAAAAATGTACACCTTTAATCAAGTACAATAAGTAAGTGAAAAGATAGTTTGGAAGATTGAAAATACAAATCTCATAGAAACACAAAATTAGTTGTTAGTCGATCCCAATATGTAGATTTTTTGCATTATACATGTTCGCTAGACTTCTGCATTACCAACTTGGCTATGCTATGTTCACTAGATGAATTTCTTATGGTCATTAGTATATCTATCTTGTCGAACTTATTGTTTAGAAATTTACAATGATTCTTAAAGATCGTATTGGAGCCTCTAACTAGTTTAAAGTTGCATATTGCCCGCAACCGAAATGGATACAGCCATTACTGCTGCTACCTCGTCTTTGAACCATGCTTATAATATGTGATGAATACTCTACAGATGAGTGCTACAATCAGTTGAATGTGGCGACTGATTACCCATAAAGTTAGGTTGTCAGGTATTACCAAGTTTGCTGTTTAATAACAATAGTAAACCAGGGCTAGCCTGGTGCATGAGCTCCGTCGATTGATTCGTACGACACATCCAAGAAAAGAAGCAAAACTTCTATAAACTTAAGAAAGTGTTAAACTCCTGTAATAGCAATTTGCAGTAATGGACTTAATTGGTTAGGTATGCAACTACCCTACAGTAATACTGTAATACAGTACCAATGTACGTTCATCCACCTGTATATATAGGCCACTTGGGCCTCGGCTACAAGAGGGGGTAGCACTCCCCCTCTCTGAACACCCCAACACCCCCCCCCCCCCCTCTCCCTGGCCTCCCCTGTCCTAGGCTGTAAGCAATCCCAGGTCTCTTGGTTTGACACCAAGAGCTTTAGACATATTGTGAAGAACATGTACCCAAATGACTCCTAAAGCCAGCTAATTTAAGCTAACTGGTAACAAAACGATACTACCTCAACCAAGTGAAACGGGGCTCTGTTTGAAAACGTTTTGGTTTTTAGTTTTTCTCCATTTTTGTGAACTAGAGAAAGAAAAAAAACGCGTTTGACACGCAGTTTTTGTTTTCTTCAATTTTGAAAATCAGTTTTTAAAACAGGGCTGTTTTTGGTTTTGGGTTTCCAGTTTTTGTTTTTATTTTGAGACCACCCCACCACCATGCACCCCCTACCGCCACAGCCACCGGCGGCCGGCCACCGCCACCCCCCACCACCAAAGAAAAAACTCAAAATAAAAACTGGGTAATCAAACACCCATTTGTTTTTTAAAAAAAATAAAAACTAAACTAAACTGGTCTTGGTTTTTGTTTTTTTTGAAACAAAAACTGGATGTGATTTCAAACGCTACCCAAGTCTACTAGGTATCTTGAAAGAATTGGACGTACAGAGGGAAGGCGAAATATATGCTCCACAGAACAAGCACATGTGAGTACATTTAGAAGTATTGACTAAGTAAACATGTTACCAAACTTTTTAAAATTTAAAAAGTAGCAGCAAATAGTTAAATGTAACAACATGATAGGAAATAACCAACAAACCCCCAAACTAAAGAGAACCACAGCAGATGTGTATATCAACCATGTGTGACACTCACTCCAACTTATTACAAGCCTACTCCAGAGCACACGATGTAGGCTCAGCAACAGAAGAGATTAATTAGACAAAAAACCAAAAAGGTGTTGGTATCACATCTACCACCATAAATTAAAGGGTTGTATGCCAAGTGCCTTCATACTATACATGACCATATTGTCAAGGTGAGTCTGTTGTCACAATTACCAAGTGGTAAATGAGATAGTATTGCTGTCATGGTAGGGATTAATAGGGCATGAATTACGATACCAAATATTAGTGTTCATTTCTCGACTCGGTTGTGTTAGATGTGCCATGTGCATGTGAATCGGTGGACTAGTAGTCCGCTTTTCTACGTAAGTATATTACTTCAATCTCATATAAAGCCTCCAAAACCTGTGAACCCCTTTATAATAGAAGTTTCTGTTGTGGAGTTGGGAATTGACAGAGCTAGAAGAAACAAGGTAAAAGAAAAGATTAGTATGTTTGTTAAGAGGGCTTCAATTAGATACTTGCTGTATTTTGTGCTCTTTCTTGTTCTGCTCTTTTCATTACTGAAGATAAGAGTAACAGGGCTTAACTAAAATGTCATGGGCACATGACCTTTCCTACTGTCCCGAAACGTTAGAAGAATTCAAAAGGAGTATACTAGCGTTGTGACTTGTCCTAGACATAGCTGAAGAGATACAATAAAAATTACTTTGGTGATTTTTGGCTGCTATATATGTGGCAATTTGTTGTGGTTGTCTGTTCTGTATTTTATGAAATTCATTTCGAGTGATCCGCTAAAAACTTCGGAACATGTTAAAACATGTTTGTCTACGGTCTTGTGAAGTATTTTCTGTCTAGAAATATATCTTGCTCACCCGGTATGACTTGTTGCGAAATGGCAGGTCATAAGGTTATCTGCTGCCACCCAGGAGCTTCCAAGATCTGTTATCTGCAATGTTCATGGAGTGAATCCCAAGTTCCTTGAGATTGGCATGACAAAGAAAGATCAACAGCAACTTGGAAACAAAGTCTTCCCCAAAGATGCCTACTACATTGGAAAGATGGTGTGGAGCAAAGGCTACAAGGAGCTACTTAAACTTCTCCGTGATCATCAAAAGGAGCTAAAGGAACTGGAGGTTGACTTATTCGGCAGTGGTGAGGACTCTGGTCAGATTCAAGAAGCTGCCAAAAAATTGGAACTAGTGGTTCGTGTTCATCCTGGGCGTGATCATGCTGATCCCTTATTCCACGAGTACGTACCTTGCCTTTCAATCTTTTAATATCGTATATACCTTGAAGGAAACTAGTGGCTGCCAAATAATAAAATGACCAGAAAGATTGATGAACCATGTAGGTTTTCATCTTTTCTGGCACCTGATCCTGGATCATATCTTTGCTTTCTTAGCCATTGCACTTCCGCTCTGGGAAATGGAACATATAGGAGAAAATGATGAATATTGAGATAAAACATGTCCTGTGATTCGATGAATTGCTATTTATTGGATGCAATTTCAAGGTAATAAGTGATCAACGGAATAATTGCAGGAATCAACCTAGAAGCACTTCATTTGTTAATTTGTTTGTGAAGTTCGCTTTTATTTACTAAGATCAGAATGAGCCTTTAGGGAACTTCCTGTGTCTCAATAATCTGTTCATTTTGACCAAGGACCTGTGTTCCCCCTCTTGAGCTGATAACATGGTGCTTGATAATTCCACAGAAGCATTTTGACTCCCATGCTTCTTACAAATACACACAGATTATGTGTGTCTCGTGATCATGATTAACATGTTGAGCCTTGTATCCCCAGAGCTCTTAAATTTCCTGTGGTTGTTCTTCCAGCTATAAAGTGTTTCTCAATCCAAGCACTACGGATGTCGTCTGCACAACAACAGCTGAAGCATTGGCAATGGGCAAAATAGTTGTATGCGCCGAACATCCCTCGAATGACTTCTTCAAGCAGTTTCCAAACTGCCGTACCTTCGAGGATGGTGACGGATTTGTTAAAGCTACATGCAAGGCACTGACTGACGAGCCTGCCCTGCTGACAGATGCACAGAGGTACGAGCTGTCATGGGAAGCAGCCACAGAACGGTTCTTGAGGGCTGCAGAGTTGGACAATGTACCTGCAAGGAGACTGAAGAAAACACCTTCGAAGCTTTTTGGGTCCACATCTTTGAATCTGAGTAGAAATCTTGAAGATGCATCTGCATTGGTACACTTTGTGGGAACTGCGTTACTGAGTTCACAGCCAGATGAAGAGCAATGTAAAGAACTTGGCTTGGATGTCCCTGCAAGAAAACATGGATTCACTTTTGGAAAGAGAGGGACTTCAGGTTAATTGCGTAGATCCTGGCTTTGTAGAATTCTTGTGTGTCATGAATTTAAACACGCTTTACACTAATGTAACTATAGATGCAGGGATTTCTTTTATTTTTTCTGTTTGTGAAAATTTTTGAGTTGGTTGAAGTAAGTTTGTAACTTACCTTTAGTAGCGGGCTTCATAGTATTCTACGCCTTCCGTCCTAAAAAAATAACTGATTGTATGTATATATATATATATATATATATATATATATATATATATTTGGATTAATTACAAAACTGTCCTTTGAGGTTTACACTTTTTTGCACTTTGCTCCCCGTGTTTATAACTTTTGCAATAGTGTCTCCCGAGGTTGACAAAACCATTGCAAATAGCTCCAAAAAACGAACATCCGTCCAAAATAGCCGTTAAGATAGTCACGTGCCTGTCACGTGCCACTTTTTTTACTAAAGTGAAGGGCAAAATTGTAACTTTAGTAAAAAAAATCCCTCATCCTCTTTCTGGCCTCTATCTCTCTCTGTTCCTCTGTCTGCCATCGCCTTGTCTCTTTTTTTTTTTCCTGATATTGATTATGGTGCTCACATCTGGAAGCGTTTCTAAATGACTCTTTCTTCACTCTGTCCGTTTCAATTCCTTTTAGTGATTTAAACATGAGCTTGTCATTCGTTTCTCAACTTCATGATAGTGGCAGGTAAGTTTTTGCTTATCATTCTTTTACAATGAAAGTAGTTTCATATACTCATGGTATCTTACTAAGCTGCACAAATATACCCTTCAGAGAAGGTTTTCTTGCACTTCTACCTACTCTCAGAGCATGCATGGCATGCTTTGATATGGCTCTGCTCGTGAGGAAATCGCTAGGTGGCACTTCTACCTGCTCTCGGAGCATGCATGACATGCTTTGATATGGTTCTGCTCGTGAGGAAATCATTAGGTGGTTATGCTGTTTCTTATCATGAATGCCTAGTTAGATGCTCTCAACTTTTTCTCTGGGTAAGTTTTAAAGTACTCTGAAGTTTGTTCCGGACAGCATCTGGTTTAAGTCTCAGCCAACTTCTGGGTTCCCTTGTGCTAAAAATTGTGGGTTACCATTCTGTGGTCTCAAACTTTGACTACTGGTTTGTTGTATTTTCGAATCGGTTATTGTGCTTATGGTGGATCATGAAACCTTTCTTGGGGGTCCCTCATCTACAAACATCCTTTTCTTCTTTGGAGGTATTTTTTTCCCATTCGCGCATAACTAAACCCAGATCCACCATACAAAGTTACACCCAACGCCACCACCACCAAATTCAGATCCACCACCTCAAGTACACAAAGTTGAAAAAGCTCTTTTCTGGCAAACACCTCACTACACCCACCGCCACCGCGGCCGTGGCCTCCAGTGCAAGAATTACTTGCGGCAGAAGAAGGCTGAGATCTACAAGCGATGCTAACAATGATATGTGGAGGATCTGGTGAAGATGGGGAAATAGATCCGCCACTGCCGGTGGTGATCTAGAAGAAGGACAGACCGGCCGGTGGAGAAGTGAACCTATGGATGAGGCGATCTAGTGGGGCGGCGGCGACATCTTCTTCTTCTACATTACAAGGCTTACAGATTCAACCAATTCATATGCCCAGTAACATTCATCTTCTTCCTCCAGAGGCCATGAGTCATTCTCCATTCATTCCTCTAGAGGCCAGAATGAAGATGATGGATTTTTTTTTCCTAAAGTTACAATTTTGCCCATCACTTTAGTAAAAAAAAGTGGCACGTGACAGGCACATGACTATTTTAACGGCTATTTTGGACGGACGTTCGTTTTTGGAGTTATTTGCAATGATTTTATCAACCTCGGGGGATACTATTGCAAAAGTTGTAAATACGGGGAGCAAAGTGTAAAGACGTGTAAACCTTAGGAGACAATTTTGTCATTAACCTTTTTTTTTGAGTTGTCCCAAAAAAATTGATCATATTCTAAATTAAGAAAGATTCTGTAAGTGTTTTTCCATAATTACCCTTTTTACACTTATTTTATTATATTTTCTCTCTCCATATTTAATCTTCCACCAATCCACTTTCTCTCTCTATTGATGTACTTTCTTCCTCTCATTTCTTTTTTAGGATAGAATGAAAAACTCATTAAATATGACTCATATGCTGAATAAGTGTGCAAGTCAAACACGATCAAAGTTGTGGGGGTGGGGAAGGAATAATAGATTTTTCATTTAGTAGGAGGGATGATCGAGTGTTAATGATTGGAAGGTTATATGGGGGAGTGTAACACATCATTTTGGAGTTTGAATGAGGAAAATTAAGCATTTTACATGATTAAATACTAGTTACACTGTGATCCTTGCATGCAATAGTTATTTGAATACGAATTATACATATTTTTTGTTTAGTTAAATACCGATGTATGGACTATTTATTTATTAACTAAATTCTGTACCACCGTCTTGACTTTAAGTGATTTAATAAAATTGCATAAGTATGTTAACTTTGGACACCGTGCCATTTTTTAAGGGCAAGTTCATCGTTGTTAACAAAAAAAGTTAACCCCCAATCTCCTTTATCTCTTCCCTAATTTTCCCTCTACTGCCACCATAAGCGCCGCCGCCATGATGCCACCTTGGCTGCCACTGTTGCCACCACAACCCCATTCATCACTATATCTCTCTTTCTTCTTCCTTTCACAGCCGCGCCCCGACCACCAACACCGCGACCTTCAATCAACAGTTATATCCACCCACTGCCACTACACTCACCACTTCCACAACACCCCACTACTTGCCCAAGTAAAAATTAAGAAATTTGTGAAGTATAAGCTGGCTAGAAAGGAAGCAAAGAAGGAAAGAAGAGAGACAAGGTTAAAAGGAGGATCGTAAGTTAGGCTAAGGCAACAGAGAAAAAAAAGTAGATACTCAAATCATACAATATAACTTTCTCTCTCTAAACCAAATTTTCTTTGCCTTTTCTTTAAACCAAGCCTACAATAGAAAAGCCACCATGGCTGCCCCACCGTGCCTCTGCGCGCGCGGGATGACGGCTGCTCTGGAGAAATATACTATGTAGTCTAATTTCTTCTGTTTTGTGTGGTGGTTGCGGGGTGAACTGTTGGATGGCTGGCGGCACAAGGGGTGGGCCGACAATGGAGTGGCGACAGGTGCCTCTCACCGGATCTCGATCGGAGACGGCGATATCAACAATACATCTCCGATCTCGGTCGATCTAGTCAGATATAAGTAGATCTATTAGATCTTCTCATCCTTAACCGTTCACTGGCAGTGATCGGAATTTGCACCATGGTGATAGAAATCTCACCAGCGGTGGTCGGAATTCTCACCAGCGTTTTGACCAAAATTTCTGGAAGGGATCTATGGCTCTCTTCACCTCCACATATTATTCGTTCTTACTATGTAGTGATTGAAGGTGGGTATGGGGTCTAATTACTAGTCTTAAGAAGGCTTGGTGTAAAGGGTCTTAGCCTGATTCTGTTATTGCTTTTGGGGTATCCTTGGAGTCCTGGGAGGGAGGGTGGGTGGGCGGGATAGGGTCCGGGGGGGGGGGGGGGGGGTGGGGGTGAAGAAAAAAGAAGCGGTTTCGAGACCCTGGGTAGGGGGGAAAGGGTCTGACTTTGGGGTTTTTCGGGGCATATGGTAAGGTTTAGGGCTTCAACTGGTCAAGCGTCCTCTATGTCTGCCTTGTGGTTTGGTGTGTATGATTAGTAGTTCCTTTGCCTTGCATAGAGGCAATTTGGTTCGGATTTAGTAAGTGATTGTAAAAGGATGCAATTTGTCTTGCTGAAGATTTTTAAATTGTGTGCTGCACCTGGGTCGTGCTCACTTTTGGGTCTTGCAGTTCCTAATTGTCTATTCTATTGTTACCACTTTGTGATTCGTAAATGTTTATTGCTGTTACTATTTTTTGGTTCCCTAAATCTTTAGACTTCGCATGTTAGTTTAAGTTGAATTAAAGTATAAGATATGTTCTGCTTTATCTTAATTGTAATATGTGTACGTTTATTAGGTTACTTGTTTCTGTTTGACTTTTACGGTCATGTATAATGAGCCACGGGAATGTCATGACATACTGTCTGTGAGCTTTAGTATCGATCAATTTCAAACATCTTTGTAACTTTAATTATCAATGCAATTTTCCTGTTCTACCAAAAAAATATATATATATATCATACAACTTGAATTAAGTCTGAGAATCAGAGACTATTAATATAAGAGGACGAGGTTAGACATAGAGACAAGTTGTTTACCGGAGAAACCATGTATCACTTAGGAGATCAAAGGAAGTAACAAGATCATCGGTTCTGCCCGCATTTTGGTACGTAACTCAGACACCCACTGAGTTTCGGGCTTTGCGTAACGGCTTGCTTGCAAATGGCTCTCAACCACGGCGCCACTCGTTTGGTTTTTTTTCTTCTTTTTCTCTAATGTCGAGACATTTCAAACTATGACTATCTGCATAGCGTGTCCTTACCCTAACCAAGACATTAACTTTTTATAAACAATGACAACAACTATGTCCTGAGGTAACCCAAATCATACGACAAAATAATTAAAAAAACACACAACAAGGCACTAAAGTCAACAAGATAACCCACAAACCACAACAAATTCAATTGATGCTGGCATCACAATTAAGTCAAAACACACACGGTTACAACATACAAACGACTGCCCACACCAAGCCACGCGCCCAAGAAGCCCTTTGCCCATGCACCCTCAACCCTGTCACCCCATCCACCGCCAAGCCAGGCATTAGCGCTGTCGTCAGCACCGTCAACCGCAACCAACCCTACCACTGGGTACCAACCACCACAGCCCTTGTCGTCTATCACCACCACAGAAACCTTAACCCCACCTATTGTATACCAACCCCAAGATCCATCAAACCCGATCAACTTCTCGCCATGCCAGTGGCACATACAGATCCCCTAACCATGCCCAAGAAACCTGCAAGGAACCTAGACCAAGAGAAAGGGGATGAGGACTTGATAGAAGATGGGATTTGACAATGGAGGGAAGGGGAAAACAAGGAATAGAGACCCCTAACCTGAGAAAAAACCTTACTCGGCCACCCTATCTACCATCACAATGAATTACCACAAGGCAACCCACCCCGTGCCCTACCACCGCAAACCGCCACAAACCTGACCACCATCAGATTGAGGGGAGGCCAACCAAATCCAATGACAAACCCAAAGAGCAGAGGAGTACCCCAACCAACAACCACCGTGGACCACCTATAACCTGTTGATCCTTGGGTTTAGATTCTTTATTTGATGACTCCAATTCATTATCCAATGATTAGTTTTCATTTGTTTATTATAATCATTCAAAGCTAAGCCTTCTTAAAGATCAAACAAAAAATCTAAATGAGCCAAAACCGAAAAGCTTTGTTCTAATAAGAATCTTTTCATTCGAATGAATCTCAATTCATTTGAACAATTCCTCGGTAGAACATTGTTTACTTGATTTTTGTTCAGAATCATTGTCATCCGAATGATTTCTAAAATTATTCGAACGATTCTTTCAGTGATTTTGATTTTGTCCAAAATAACCAATTTCATCCTAATGATTTCTTCAGTACTTGACTTTGTGCAAAACTGTTTTCATCTGAATGAATTCCAAATTCATTCGAACGATTCCTTCAAGGCATTTGACTTTGTCCAAAATTGTTTTCATTCATTCGAATGATTCATTCAGTGCATTTGACTTTCTCTAGAAAATACTTTCGCCTGAATGAATTTTCAAATCATTTGAACATTTCCTTCAGAAGCTTAAAGAGATTACTTTATACTTCATTTTCATCTCGAACGAATTCTATTTTCGTTCGAATGTTTTCTTTAGAGTAATCAAAATTTTCCATGTATCAATTGATACGAATGATTTTTAAAATCATTCGAATAAAGACTAGTTGTATTTCTTTTGTTTTGTCCTGTTAATTGCTCTTCAACGGCTATATCTTTTCAAGTATAAAAGGGACATTAAAGGAGCTTATTACTCACTTTTGAACTCTCTAAAATCTTTCTAATCTCTCTCTAAAAACTCTCTGTCAACATATGCATCTTCATAATCCCTTGTGTGATTTTGAACCGAGCTTCTTGGTTAAGCTCTATTAGATGCATATCTTCACACCTAAGAAAACTTAGCTCACTTGTTCATCTTTGTAACATCTACTCATTGAGAAGTATAAGTTATGTTAATATTTCATTGTAAACTTTTCTTCACCTGTAATTGTTGAAAATCTTGGATAGGTTATTGATTTATACTGTGGTTTGAGCTAGCATCTAAAGCTAGCTAAATAGTGAAAGGCTCAAGTAGGTCTCCTTTGTATGAAGTGCTTGGGGACTGGACGTAGGCAAGTGAGTTGAACCAGTATAAATATCTGTGTCAATCTTCAATTGGGTTTATTGTATAAGTAAAATTATAAATTTCTACTTAGATCTATGTAAACACCTATTCACCTCCCTTTAGGTGTATTTAGGGACGTACATACCCCTCATGTTGTCCCCAAAAATAGAAAGATGGAGGATGAACAGAGCCTAACTGCAGTCTCAGCGGCCAACCATAGCCATCCACGACTCCAAAGGACACCAAAAGACTTGATTAAGCCTAGATCAAAAGCACCACACCCACATATACGTAAGCACAGAACCAGTGCTAGGGAAAACAGTGGTAAAGTCCGTCGCCGATGAGAGAAAGCAACGCTCTAATCGAAGAAGATCGGGTAATTTTCCCTTTGATTGTTGAGATTGATGCGGACCCATTATACATGTTATGATTTAACCTAACTTTACATATCCAAAGCTCACAATTTTATCAATGATTACAGATGGCTGATAAGCCTATTCCTAGAGATCGGGCTAGCCAGGTTCATCGAGAGTCGAACTCATGCGTGGATAAGCTTGCCTGTGAAGGACAATTCCATCGTGAAGAAGTTTAAATTTGTCAATCCCCCAACCCCCAACGACAATAGTATATGAGTGCTTCGGCCTGAATTCAGATTCTCATTTTGCTATACCAAAGCGGGGTTCATGGATAAATTAGAGCGTTCGAGGTGAAGGAAGCTTTGAAAGGGTTGAAAATAAGAAAGGTTGTTGCATTCGCTTGATATGCCTAAGATTTGGAGCTACTTGGACGATTTGGGCATGGGTTGATTGACTAAGTTGCTTAATAATATCTTGAGTATGATTTCAAGGAATAAATTAACTATAAAGAGAGTGGCTATCTCATTTGCTGAAGACTTTGGACTCAGATTAGTTTTTCATTTGTTTATTATAATTGTTCAAACCTAAGCCTTCTTAAAGATCAAACAAAAAATCAAAAAGAGCCAAAACCGAAAACCTTTGTTCTGACAAGAATCTTTTCATTCGAATGAATCTCAATTCATTCGAATGATTCCTCAGGTAGAAAATTTTTTACTTGATTTTCGTTCAGAATCATTTTCATCTGAATGATTTCTAAAATCATTCGAACGATTCTTTCAGTGATTTTGATTTTGTCCAAAACAACTGTTTTCATCCGAACAATTTTTAAAATCATCTGAATGATTTCTTCAGTGCACTTGACTTTGTGCAAAATTGTTTTCATCCGAATGAATTCCAAATTCATTCGAACGATTCCTTTAGTTCATTTGACTTTGTCCAAAACGGTTTTCATCCGAATGAATTTCAAATCCATTCGAACGATTCCTTCATTACATTTGACTTTGTCCAAAAAATACTTTCGTCTAAATGAATTTCCAAATCGTTTGAACGTTTCCTTTAGAAGCTTAAAGAGATCACTTTATATTTCATTTTCATCCGAATGAATTCTATTTTCGGTTCGAATAATTTTCTTCAGAGTAATCAAATCTTTCTAGGTATTAATTCATTCAAATGATTTCTAAAATCATTCGAATGAATTCTAGTTGTATTTCTTTTGTCTTGTCCCCTTAATTGCTCTTCAACGGCTATATCCTTTCAAATATAAAAAGGGACATTAAGGGAGCTTATTACTCACTTTTGAACTCTCCAAAATCTTTCTAATATCTCTCTATAAACTTTCTGTCAGCATATACATCTTCATAATCCCTTGTGTGAGAGTTTTCTATTTTGAGATCTTGTTAACCAAGCTTCTTGGTTAAGCTCTATTAGATTCATATCTTCCCACCTAAGAAAGCTTAACTTACTTGTTCATCTTTGTAACATCTACTCATTGAGGAGTGTAAGTTGTGTTAATAGTTCAGTTGTAAACTTTTCTTCACCTGTAATTGTTGAAAACCTTGGAGAGATTCTTGATTTGTACTATGGTTTGAGCTAGCATCCAAAGCTAGTTGAATAGTAAAAGGTTCAAGTAGGTCTCCCTTGTGTGGAGTGCTTGGGAACCGGACGCAAACAAGTGGGCTGAACCAGTATAAATCTCTGTGTCAATATTTGATTAGGTTTATTGTGTAAGTAAAATTTTAAATTTCTTCTTAGATATGTGTAAACATCTATTCACCGCCCTCTAGGTGTATTTAGGGACGTACATAATCCTCATACTTTGCCCAAAAATAGAAAGAAAGAGGATGAATAAAGCCTAATTGCAGTCTCAGTGGCCAACCATAGCCATCCACGACTCCGAAGGACACCAAAAGCCTAGATCGAAAGCAACACACACACAAATACGTGAGCACGGAACCATCGACACTGGGGAAACCGGTGGTAAAGCCCATTGCCGGTGAGGTTTTAGTTAAGAAGAAGGAGAGAGACAACAAAGTTATGCCCGAAGAAGATCGGGTAATTTGCCCTTTGATTCCTGAAATTGATGCGGACCCATTGTACATGTTATGATTTACCCTACCTTTACGTATCCAAAGCTCAACAATTTTATCAATGATTATAGGTGGCTGATAAGCCAATTTCTAGAGATTGAGCTAGCCAGGTTCCTCGAGAGTCGAACTCATGCGTGGATAAGCTTGCATGCGAAGAACGCTTCCATAATGAAGAAGTTTCAAATTGCCAATCCCCCAACCCCCAACGACAATAGTATATGAGTGCTGCACTTCGGCTTGAATTTGTTCTCATTTTGCTATACCAAAGGGGGGTTTACGGATAAATTAGCGCGTTCGAGGTGAAGGAAGCTTTGAAAGGGTTGAAAATAAGAAAGGTTGTTACATTCGCTCGATATGCCTAAGATTTGGAGCTACTTAGGCAATTTAGGCATATGTTGATTGACTAAGTTGCTTAATAATATCTTAAGTTCTAAGAAAATGCTAGGAGGAAAATCACTTCAATACCTTTATAAATATAAAGTATTCACATAGGGGGCACTCTGAAACTGTGGGATAGGGTTATAAACTATAGACCAATAAAGTGTGTACACACAATCTTAGCTTAGGTTGTACCGCTATGTCTTTAAATCATTGTTATTTTTCTCGTTGTTTATTTACAGACTCAAAAGATAACGATCTTTCTGGAGCGAATGCAGTAGCTTGTCTAGAAGATTTGCAGAAAAAATCTGTAAGAGCTTTGAGCTTTCAATCTGACAAATTTTCTACTTAACGTAAAACTCGTGTCCTCTCCAAAACGGTCACGACATACATATAATGGTGCAGGGAGTGATGCAGAAAGCATGTATCTAATGATCGTTTCAACTTTTTAAAAGAGATAAATACCATAACTTTTGGGCCTAATCCCAGAACTGTGTCCTCAAGTTTACCCAAAGTATAACTTTAGTACTCAAGTTTGAAGGTGTACCAAAGAACTACTCAATTTTTAAAAAGCGTACCAAATCAGTATCTAAGTTGACGAAGCACGGATGCCGTTAAAAAGTCAGAGGGGTATGACTGTCATTATTAAAAAAATATATTTTTACTTAAAAAGTTCTGTCATTATTAAAAAAATGTATTTTTACTTAAAAAGTTCAGATACTGATTTGGTACAATTTACTTTTCATAGGTACTCCTTTGGTACGGTTTAATTTTACTAGTTTTTCTTTTCACAGCCGTTCGATGTGGCACTATCTTAACCGTTTGATTATTTTATCTTCCTTAATTAATCATTAAAAACTTTCTCTCTCTCTCTCTCTCTCTTCCTCTCCCTCTAAACTCAACAACTTCACACAAACACGCTCTCACGAAACCCAGCTATACACCCTCCCTCACAACAATTACACACACTTACACCACCACAATTTCACCACCATCCATCGCCAACGCTGTCGCCAAATGAATACCACTGCACAGCCACCAAAAATCACAACACCACCACCAAATCCCATTTCACAGTCAATATCACAAAATCAATTCTACGCCATAGTCATGAATCTAATCGCCGACGGAAATCGAACGACCATTGAGATTGAACTGAGGATGTCCTCTGACGGTGGACAGTGCTTGGATGGCAAGGCAGTTCGATTGAGGACCCACGTTGATAGCTTATAGTGGATGTCGCCGGTGGTTGCAGATTCCCTCGGTGGTGGATGAATATCGAAAATTGCCATTTTGGCTTGCCGTGAAATTTCTTCGATTAAAGGTCGCGGTGGCCAAGGCAAATCGCGGTGGTGACAGGAGATGGTGAGTACCATGCGATGGTCGCAGAGTAGGGTCTCCACGGCGATCGCCGATGGCCGTTGGAGTGAAAGAACGGAGGCATGTTCATGGAAATGACGATGGCGGCGCAATTGGTAACGACAGGTGCTGCTTGCGGGTTGCATGCCGTAAGTGGTGCGCAGAGGCCTTGGATGGTGCTTCCGGTGAAGGGCGTGGCCGGAATTCATCGCCGATGGCCGTTTTTGTGGCTGGTAATGGCTGCTAGATCAAGGCGCCGCCCATTCTAGGGCCCACTGTCCTCATCGTTTCTCTCTATACTCCTCTTATCTCTTTTCTGTCTTCTATATCTCTTTTTTTTTACTCCATTATTTTGTTTTGCTTATATACAAACAATTATTCATTTAATTGCTAAAAAAGTTTCCTTCTTTATATCCCCAACTCTCTCTCTCTCTCTCATTTCAAATTTTCCCCTTTTTTTTTAACCTTGCTCAGTTAATCTTCGCTGAAGGACTTTGACAAATAAATTATCGCATTTTATATTTTACATCGCCAAAGGTCCTAAATGAGTCCGCTCATAATAATTGTTGCTAAAATTTTAAAATAATCACTTAGAAAAATACTACTACTAAAGTAGAAATCTAATTCATGAGAGAGAGAGAGAGAGAGTTTTTGATGATTAAATAAGGAAAATAAAATAATCAAACGGTTAAGATAGTGCCACATCGAACTGCTATGAAAAAAAAAAGGTAGTAAAAGTAAACTGTACCAAAAGAGTACCTATGAAAAGTAAACTGTACCAATTCAGTACCTGAACTTTTTAAGTAAAAACACATTTTTTAAATAATGATAGTCCTACCCCTCTGACTTTTTAACGGCATCCGTGCTCCGTCAGCTTAAGTACTGATTTGGTATGCTTTTTAAAAGTTGGGTACTTATTTGGCACACCTTCAAACTTGGGTACTAAAGTTATACTTGCGATAAACTTGAGAGTAAAGTTTTGGGATTAGGCTTACCTTTTGCTAGAAACTTAATGAAAAGTACGAAAAGGGGAACTACAGCGAGTAAAAATGATTCTTGATCGACATCAACCGAAATGCCAAACAAATATGCAGTACATGATAAATCTATATCCTAACTTGGCGAAAAGGGTTTTGAATCCTGAGATGTTGAAAGATGCATCCACAAGAGCTTGTGACTGCACATGGCCTCACTACACCCAGCACCTACCCATGAGCCACCACCATGCTTAGCTATAAGCAGCTACTCTTAGTACATTGATCAACAACACCACAATGTTTTAATGCAACATTCACATCTTTTGACGATCAAATGTTATTTCTTTAGAATTTCTTTCGGCGGTGGAGGAGTTAAAGTAATTATCTCAAACCAATTGAAAAGGAGGAGAGACGCCCACAATGTTTTTATTAAAGTGTTAATTAACTATTATTTCCCTGATGTGAGATTCACATCTCAACAAGCCACATCACGATATATGTTTGAATTGTCTGTTAGGCCTGAATGGATTGACCCGCTTGAATACCATGCGAAAACATTCAAGTCAAAACCAATTAGTAGTAATGAGGAGAGAGGCCCACAAGCATTATATATTTAAGAGTTAACTAATTACTGTCTCCACGAATTGCAGAACCCTAGAATTTTTTTACTTGTTCCAAAAGCATGCGAATATATCCCAAACATTTATACTTGTTCTTCAAAATCTGAATATGCTGAAGTAATTAGAGAACCTTATTACGTTTCATTACAACTCCAAAGTAGAGATAAATATCAGAGAGTTCACACACACCCACATTTATTTATCTGTGATATCAAGATCATATAGATGAAGAACCACTTCTTCAAGGAACAGAATGATTAATCTACGCATGATTGTTTCCATCCGCCATAACTCTCCTCTGCATCAAATCCGCGGTCCGAGCTTCTCTGCAATGATGAATCCAAATGTTCAGTTCAAGAGAGTAGAGCAGTAACAAACAATGCAATTATCATGTATGTACACATATTGATGGCTGATTTGGTAGGCGGTTGCGACAAAATGCTTAGACACCTACTCTCTATTGTGTCTATTATATTACACTCCTAAATCAAAGAACTAGGCTACTTTCAAGAATTGAAGGCCAGAGAGATGGCAATGGTGAATTAAAATCACTAATATTATTATAGGAAGTACCTGTTCAGTAAAAGTGAGGCCAACTCTGATCTCACCACGAAATTCCTGGTCCTTGACAACGTTGTATGAGGTTGGTGGAATGCTTCCTTCCGCGAACAATGGCTCTAGCGGGATGCTGATAGAAACATTACCACAGATATACATTTAGTCTAGATGCAGAATACAAAATCAAGTGAATTTCTCCTTGTTCATCTTATTCCTTCTATATTGCTGTAAGCCGAGCTTAATACCAAAAACTATGTTATAACAATGCCAATTAACCAGTAGTCACCCTAATGCTGAATTCTCCACAAATCAATTTCAGCTTCAAGCATGCAAAAACATGACGAAGTAGAGGTAATTCTTGGCTGATAAATAAATATCATAGCTGATAGGCTACCAATTGAGTAAATATTTACAGATAATGACTTACGTGGCTTCACCAACAAAATCATCCTGGGTGAAAGAATCACTGTCCATAATCTTGATTTTCAATTCTGAAACACCCCCAGATATGGAGAACAAAAAGGTCTCATTCCACTCGGGAGCAGATCCATGACCTGCACAAACCAGTTGACAGTAAGAACTTTCTACAGCACCAATATATACTTGGGTGATGATAACACATAGGCATTATAACCACAGCGTATTTACAAACAAATGCATGCACCAAGCCCTTGTAGAAAAATGTCTTTAAACTTATTCTCTTACGAGACAGCCTCAAAAAATTTGTATCCTGTTCTGCAGAAACTTATCGAGTTCAAGTGTATTCACCTGATGCAACACTGCTTTTCTTCTCCTGAGTCCGGCAAGTGAGAATGGCATAAGGGTCCATGCCAGCTGCTCATAACCAATCAAACTAATCAAACACATACTTACAATTTGGTTATCACAATGCAGGAAGAAGCCAACATTGTTGTAATACTTCACCAAACATGATAAATTATATGCATATCACCAGTATTTTCTAACTCTAAGGTTCAAATCCTACTAGATAATCTAGAAAAACTGTTCCAGTAAATATTACGAGAATATTGAGGCTGTATGACGAGTAACAACCCATGATAAGTGCGTTATCTCATATTTCATCAGCATTACTGATCTATAGAGTTTATTAAGGAATCTGCATTTCGTTGTTAACATATAATTCTTTGTCAAATTACTTCAAGGCCTAGGAAATCCCTCCTTTGTGTGTGTGTGTTGGGTGGGGGGGTATTAATCTTTTCTGGATAGGCTATTTCCACCCCCTGATAAACTACCCCTTTGTTTGCTGCTGAAAGGTCAACATCTGTGATTAAAGTACTTTTTGAGAGGTGGAAGTAGCATTTCCCTTCATTTTCACCGATCTCAAAAAAAGGTTGCCCTATTGCCACTCCTCTTTCGCTAATGACAACTCCCAAGGAAATCCTGCGTGATTGTATCGGATGCAGAAATCATTTGTCGATGGAGTGCCTGTAGCTATGAAGGGAGTGCCAATGGGGACACAGGTCCAAGATCAAAATCCTTTTCTTTTTAATTTTTGGGGTGGGAAGCAGGGGTAGATTATTTTGCTTCTATATATCTTCAATCAATAAAAGTGAGCTGCGGAGAATATTGGGTGTCAATGTTTTCTGCTCTTGTCCTTCTTTTAACCCATGATCCCCAATCCAAAGATGGTATCAAGGTCTCACGTATATTCTTTCTTTCTAATCCGTGTCGAAAATCCTTAATTTTCACAACATACAACGATAGACATTCCTCCGAAGAAGATCTCTGTGCATAAATGAAATCTTTGTAGATGACAAAATCTTCTTCTTCCGATGACATAAAGGAAAACATTTTCAAGAATGGCATATGAAATAGAGGATTCCATGATGGATGTCGTAACTTACAGAGGAAATCGGAGTCCTCGAGGCCTTTGGCGCTGACAAGAACAACTTCAAGCGTGCCCTGTGCCATTTTTTGGGATCCTCAAAATGCAGAGAGAGACAGCAACCCCTTCAGATTCAACCCCCCGCCTCTCTCTCTTTCTAGGATTCTATGATTGTGATGATGAGTGCATTTGTAAAGTCCGTGACTCCGCTATTTATAGTGTCTTCAAAGTTGATGCCCCGGTTTTCAAGTGCTGCGTTGACCGGTTTCATGTTTGACTTCTCGCCGAATCTGAGTTTCGACGTAGGGATTCTGTTAATTTCTCCGGCCAAATAAGGGTCCTTTTATGAGCTTTGTATTGAACTCGATTTGTTGCTAAAATGCAATTTTCATGTCAATCAAGCGATGGATCATCACTTTTTAGTAGCAAATCAAACTTTAGGTGATAAATTTTCAAGGGATAGCGAGAACTCGACAACACTTGGTTTAATTATAAGACAGTCACATTCAAATAATCGGTTCTAAGATCGATCATTGAGGATTGCTCGCACATCTACATGACAATTTCTTGCACTTGGCATCAATTCTCCACTCAATAGCGTAGCCTTGCAGTGGCATTACCCTTCTTCATGCTTCACAAGGCTCCGTCCAGTTGCCAACATATCGCATATCAAAGGGCGCTTCAAAGATCAAGTTGCAAAGGTTCTGGTGTTTCAAAAGTTCGGTAGCGTTTGAAACAGTTTGTGTTTTCAGTTTTAAAAACTAAAAAAACTATTGGCGTTTGACAGACAGTTTTAATTTCTCTTTTCCTTCAGTTTTGAAAATCAGTTTTCAAAATAGGGCTGCTTTCGAACGCTAGAGTTTTGACCTTTCGATTTTTTTTTGGATCCACCTTTTCAACTTTTGTTAGAACCATTTTATATTTATTTTTCCCTTCAATCTTCATCACCGACATCTATCACCCAAGAACACCAAACCACCAATATTGCCAAACACCATACCCGTTGATCGCCGCCACCACCAGCACCACTACCACTGACCAACACCCCGAACACTAAACTACAAACACTGCCATTGACAACAGCCAATGACTGTCGACGTGCCACCACCACTAATCAACACAACCAAACACTAAACTTGCCAACAACACGAATCACCATAGCCACTAATTGCCACCGCCACCACTAATGACCAACACCCACGAATACCGCCAACCACCATAGCCACCACTGATAACCACAACCATCACCACCACTGACCAACACCGCCAAACACCAAACCCTTCAACATTGGTCACTACCACGGCACCACCACTCCTCTAAATCGACATCCACCATTTTCCCTGCAACAAACACCATCACAAGATTTCATCCATCGCTCAGCTTTAGTATCTTCGACCTGCGTAGGTAAATTCCAAGCCATTCAAACTCAATTCACCCAATCAAACCCAGTCAGACCCAATTAAGCCATAATTCTCAAGCTAGTGTGTTACTACCATAGCAGTAGTTGGACGATGGCAAGGAGATGTGTAGATTGTAGTGGGGGCGCTTTTGGTTTTTGAACATAGGAATTCAAAAAAAGCTCTGAAGGAAAAATGAAAGAAAATAGAAGAGAGGAAAAATAGAAAAGGGAAGAGATGAAAAATAGAAGGCAAAAAAAAAAAGGAAGTAAAAACCAATTAAACAAAATTGAAAACAAACGGTCCATGAATTTTGCAAAAAAAAGAAAATTCAAAGAGGTTTTGGTTTTGATTTTTTTTTAAAACAAAAACTGAAAACGAAAATGGGTTTCAAACACACCCTTGTCAATATCCATTTTTAAATGCTTTAAAAATTTTGGTACTTTTTTCTAGAGTTAATTAACTAGTTTACATGCTTCATTTCCTAATAAATACCCTACTTTTAACTAGATCTGAGAGACGGGTCAACTCGCTGGTACGGGTAAAACAAGTCCAGTAAGATTAACCCGATTATATTCTGGTAGCCCTTTTCCAATACCAATACTTATCTAGCAGTCCAAATAAAACCACGGGTAAACGGGTCAAATTTCCTAATCCTTTTTTTAGTAATTTGTATTCATTTGGTTTAGGCATAATTTCTTCTTTCTTCTGCTTGTTACTTATTGCAAGTAAAACTTTTAATCTAAGTATTAAACCATGGATATAACAATTAACAAAAATAAAAATAAAAACTTATCAAATAGCGTTGCAGTTCACCAAATCAAAAAGATCCAAACTCAGTAGCACCACTAAATATCTCTCTATCTTAAAAGTGTAATATGTTTAATCATGTTTTTACACATTTTCATGACCAAAATACCCTCTGAGATATTCCATATTACAAAATGTCTCGGTTTTACCGTTTCATACGAGGTGTTTGAATGTATGGACTACTGCTCACCGTATGCACATCAGATGTTTGTTGAATCGCTTCCATTCTCCTCATTTGTGGGTTGCTCTTCAAACTAAATAATCAACTAACACTCGTATCATCTTTTTGTGTAATAGTGATCACTTTGGTCTCAAATGCTTGACCAACCTTAATCACCCCTTGGCCATTGTAGGGCTGTACGTGTACATAAATATCAATCTGTCTGTCTCTCTCTTTTCATTGCTGTTCATTAACTGTAAACAACTCTGCTCTTATCTTTTACATTTTTGGCCTCAAAACCGAATTCATATGCACATACACAAGAAAACACAACACTGCCCCTTGACATGCATGCTCACTCACATACACTTGCTGTTGTTCTTATGGATTTGATTTTGTGGTTTTGTTTGAAGTTCTTTACTATTCTTCACATTAAAATTGGGGTCTCTTTAGTGCTTTCTTGTATGTACTTTCTATACCACCTCTTTGTACTTTAGTGTTATAGCGAACAAGCATTGGATGAAAATAGTCAATTATCATAGTCATTCATGTTTGCTTTTATTGGTTTATGTATTCGTAAGTGATTGGGTTGAGGAGAAGGTGGGTATTGCAAATAGATTTGGCACCCTTTCCATGGTTTGGGCGAGTTAATGCATGGCGTCCCAAAGAAATAACAAAACTAAATCTGTGTAGAGAATAGCCGACTTATCAATTATTTTGGTTCACTATGTTTGCAATTTTGAGAAAATCAATTTTGGTTCACGATGTTTCAGAATTTAATAAAGCCTAGAGAGATAGTTTAGAAAGCCTAAAGATTAGTTTATTTGTAATAGCAAATATTATCTGCAAGGACTGAAGCTTCATTATTTCATAAAGCCTAGGGATTAGTTATATATACAAAACAAAATTCGTAAAGATATCAAGTTTTAACTTTTCTTTTCCTCCATTCTTTTAATGTATGTGAAGTCTAGAAATAATCATGTACTTTTGGAGTTTGTTTATATTTCTATTGAGATGGAAATCTGTCATGTTGCCCTCTCGAATTTGAAGTTAAGTACTTTCTCTTATGTGTTAACTATGTTCAAATACGTTTGTCATCATATGTTTGAATAATAGTAGTTTATTAGGTATCAATTATGGCATGGTTGTTTTTCAAGGTTTTTAGGGCATTAGCTTCATCATGCTTTTTATTGAAATCTTATTTTGATGCAGTTTAGTCTCGAAGTTAAGGCTTGATACACATTCTAAATTCTTTCCTTTAATTTTATTCTATATCTCTTTATGTTTTCTTTAAATGTTGATTGCTGGTTTCTGACAAGCTGCTTCTTTAAGTTCTTCCAAGGTTTGGGCCAAGGTAGACTAAAACCTCTTTCCTTGATTCATTGCTATGTTGGTGAACTTTTGATGATTTCTTACACTTCTTTTTCCTGATTTCATGTAGAGGTGTGTCTAAACCAAATTTTAATCGTAGATAAATTAATTTATGTTGTCTATGGAAAGGTGATGTTATGTGTATGTAGTATTATCTTTCACTTCTTTTGCTTTTATGGATAGTTTACATACACGACACACCTGTGAATGGATTGGCTTGGATGGTCTAAAAGAAGACAACTCTATTGTTTTTATTTCCCTTGTCTTTTTGTTTTCTTACACGCTTGCTTATGTGAATGATTGTTGTACATACTGTTTGCAATGTCATAAAATTGCTCTTGCTACAAGCTGGCCAAGCCTTGACTTCATTGTTGTCCATATGAAGGATCCCTTTGGACAGAGAATGCATAGACGAAAATTTTAAGGCATGAAACATGTGACTCATATTGCGGGGATGAGGATATATATCATGGCGAACTTCAGCTCTCTAGAAGAAGTGAAAAATCTAACGCATGAACCCTTTTTGCAGGTTTCTGAATGGAAACTATGCTGCCAGACCTGTAGCAAATTGTCCTATGAAAGACTCGAAGTTGTAAAATCAAGAGAAAGATATTTGACCAGGTAGTTGCCACAGTAATACCGCCTTTGTTTTTGTACTTTCATTTAGTATACTACCTTACTTTATGATCTTACTAATCTTTAAATTCGCAACAAGAAAAAATTATATTGTTGCTGATGCTAAGTTTTAGTAGTTCCACACGAAATCTTTTAAGCTATCTTGTGACTAAAGAAATGTTTGCTTACGTTAACCAAACTTGTAAGCTCCCATGAAGATAAGGGTGATCTGATTCAGTGATATGATCGCTTTGGCACGAGTGCCATATGAACTCCATCTTTACCTTACATCCCAAATGAATATAAAGGTGGATTTATATTTTTTTTGATTAATTTTTATTTTCAGTCAGAAATGATTAATACTATACTCTAACTTTCGAATAGAAAAATAATGTGGCAACTTCGTGAATTTAAAGATATGTGTCAAACCTCAAAAAGAGCCTTAAGCCTTTAACTAATATAGCTTTGGTAGGACCATAAATGTCTATCATTGAGTCATGGTTAGGTACATGCACGTCAAAACAACTGTTGGTGGTGTGAACTAGATCACAAATTAGGATGGAAGATCGAGCATGGTACAACTCAGAAATAAGGAGATAGAGAATATAGGAGAGATTAGGGCGAGCGGGAGGGAGGGAGAGATTGAGAGAGGGGGGAGGAGGGAGAGAGAGAGAGGCTTGCAGAATGGTTGTAAAAGCTCTTTGTCTGAGTTTTGGTGCCATGCATGGATATCGGTATGACCTTGGTAGCAGTCTTCCAGATGTGCCTCACTGCTTCAGCAACAGTATTGCAAGAAGTATACCACTTCATGTAAATAGTCTTCACACCACAAACTTTTTATTTGGGTCCAATTTTGAACTACTAGCTTATTAACTGACTCTCTTCATGTCTTGGGGAAATAGTTTATGATAGTTGCTTTTCAACCACTAGCAATGGTTCAGTAGCTTCCCCTGTTCAAGTTTGAAGCATTTTAAAGTTTATCTTCACTATTACGTAATCCTCACTTTTATTTTGGTTTTCGGCAAAAAAGTGCAGTCACTAGAGTCCACAAGTTAGGAAGAAAGTGATGGAAAAACTTATATTAATAGAAGAAAGTGATGCTGAGCTGATCTTGTTGGCATTAGGAGCAATGTATATCCATAAAATGAAGCTGGCCATCCTGGCACCAACACCTCTATATGCTGATCCAGGTACGAATTTTTGCCAGCTTTTATACACTTCAAGTTATGACCTTTAGCAAGAGAGATTTCCTGCTTATATGCGTGCCTCGGCTGCGTGCCTGCCGAGGCATGTTTTTTATTATTACAAAAAACTGTTACAAAGAATCGGGCATGGTGACGATCGTGAAAGAGAAGGATGCTGGCCAGTAATTGGGTATTCTTTAGAGTCTTCTTTTCTAGCTTGAATTTGGATGGGGTCTTGGAATATCTTTATTAGCTGACATAACACAGAGAAAGAATATAGTTATGATTTTTATCTGCATGTAAAGTAACCTTCCATGATAGACTGCCTTCGCAATAGCAGGATGCCTCTCGTGGTGTTTACATCACGCCATGAAAATTGAAAGTACCAAAATATCTTCACACTATTTTCTTTAACCTGTTGAAGGGTGACTTTTAACCTACAACTCAAGATTAAGCTTCACACTATTTTCTTTAATCTGTTGAAGGGTGAATCTTAACCTATGACTCAAGAGATTAAGAGGTGGCTTTTAGGATAGGTTTTCAGTTTCGCAGGAGGTTTTTTGATTATTCTTCAGTTAACTCCATGTTATACATAAGCGTAATGGCTTGAGTTAATGCTTAATGGGCTTGGGACATCTTGTGCTGGAGGTGGCTTTTTATTTACTCTGTCCTAGCTGAGATGATACAGCCCATTAGTCTTTAGGTAACTGCCTTGAACATCTGGAGAAAATGACGAAGAGTTGAATATGGCAACCAAATTTGGCTCGAGTACCTACTTATTCAAACGTACCCAATCAGTGCCTCAAGTTATTTTTTTGTCTCAAGCAATTCGGAGATTGGACGGAGCTTAACAAACATCAATTATTTATGGGCATTGTCAATACTAAAAAAACACATCCCATGAACATGTGGCGCTCCCACTTCCATCCGATCTAATCTATCACATGATGATCTGACAAGTCACATTTAATTTACGAAGTTGGTCTAGATATCTACTCGTCTCTCTCCCTTGTTTAACGACTCTCTTTAATGAATATCAGTCCCACCACCACAATAACCCTCATTACACTATCGGCACCACTTGACCTACCTTTACTCGCCACAATCCAACTATGATTCTCCTTTTTTGTCCCCATGGCCGCCACTGTTACCCTTCCAATCAGCCCTGTCATTTCTTCAATTAAACCATCACCACTGTCACTCACCCGTCGCCGTTGCATCTTACCACTTTCATCACCAGCCTTTTTTGAGTTGGAAGAATAGTTTTATAAGCACCGTCTAGATATGTTGGTTCCATTTACTTTTCCCTAATGAATAATCTCTTTCTATATTAAGGGCCAGGATTTATTTCTTTTCTATCACATTCACCATGGCCAGTGCTTTATATTATATGTATGTGGTAGAGTTCCTCATCTATAATTGTTGTTGATGATGTAACTTGCATATGATGATGGCATTGGTGAGTTGTTGAATTTGTAGAGTAGTGATTGGGATTAATATGAAGGTAAACTTTTAGGTAATATATTTGAAGAGAGATAACAGAGGAGTTGCAATAAGACAGCGAGGATGCGTGTCGTACAGTTGTTGGCCGCGTAGATATAGGTGAGGCAGAAAAAAGTGGTGAGGGTGTGATGGTGAATTGGTGGTGGTAGTGGACTGGTGTGGGATAGTGGGATCGAGCATTTTATAATTTATAGCCATTGATGTTGTTAACAGCCGGTGGCGAGAAGTGTTGTGGTGCGGTGATTATGATGGTGGTGGGTTTATGTCGCTTGAGGGATGGTGGTAGTAGATTGGTGGTGCCATGGTGGTTACAGAGAGTGAAAAGGGGATATTATGCAAGAGATAGGGAGTACTATTGTAAGCAGAAAAAAGAAACAACATATATATGACTTACATCGTATTTAATAAATTAATCGGATGGTGACAACGGTGGCACGTGTTTAGAAGATGGATTTTCAACTATAAATAGGATTGCCTCTAGGAAAACTAACTTTTGTTAAGCTCCGTCAGCTATTGGACTTGTTTGCACCAAGAAATTAGTTTACATTTGAACTTTTATGGCTCTCATGTGCCATTGAATTTTTACATTTGTATATTTTCGGTCATTGCATTTTATAATTTGTTTGTGCTATTAGGTCAACGCTACTTGTTTCCTTTGGCCATGGTTAAACAACTTGCCTGGCATGTTTTCCTGGCAAAATAAGAACTATTTGAAAGTTGAGGCTTTTTGCATCTTCAAGTGTCTACAGGTTATCAACATTGGAATGCAATATTATGAGACTTCTGCAATCTACTACCCTCAATTTAGCCTCATTTTGGACAAAAAAGGGAAACTTCTAGATCATTGGGAAATCTGGAAATGAAGGTGAACTTGTGTGCATGACATGATTGAGTAGTGTTCCTTGTGGTAGGATATGTTTTGAAAGAAAAAGTGATACTGCCGTAATTTGAGGAGTTAAAAAGCAGTTAGGTATGTAATAAAACTAATAGCAATTTAAGTTTAGAGCTCGTCGCATCTTATTGTAGAATAAAGAAAATTTGTCTCTATAAGTATATTGACGACAATTCCTCAAAATGTTAAAGAAAATATTCACGTGCAATGCACGTGCAGGACTACTAGTATAAACAAAAATTTTACAATTTGAAGATTTCACCCCCAGTTTTCACTTCTCACACTCCAATAACAACCCTCAAATTTCTTAATCCATAGTTTCCTTCTTTAAACGGTTAATACAAACAACCCAAAAAAGTTAATTAGAAAACTAACTTTAAAAACTAGCATAAAATATGAAAAATAGTATCTGCAGTGGAAGGCTCGTCTTCCTCCTCAGGTTCGATCTTAGCAATGTCACAGTCAGTTCACGACATGCGAGGTAATTACGACGGTCGGTGGTGAGCGTGGAAGTGGATGGCGGTGTTGCAATGATAGAGTAACAATGGGAAATTAGACGACAGAGCTGCGCTGGACGGTGGACATGGAGTTGCAGACTTGTAGGAAATTGGACGACTGAGCACGAGGTGGACTATGGATGTGGAGTTGTCGTCGTGTGGATTGAGGATAGTCAGTGCTCGGCGGATCTACACATGAGAGGAGTGTTGGATTTACGAGTGAAGATCGTCGGTGCCGAGGACCATCAACACTCGACGCCTGATGGACTTGTGTCACACGAGTCTGTGCCACGCAGACTGTGTGTGAGAGTCGAGAGCTAGAAAGGCAGTAGCATAGATGAGAAGTGAAGAGAAAGGGAATTCTAAAACGTCAAAATGGCAAGTGGGTGGGCTAACCTAAGATGTGGAAAAAATACATTTATGTACTACAAATATTCGGGTAAGCGAGGGTAACCCGTACCCGAACCCTAACGGTAGGGGTGAGCATTTAAACCGTTGAAACCGATTCAATTGTGAAAACCGAACCAACCAATCCGTCTATTTTCAAACCGATCCAAAAATCAATCGGTCTGTTTTTTTTTTCCTTCCAAACCGTACATTCGATTCGGTTCGAATTTTTTTAAAACCGCATAAACCGAACCAACCGTATATAATATAACATATCTATATTTTTACCTAATCCTATTTATTTTTTACTAACCCTAGTTATATAACCCCTCATATAAAATGAGATAAAGCCTACATCCCTTGACATAACACACATTTGTCACTCGCCGCCTATATCTCACTAAGTGTTATTAATTATGATAAAAAATTCAGTTTTTTTGGAGTTTATTAGCATGTATAAGTTATTAATTTTTTGGCCTAAACTTGTCCAAAATTGAGTTTGGCCCAAACCGATTAAACCGTCCAAACTGATCCGTTCAATCAGTTCAAACCGCAGAAACCGAACTATTCAACCACGGTTCGTTTTTTTTTTCTCTCCAAACCGAGGTTGGTCGGTTTGGTTTGATATTCACCCTCCAAACAGAACCAACCGAACCGTGCTCACCCCTACTTGACGGAACCAAAATTTCTGGGTCAATTCAGATACATGTAAAAAATAAAAAGGGTCTCTATTTTTTATGCTCATACCCGAATTTTTTCAACTGGTTGGGTCAACTTATAAGTACATGTTTTTTTTTTTTTTTTTGCCAAGTTAAAAGTTTTGAGATAGTAGATAAAGCGCAAGTATAGAATGGTGAATGTATCGAGGGTCTATAAAATGTGAATTCCAATAGCATCAACCAAAGATCCAATATATAGTCACTACAAGAAAAGAGGGAATTAGCGACGGACTTTTAGCGACGGACTAAATTCCGTCGCTAAAAGTCGTTTCAGAGACGGAAATAACCGTCGGTAAAAGTCCGTCGGTAAAACTATTTAACAACGGAATTATTCCGTCGGTAAACACACCCGTCGGTGAAAGTAGGGTTTTCCCGACGGACTTTAACCGACGGGTGTGTTCCGTCGGTAAAAGACTTAAAAAGATCAGATCCCCTTTCTTTTCTTTCTCCCGTTGCTCTCTCTCTCTCTCTCTCTTTCTTTCTCCCGTTGCTCTCTCTCTCTCTTTCTCTCTCTCTCTCTCCTTCTCTCTCTCACTCTCTCACCGGCGATATTACTTCTGTCGCCATCCCCGTCAACCTAGCCCCGGACGGAATAGAGCCTGCCACCGCCACTGCCGCCCATGTTCAAAACCGAAGGACCGCCGCCACCACTGCCGCGCTGCCACCACTGTCGCGCCGCCACCACTGCCGCGCTGCCACCACTGTCGCGCCGCCATCACTGCCGATCTGCCGCCACCACTGTCGCGCCGCCACCACTGTCGCGCCGCCACCACTGCCGGTCTGCCACCACTGTCTGTGATGGGTATGGGCTTTTATCCAGAATACATGTTGTTGCCGTGTGGGCTGAAAGTCTTAGCCTAACTATCACATACTTTCCGGCCTCTACTTTCAATGTCTAACGTGGGTCACCATAAGGCCCAATCTGTTTCTTACTGTAACTTATTTGGTTGTTGGTCTTCGAAATTTTGTTATTCGGGTAGCAGTAGTATATTTGTAGCGCCCTTAGTATATGCTTCAAGGTTAAACAAAGGTTAATTGCCTTGTCGGTGTATGTAGATGCATGCAACCGTAGGATCCCTCTTGTGGACTTAGTAGAAGAATCTACGCAATCCCTTGACTGGCCGGCCCATTGAAGTCATTTGGGATGTCTCAGTATATTCCCCGACAAAGTCACAATATTCACGCATGATATCGTCATAAATAATTCGTTCTTAAAAGTTGAAAATTTGACGAAGAAGTATGAAATGAAGCATTGAAAATTTGACGAAGAAGTATGAAATGAAGCATTGAAGCAATGTCATAAGTGGGAACCACGTACACTCGAGTCCGACTTTTGTTACACTTTTATCTTTGTTGACGAGATATGATAGGTGGTTACCGTTAATGACGTTCGAAAAACTCCCGTAGCGAATAAAAATAAGAAATCTTCTGAAGTAAAAAATGGCTGCATAGGCCAGCTCTCTCTCTCAGTACTAAGTCAAGGCTTGGAGAAGTATTTGTTCTTTCTAACTGCACCCTAAACCCTAAACCCTAAACCCTAAACCCTAAACCCTAAACCCTAAACCGAACCCTAAACCCTAAACCCTAAACCAACCGAACCCTAAATTGAACTAATTGAACCCTAAATTGAATGCCTCAAATCAACCAAACCCTAAATTGAATCAATAGAGCCCCCTAATTGAACCCTAAATTGAAGCAATTGAACCCTAAATTGAATGCCCTAATTGAATCGAACCCTAAACTAAACTAATTGAACCCCTAATTAAACCCTAAATTGATTGCCCTAATCCAACCGAACCCTAAATTGAACTAATTGAACCCTAAATTGAATGCCTCAAATCAACCGAACCCTAAATTGAATCAATAGAGCCCCCTAATTGAACCCTAAATTGAAGTAATTGAACCCTAAATTGAATGCCCTAATTCAATCGAACCCTAAATTAAACTAATTGAACCCCTAATTAAACCCTAAATTGATTGCCTCAATCTAACCGAACCCTAATTGAACCCTAAATTGAATGCCCTAATCCAACCGATGCCTAAATTGAACTAATTGAACCCTAAATTGAATGCCTCAAATCAACCGAACCCTAAATTGAATCAATAGAACCCCCTAATTGAACCCTAAAATGAATGCCCTAATTGAATCGAATCCTAAATTAAACTAATTGAACCCCTAATTAAACCCTAAATTGATTGCCCCAATCTAACCGAACCCTAATTGAACCCCAAATTGAACCCCCTAATCCAACCGAACCCTAAATTGAACTAATTGAACCCTAAATTGAATGCCTCAAATCAACCGAACCCTAAATTGAATCAATAGAACCCCCTAATTGAACCCTAAATTGAACTAATTGAACCCTAAATTGAATGCCCTAATTGAATCGAATCCTAAATTAAACTAATTGAACCCCTAATTAAACCCTAAATTGATTGCCCCAATCTAACCGAACCCTAATTGAACCCCAAATTGAATGCCCTAATCCAACCGAATCCTAAATTGAACTAATTGAACCCTAAATTGAATGCCTCAAATCAACCGAACCCTAAATTGAATCAATAGAACCCCCTAATTGAACCGAACCCTAAATTGAACTAATTGAATCCTAAATTTAATGCCTCAAATCAACCGAACCCTAAATTGAATCAATAGAACCCCCTAATTGTACCTAAATTGAAGTAATTGAACCTTAAATTGAATGCCCTAATCGAACCGAACCCTAAATGAAACTAATTGAACCCTAAATTGAATGCCCTAATACAATCGAACCCTAAATTGAAATAATTCAAGCGCATCGGATATGTGAATTTTGAACATTTTTTTTTCCATTTGAACATTGATCATTTGTTTGATAATTTTAGGTTGTTAATTGTGCGTTTTAGAATTGTGATTATTGATCGATGATTTTAGGTTATTAGCTGTGCATTTGAAGTAATTGCGATTATGAATTGATGATTTTAGGTTGTTAATTGATGATTTTAGATTGTTAATTGTGCATTGAGCATTTGAGATATTGAGATTATTGACGGAGGATGGGACCCAATTGGATTGAATGTGTGATTTTTGTTAATTTTTATTGCATTGAGCATTTGAGAATTGAGAATTGGGATTGATGACGGAGGATGGGACCCTATTGGATTGAGATACCTGTTAGTTAGCGCAGACACGGACACCACGTCTGATCGACGGTGTCCGACATTTAGAAAACAAATTAACGTATGCCGATGTGTCTGGAGGTGCGTGTCGGTGGGCATCGGACACGTGTCCGGAGGCGTCGGACAGGTGTCCAAAGGCGTCGGACACGTGTCGGTATGTGTCGGACACGTGTCCGGAGGTGTTAGACACTTGTATCGGACACCATATCGACACCCTATATGAGGTGTCGGAATTGAGGTTGTTGAATGTGCATTAAATTTAGGTTAGTTAGGTTAATGCGACATTTTTAGCATGCACCCCCTGGAATCTAATCGTGGCTCCAGCGCTGGCTATAATTAGCCCTAATTAGTCCTGATTAACAATATTTTAGTAAATCAATTAACCCTAATTAGCTCTAACGAGCCTAATTAGTTTTAATTAACCCTAAGAACCTGATGAAATTCAAATTAGCTGTAATTACCTCAAATTAGCCCAAATGAACCCAATTATGCGCATATTGATTGTAGTTAGCCTAATTAGTCATAATTTGCACTAACATAACCCAATTACGCCTAATTAGCGCTAGTTAGGACTAATCAACACTACTCGGCACCATCAAAACCCTAATTAGGACTAAATAACCCTAATTAGTCCTAATCAACCCTAATTAGCTATAATTATTCGAAACTAGCCCTCATTAACATTAATTAGCTCTAACATAACCCAATTAAGCCTAATTAGCCCTAATTAGGACTAATCATCACTACTCGGCACAATTAAACCCTAATTAGTCATAATCAACCCTAATTAGCTATAATTATCCGAAACTAGCCCTCATTAACATTAATTAGCCCTAACATAACCCA
This sequence comes from Escallonia rubra, assembly GCA_033065855.1. Lineage (NCBI taxonomy): Eukaryota > Viridiplantae > Streptophyta > Magnoliopsida > Escalloniales > Escalloniaceae > Escallonia > Escallonia rubra. The sequence continues at coordinate 42,059 of JAVXUO010001279.1, forward strand.
ATTAAGCCTAATTAGCCCTAATTAGGACTAATCAGCACTACTCGGCACAATTAAACCCTAATTAGGACTACATAACTCTAATTAGTCATAATCAACCCTAGTCAGCTATAATCATCCGAAACTATCCCTCATTAACATTAATTAGCCCTAACATAACCCAATTAAGCCCAATTAGCCCTAATTAGGACTAATCATCACTACTCGGCACAATTAAACCCTAATTAGGACTAAATAACCCTAATTAGTCCTAATCAACTCTAATCAGCTATAATTAATAATCGTGTCTTGTTCCCTAATAACCCAGTTAGCCCTAATTAGCCCTTGTACATCCCATAATTACTCCATGTTGCCCAGAGATGGTTCAATTACTCGTTGTTTACAAACCCTGCCTTCTTTATATTAATTGTTGTTTTGAGAAGTCCATTGGCAACGAGATGGTTCAACTCGTTGCCAACGAGTTCTATTTAATGTGGAATTGATAACATATGCAACGATCATTCTGCAGTTTTGATATTTCGGAAAGATTCTTGCATATCTTATCAATTTCTGAACACATGCATGCATAAAAACCCTTAGTTCACGTTCAAAGGTACTCATTACAAAGTAATGCCTTGTAATGAGCCTTTGGATGTCCAGTTTGGACAGTTTGGAAAAGCTAATTGTTTATAAAACAGTATTTTGACTCATGCTTTATGTTCTATGTCGTGGATATTTGGTACACGTTCTCGTGTGTTTCTCCGGGTGCATACAGATCTGGTGTTCTAACATCCGTCAAACCTTCCTGAGCAAGGTTAGATGAATGTTAGAACACCTAATCGATGTGGTGTACTTGGAGAAATGCGGGGAGGTGCTGCCGAATTTTCCACAGACATCGGACTAAGCATGAGTTATTCACTGTTTTATAAACATGTGCTTTTCTGAATGGGATAGGACCACTACCTGTTCAAGAGTGGAGGGGAAATATTTAGACGTGTTGTAACATTCATGCATTGATATTTACATCGGCAATGCCTAATCACTGGTCATTATTGAAGGTGGTATACAGTACGATAATTCAGTCGTCATGTCAGTCGATCGAAGTTGGATGAAAAGGAAGAATGCTGAAGATTTTGAGTGTCGCGTTGACGAATTTCTCGACTTCGCTTATGCGCATCCTGCACATGTTGACCTTGATAAGATAAGGTGCCCGTGCGGTAGATGTGAGTTGTTGCACTGGAGAAAAAGAATTGAAGTAAAATGGCATCTTCGTCGGTACGGTTTTATGGGTGGATACACAAGGTGGACGCAGCACGGGGAAACGATAGTATTGTCGTCCAACCTGGCTAGTCAAACTGAAGTTAGGGAGGAGGCACGATATGATTTCCGAGATATGATTATGGATGCTGGGCATGCTAATGTTGACTGGGGTAACGACAGGCCACAACCGCCGAACGAGGGGGCTCATCAGTTTTATGAGTTGTTGAGAGCTGCGGAAGAGCCGCTGTGGGATGGAGCTCCGAAACACACACGGCTGTCTGCGGTTAGTAGGTTATTACAGTTGAAATCAGACCACGGGCTGAGTGAGAAAGGTTTTAACGAGTTTGTTACCTTCATCAAAGAAATACTGCCCGAAAGTGAAAAGCTACCGCCGTCGTACTATGACGCGAAGAAGATGATGAGGAAACTTGGGTTGAGCTACGACCGGATAGATGCGTGCAATAACGATTGTGTATTATTCTGGAAAGAGAATAAGGATTTGTCATTATGTCCAGTGTGTGATCATTCGAAGTACAAACCGGACAAAGGGAAGAAGAAAAACATTGCATGGAAGATATTGCGCTATTTCCCGGTCACACCACGGCTTCAGAGAATGTACTACTCCTCCAGTACGGCTGAACATATGAGGGCTCACCGTGAGACTCGCAGCAACGATGCCGATGTGCTGACACACCCAGCTGATGGAGAGGCGTGGAAGGAGTTTGACCGCAGGCATCCAGTTTTTGCTCAGGAAGTTCGGAATGTTAGACTTGGTCTGGCAACCGATGGGTTCAACCCTTTCGGTCAGTCTACCACGCCTTACTCCTGTTGGCCTGTTATTATTGTCCCCTACAACCTTCCACCAGGCATGTGCATGAAGAAGCCGTATATGTTCTTGTCGTTGCTTATTCCGGGGCCGAAGAGTCCCGGTAAGGACATAGATGTGTATTTAAGGCCGTTGATTGATGAGTTAAAACAATTATGGAATCATGGAGTCGAAACATATGATGCATCCCTTAAACAAAATTTTCAGATGAGGGCTGCTTTGATGTGGACTATACATGATTTCCCCGCATTGGGAATGACGTGTGGCTGGAGCACACATGGGAAGCTAGCATGCCCTGCTTGTATGGGCGTGAACCCCGGTCATACGTTAAAGCACGGCGGAAAGGCCTCGTGGTTCGGATGTCACCGTAAGCTTTTGCCACCGGGCCATCAGTTTCGTAGGCAGAAGGATAAATTTGACGGGACAATCGAGCGTGAGGTTGTCACGCTGGACTACCCATCTGGTGAAGAAGTACTCTCACACCTGGAGGCACTTGATACTGACATACCACACGGTAAGGGTGTGCCGGATCAGAAGATTGCAGGGTTCGGGAAAGAGCACAACTGGAGAAAATTTTGTATCTTCTGGGAGTTAGCCTACTGGAGGACGCTCGTTATCCGAAACAACATGGATGTGATGCATATTGAGAAGAACGTTTTTGATAATGTGTTCAACACAGTGATGAATTTCAAGGGCAAATCGAAAGATCACCTTAAAGCGAGAAGGGATCTACAACAGTTGGGTGTACGCCGTGAATTGCATCCTCGGACAGTCAGTGGGAGGACCATACTTCCGAAAGCACCTTACTGTCTAGACAAGAAACAAGTGGAGAAGGTCTGTCAGTGGGTTAAGAATTTGAAGCTTCCGGATGGGTTTGCGTCCAACATATCTCGTTGTTGCAATGTTTCGGAATGCAAGTTCCAAGGGATGAAGAGTCACGACTGCCACGTATTCATGGAGAGATTCATTCCTATTGCCTTCCGGGGACTGTTGCCACGGGTTGTTTGCGAGACTTTGACTGAATTATCTCATTTCTTTCGAGATATATGCTCTTCTACGATCCGGGTGAGTAACATGGAAGTGCTTGAGAAGAACATTGTGGTGACGATTTGCAAGCTGGAGAAAATCTTCCCACCTTCGTTCTTTGATTCAATGGAGCATCTGCCTGTTCACTTGGCATATGAAGCTAAGATGGGTGGACCCGTGCAATATCGGTGGATGTATCCCTTCGAGAGGTAATCCTTAAATTGTTACAGTTGTTCGTTTACACTTAATGCGACATCTGTTATCATTGATATTCCACCTAACTCGATTCCCTAAACTTCTAGGTTCATGTTCCATTTAAAGAAAAAAGTCCGTAATAAGGCTCGGGTTGAGGGCTCAATTGCGGAGGCTTACGTAATGGAAGAACTTGTAAACTTTTGTAGTCAATATTTCGGTTCGGATGTTGGTACAAGGTTAAATCAACTAGGCCGAAATGATCCCGGAGCAAGCACAAATTTGGAAGGGCAATTGTCAATATTCAAGCAGTCAGGTAGTCCGTTCGGCCGAACGTATACTCGATGGCTAACAGATGAAGAGTACAGTGCTGCAACAATATATGCCCTTCTAAATTGCGATGAAGTTTCGGCATTCGTTGAGTAAGTTAAAGTCTTAATTCACTTACATTGCTGTACATAATTGAAAGTGTGTGTTAAGCGAGTTAAATGCATATTGGTTTGCAGTGAGTTCGATGCGGAATCTTTAATCACTGATCCCGCTGGACTTGAATCTCACCGGAAATCACAATTTGTACAGTGGTTCAAAATCCGTGTAAGATTATTTAACGAAATTATATTATGTGTTATATACAGTTCTGTGGCCAATTAGTATACTGATTTATCCTTAATTTTTACCGTCATCTACAATAGGTTCAGTCAATGGATAGACCAGTGGCCTCCTGCTTGAAATTACTAGCCGAAGGCCCTAACAAACAAACATCCTGTTACGGAGGCTATATCATCAACGGGTTTAGGTTTAACGTAAAAGATGATGACCGAACAAAACAAACCCAAAACAGTGGAGTCTTGGTCAACGGCGACTGTTATGCCGAGAATTGCATGGATTTTTACGGAGAGCTAGATGAGATTGTTGAGCTAACATATCTGGGTTCCCAAAACCGCCTGGTAATGTTCAAGTGTACGTGGTTCGATGTCACATGCAGCAGAGGAATCCGTGTTAGCTCTCAAGGGATTGTAGATGTCAATGTCAAGTCAAGACTTGCATCAGACGAGCCCTTTGTGTTTGCTAGTCAAGCTGTACAAGTCTTTTACGCGGAGGACGTCGCCAATCCCAAATCTCATTGGTATACAACTATCAAGTCCAAGAAATTGCCCGTGACATATGACAGTGAGCTAGACTCCTTTCAAGCCGACCAACCACGTGTCTTGTTCCCTGTTGAGGTCAACAACGAGGAGGACGATCTTCCTCTTCCAACAACACTTCTTGTGGGAGAAGAAGTCGTAGATGATGACGCGGAAGATGTTGAAAGTGTTGGAGATGATGTGACCGAGTCTACTGATGAAGAGGATGAATTAGAAGATGAAGAGGACGACGAGTCCCACGAAGAAGAGGGCGACGAGGATAGTGATGAAGATGATTCGCAAACTGAAAATGATTGACTTGTAATGTTGTAACATCACGGGAAAAATGTAGTAACATTTTAGAACTTGGTGTTTATTGATGTGTTTTTGCACATCCGTTCATATATATATATATATATATATATATAGTGCCGATGATGATTTATGCCTAAATTATTGTTTTTCACGTGTTAATGTCTTTGTATATAATCTATATGAAGTCAGATATGGATAGGATACGGGCTATTCGTGGCCGGGCTGGACGCCGAGCTGCTTCCTCCCCGGTTAGTCCCACCTCGTCATTGCCTACTAATGACGAGGCACAGAGTGATCGCGGACAGCCATCGGGGGCCCAGCCCCAGCCGTCGCCGTCACCATCGCCCCAGCCGCAGCCATCGCCGTCGCCCCAGCCGTCTCCATCTTCCGTGGGTTCTACCTCAGGTATAGTTGATAACGGTGTTCGTACATTTTCGCTAGCCTTATATTTGAACTGTATTAATGTCTGTGTTTTGTAGGAGCTCGACGAGGCCGTGGTCCGACACGCGGGGTACGCATCGACCCCCAGCGTAAACAGAGAGTTACGCTCACGCAGGAGGGCCTGTAAGTACTAAAAATATCACCTCATGCCTTATGTTTAAAATTTTTGGGTGTTAATTTATATTTGAACTGTATTAATTAATTTAATTACTTCTTTGGCAGGATCCTGGAGAATATGGCGAGGACGAAGATCGGCGTTCTTGTGAAGGGCCGATTCTTCGAGCCACGCCTGTACTGGAAGGACTGGGATGCCGCTGCGAGGGAGGCCCTATGGGAGGAGTGGCTGGTACGGTGAAGTATTTTTTTCAGCGTTGGTAAATGTTAAATTACAGTTTGTTTTATGTTGTTAATTTGTGTTATTGAATGCATTACAGGAGGGGTTCACGTTTGATACGCCTGAGCAGCAGGGACTGGGGCAGCAGGCTTTCTTTGCCTACATCGGCAAGAATTACCGGCGATGGCTCCACGATGCACGGGACCGGGCGAAGAAGGCGCTGCCCGCGGGTGCCCCGATGACGGACATGACGAAATATCCCCCACATTGGATATCTCACCGTGTATGGGGGGAGATGATAGATCGGTGGGCTGCGGATCCAGGTTGGGACGCCAAGAGTAAGAGCGGGGCTGAGAACAGACAGAACAGAGATCCGACGCACACGGGGGGGTCGGTGCCACACGACATCGTCCGACATATGAACGCGGTCGAGCACCCGGATCTAGAGGAGGATGAGGTCATAGCTCTGACCTATACTCAGACGCACGTACGGAAGAAGGACAAGGACGAGACGCACCAGGCGGGCGACTATATTTCAGATATTGCCCGGCGGATCGATGTGAGTCAATTTATTTAAGTTAATGTTTTTTCTTTCTATCCTCGATGTCTGTTTCGTTAATTAATGCCCTAACATATCGTTAAACCACTATTTTTGCAGGCCTCGTATGAACAGCTAAGGGGGTCCGAGCAGCAGTCCGGACAGCCATCAGGGTCCACTAGTACGGCTGCGAGTACTGGGGGGTTGAAGCGATGGCTGGATATGCCGGAGGTCGTGAATCGGCCGAAAGGCCGCATACGCGGCCTGCCTAGCACGACTCCTCGTGCCGTGATAGAAGCGTCCTCACCCCCTGCTGCCCCTCCACAGACACCGGCTCCTCGGCCTCAGTTGAACGAGGAGGATATCGAGCGCATTGCTACAGTGGTGTGCCGGATGATGAGGGAGCAGGGCACTGCTGGACCGGCCGCCCCGGCCGCCTCGCAGGATCCAGATCCGGGACTCGGGAACCCCTGATGAGCCCCTTCCCGTGCCCGTTCCTAGCTTCCCCCCTTCACCCCCCGCGCCCGGCTTGTACTCTTCTCCCCTCTCCTAACCGGTTATATCCGGTTCCCGGCTTGTACATGTATGAGTTTTTTTTATAATAAATATTTTTTATAATTGATTATCTATATTTCTTTCTGTATTGATTATTGTGCGTTGTTGTTGCGAATTGAAAATTGTATTACAGGTTTAGGTAATTGAAAAATAAAAAAAAAATTCAAAAAAAAATTTACTTTTGGCGACGGATTTATTCCGTCGCTAAAGTATTCCTTTCAATCAGTTATTTAGCGACGGAATATTCCGTCGCTAAATAAGATTTTTAGCGACGGAATATTCCGTCGCTAAATATTTAATCCGTCGCTAATTAGACAAAAAAGAAAATAAATTAAAATTCTAAAAATATAATTAGCGACGGAATATCCGTCGCTAATGAAAAATAAATTCGTCGGTAAACATCACATATTTAGCGACGGATTTAAAAATTTCGTCGCTAAACTATTAGTGACGGGCTTTTATACAAGGGATTTTTAGCGACGGTGAATCCGTCGCTAATTCTTTTAGCGACGGATTTTGGGCTTTTAGCGACGGATTTTCCCGTCGCTAAAAGCCTGTTTTCTTGTAGTGAGTGCACATATATCATTGAGCGTCTGAAAAAAAAAACCTGGACCAAACTTATCACATCATCTATAATTCACTTGTGTTATTGAACTAAGAAAAGGGAAAAATAGAAAAAGTGGGTTTTGGGATTAGAAGTTAGTGGAAGGTGGTTTTTTTTTTTTTTTTTTTTTTAAATTTAAGAAAAAGTGTGCTATTTTTTTAAAACTTTTAACATTTGGGGGGGTAGGGTGGGGGTGTTTAAAAAATGGATTTTTGTTTCAAAATTGATTTTTTATCTACCCAAACTACCCCTCCCCATCTTCCCTTCCAAATCACACACACACACACACTCTCTCTCACACACATCAGATTTCCTATAGCCCCTACCCCTAACACATACATGTGGACATTGAGGGTTGATTTGTTGGATGAAATTGAGGATTAGGTGAGGAATTTGCAGAGGTTGAAAAGGACAGTGGAAATTAAGAGAGGGGTGAGAGTCGCCTGTTGATGAAATGTTGTTGAGAAGATTTAAGGGATGAGTTGGGTGTGAGTTTAAGGTTAGGATGGTGTCTTACTCTGCAGAAAAAACAAGTAATTAGATACAACTGTTTTCGTGTATTTGTATCAATATTCAGCTACTCTGCAAACACTTGCCAGTGCCACCAATTCAACAAGTGAAGTTTCTCTAACTTTTGGTTAGCTATTTGACTGTGAAGGTAAAGAGCTACATTTGGAAACTCATTTCGGCTATACCCAGAAATTAGTATGTTCAATATGACTGTGTCTCGTTCTGGCATTTCGTCGAACAGTTTGTGGGCAGAGTTTAAAGATTCGGATTTGATTAGTTTATCAATGGCTCTGTTGCATAAATAAAGCTTGTCGCCAGTATTTGTTTCACAATGAGAGTCCAAGTTCAGTAAGAGGGGAGTGGGTGGGGTAGTTATAAGTTTGTGCTTGGGAGTAAGAATTGTTATGATTTTGACAAAGCATAACCATTTTTTGCTCTACATAGCTCATGATTCAGAGTTTGCATAGACATTATAGTTCTTCCAAGCTAATTTCTGCCGTCTTGTATGAGATTCTTACTTTGAGGCTAAGTCCTCCCCAAAAAATCTTTGAAGCCTGGGGTTTAAAATGAAAATCGCGAAATAATCAATCCACAAAAACTGTGGGGAATCGGTAGAAAGGAAGAGGAACCAACCTCAAGTACAGTAAGCAGCGGAGGAGAGTAGGTGAAATTGCAAGTTGAAACCCAACTTCTTAAGCCGTTGAAGAAGGAGAGTGATGCTTAGCTGCCATGTCGAGGTTGATCAAAGAAAAGAGAGGAGGAAGATAGCTCGGACAGGCAGCGTCGGGCGTCGGGCAGAGGTTGTGAGTCGTGAAGAGAGAAAAATATAATGGGCTGGAATTCTAATTTTGACACTGGGCCGTAAGAATTGAATCTTGAGTCTTATAGTACATTTTAAATTCCTTAGAATTGGGCTTGAATTGTAATTCCAATTCTGAATAAGTTGTCCAAACAGCAGAATTATAATTCTTAGGGTCCAATTCCAAAATCAATCTCAATTCCAAGGCCAATTCCGCGATCCAATCGGACCCTTAGAGAGAAATCTGTTATTGGAAGGGAAGGGAAGCTCGGAGGGGAGACATTAGAACAGAGGTCAATTGATATTCATATTAACAACTAAATATCTACACAAATTGACAAGTATTTTCGCATAATTGTACTTGCATTCTTGCATAACACGACTTGTATCAATTCTTGCATAACATGAATTGAGGGAACCCCTTTTTCTTAAGTCAACCTCTTGTTCAGAAATTTATAAAACTCATCCTACTTTTTTTTAACTTTTCAAATATAACCCACCTTCCACAAATATTTATTCCCAGAACCCCTAATTTCCTAATTTCCCCTAAGAAAATGCCAAATTCACTCAAAAAATGAAGCAAATCACTCGAAATTGGTACCATACATGTGACACAAGATAAAGTGGGTTAGTTCAATATTATTAGACTAAAAACTCAACCTTCTTAAAATATACGTTGCATTTTTAGCTAATCGGAATGCTCTATTATTGCTATATATAATGACCTCTAACCTACTCTCATTGTAATAATACCTCTCCTACTCCAAAATTGCCAAAAGTGTGTCTCTCTTATCCCAAAATTGCTTCCAAAATTTAGAATTATCGGCAGCACATCCCCCAACTTCAAATAGCCTTTTATCAAGCCTTTGCTGTCAGATTTAGCTAGTTTTAGTGCCTAATTCATGTGATAGACTAATGGTGAGTCTTTGAATCTCTAAAAATGGATGTTCATACAGTTGCAATAAACATGGTGACTTTTCTCATGAATGAACTGAGCCGAAGAATATTTCTCTTAAATGGCTTGCTCTGTGCTCAACTACGTTCTGCTGCTCATTCTCTTCTTTGCTAGATAATTGATAGGTGCATGAGTACGAAAAAGCTATGGGAGATCCATTAAGGTTCATCGAGTACCGTCAAATTAAATATGGAAATGACACATCCACATGAGAAATAACACTAGTTAAGGGGTGATAGAGATCGAAACTAATCCAACTCAAAGACCATTTGCTCATCATTCAATTTCTCTACAACGTCTTAAATGCACTTGAAGTTCATCCAAACTTGACGTCAAAAGTTTTGATTGTGAATGCATGAATGCACCGCGAGAAGCAATTTGTTGTCTTACTATTTTATGGTTCTTAAATGGACAAATTTAACTAAAGCAGTCTCACTCGTTACTTTTGTATACAAAGTAAGATCATGAAGACTTATGAATTGTACTCATCCTGAATTAGGTTTTGATAAATTCAACTATGCTAATGTAAGTTTTTTATGTTAAGATAATTTTGTAGCGAGTTAAATTGCCAAATTCTATTAATAAAAAGTTTCTGCTATTTACCAAAAAAGAAATACACACATCTGGTATTACTTTTGGGGGAAAATTGGGAAAACATGGGATTTTTGATTAAATATTTGGGGTTAATGGGTTTTTTTGTGGAAATTGTGAAAAGAGGGTGCCAATTCCTAAAATTTCTGAAAGGTGGGGTGAGTTGTGGAAAAATGGGTTTCTAAAAAAAATCAACATTTCCCCTTCCCCAAAATACCCTTCCCCACAGCTCACCCACTTTGGTCAATCCGCCCAGCCATTCTCTCCCCCAATCGGCCCTCCACTCCAACTCCATTCCCTCCGAAATTCTCCCTGCCCCACTCCACGTTCCCCCCCCCCCCCGCCAACTCCGCATGTTACCCCACCCCACCCTACCCCCTACCCTGTTGCGGTCATCGCTACCCCACCCCGACCCCCATATTTCCCCCCCAAACGGGACTGTCCCCCAATCCGAGAGACCCTTGTCTCCCCGCACCCAGCACCGCCCCCACAGCCGGGTCCTCCATCCCCTTCGCCCAACCCCTCAACCCCGAACCACCACTACGTGGTGGTCCTTCCTCTGTCCCCGCTGTCGTGACGGACGTCGTGTCGACAAAATCAAGGATCGTTTCATGCACGTCGCTTCCGAAGCTCGACGTTTGTGCGCGCCAGTGTAAAGGTACCCCTTCTTACATTTTTTGAGTGATCAGCATGTTTCTTCTACGTTTGTTCGTTCACGCCACTGTATAGCCCCACTGTTATCTGTTGTTGTTGTTCTATTGTCGCGTCTTTTGTGTTGTTTCTGCATCCCCTTGTGTCATTCTTCTGCATCATTTTGAGTGTTGCTTTTAAATTAGATGTGCACCTCTCTCTCAAAGGTTGAGGTGAGTGAGTGCTTTGAGTTTAGTTCAAGTAATAACAAGTTAAATACTTTCTGAATAGGTGCTTGACGTATACTATTTGCTTTAGTCCAAAGATATGTACATCCTTGTGTATGAGAGTATACATATGTAGCTTGTGTAAAACATGGATGATTTCCTTTTAAGTTTCATGCCATATACCCGCATATTTATTTTATGCACACATGTGTCTGCTGCTATCATGAAGTTTACTTTGGAATCATATGCCAATTTTCATGGCTAAGTTAAATTAGAATCATAAGTTACATAGTGATTGATTAAGTTTTAATGGGGCACTTAGAGGTTTCAGAAATGAATTTTTAGGTCAAGATTAACGTGTCTTCTATTTTGGAGAAATTTCAGATTTGGTTACTCGAGCTAGATTCAGTTTAGTATAATTTGACATTTGAAGTTTAAGGTAACATACTTGGTTCTGTTGTTTCTGTTGAGACTTGAGACCAACAAAATTGATGCAATTTCAATGAGAGGGAAGTGGTAGTCTTCGGAATTACTCGGTCAAAGGTTTAGTTTGTTGCATGAATCTTTCCGGTAATTCCTTCTTCTTCACAAGAGTGTATCTTCCCATGGTCTTTGTGGATTTATGAGTAGCAAGCTGTAGTGAAAAAGAGTCCCTATAAGCTATGTTGATTTGATGAAGGATATGTTTGAACGAGCTACTACTAACGTGAGAACAATAAAATGAACTTCACCAATGCTTTGATTTTAGAAGCTTATGGTTATGCGTTGGTAATGGAGAACCTCTCTAATCGTATTTAGGATGATGTTTGTCGTTTTATTTTATTTGCGGATGATCTAATTTACTTTGATGAGGCTAGAGTAGGAGTGAGTTAAGTTAAAGTTATGGGGAGTACTTTAAAATTCAAAGGTTTTGGATTAAGCAGGAGATGAGATTCAATTTTAGTAAAACTAAGAGGCACTCAGGAAGATATTAAAATGGATGGGCACAAGGAGGGAGAGATTAACGAGGAGGATGCGCACAAGGAGGGAGAGGTTGACGAGCTTGTTGCCTGCAGGATTTAGAGCAGTCCGTTAAAGTAGAGATTGGCTTTTGGGTGCTTTGTGATTTTGTTATTTTTCTCAAATTGCAAGCAAAGCTTTATAGGACGGTAGTGAGGCTAGTGACGTTGAAAGAAGAAGTTGATTTGTGACAAGTTTATTGGGAAAAACGATTTAGAGGTATAAGTTGTGTGAAAGTACTTGATTGCTAAGGATTTGTAAGAAAACATGTGCCCCGTACCAGTCCTATGCTTTGATTGAGGGAAATGAAAGCAAATGATTCATTTAGCCGAACTAACGATGTGGGACGAAGGCCTAGATGACGATGATGACTCGAAAACACTGTCCACGAGTTCAATGCAATCTCATACTTTTCTCTATACCTAGCTGTTGCTTTTTACGTCAACCTAATGTACACCAATTGAAATGACAAATGAATGAGTGCAATCTAATGAGTGCAATTACAAGAAAAAGAAGAGGTATAGGATTAAACAAAAAAACCCACCGTGAGCTCGAAGTATTCAATTCGGTAGAATAAGATATCGCACACGTATGACAAAAGAAAAAGAAGATACGCAATTAAAAAAAGATTATTTTGCCATTGCAAATGATTTTACATGCACATGCTTTTGTTCAAACTGCCATCATGAGCTATGATATGTCATGCTTGACGATGAATGTTGAATGCCATTCTTTTGCTTGCAGCAAGATGTGTCCCTTATGCAGGCACACATTGATTTAGAGGTCAACCAAGTTGGTTTTGGCGTCATTATGCATATCTCACTTGTCAATTATAAGGCCCCAGAGGAAGAGTTAACGTTTAGACCTGATCTTAGCCAGTGGTAGACACCTCATTCCGGAAAGATTCATGCAACAAACTAAACCTTGTTGCATGAATCTTTCCAGTAATTCCTTCTGCTTCCCAATATGTTTAAGCTAGCATCAATTAAGGAGCATTTTATGGGACATTAGGAATGAATGCTAATTTGGAAAACTTGGTTTTAGTGATACATCCCGCAGAAGATAAAAGTGGTATTAGAATATTCTACACACTGATGTGTGACTACACATGACAAGCATGCATTCTAATCTACTCTGCGTATTATTTACACAATTTTCAATCTAATTATGTGATTTTTTGTTTAATTACTCCTATTTATACTATCACAAAACGAATGTTCGTTAGTTAGTTATATGAAATCTTTAGCATCAAGCATATATGAGAGAAATAAAGAAAATGCCTTGAAATAGTCATGCCTTGATGTATGCATCGTTCAGTTAGGCAATAAAGACCGAAGCAATCCTAACATTTCTATTCTCGAGAATATAAGCTGATGTAGGAAACATCAATGGTTAATAATTAACGGCCTAAAGTTTTACCAAGTATGTTAACATGTTAATCTATATGAGCAGATTTTAAATATGGTCGAGTGCATGTAAGTTGCTTTTAATGCGACATTAGTGCTGTTAAGGCATCCTGAGACGTGTATATGATGTCAAGTGTCTTCTGAAGTTGGTTAATATTGGGAAAATTAGGAAATAAGGGGTTTTGGGGTAAATTTTTTTATAAAATGTGGGTTTGTTTTGAAAACTTAAGAAAATATGGGTCTACTTTTTATAATTTATGAACAAGGGTAGAGGTTAAGAAAATATGGGTTTTTTCAACTCCTTTAAATTGTTGTACCCAAAGTACCCTCCCCCATCTTCCCCTCCAAATCACATTTGACAATCTGCAATACATATATGCCCCACAGCCTCTCACCCTCCCACCCCTATCCTTCCCACCCCCACCCCATGCGCCATCCTACCCCCACCCACCTATCCACCAAGTCCCATGTTAGATTTACATTACTGTATGAGGCTACTTGGTGGGTCAAATGACTTCTACCACAATCAGAGCCTTCAAATAATACTTAGCTACCTTCCCTACATCTATCTTGAGGATTATAGGAATAAAACACTTTTCTCCTTCAAAGTAAATAATCCATACCCAATTCCGGCTTTGCCCATGTTCATGATGCTCATAAAAATAATTTACTACCAAGCAGATGCAAGTGTATTTAAATGCAACTTCTTGTTGCCCATCATCTGTTATCAATCGCAAAAAACCTAACTATAAATGCTTAATACAAAACAGAGAAACAATATAACATCAAACTCGTTGCCATCTAATAGGTATAAAATCTGAAAGTAAACAAAACAAAAACATGATAGGAAGAAGAATAGCCACATGAATCAAGGTCCATACAACAACATTAGTTTGTTGTCCAGTAGACTAAATGGGAGCGGAAAGGCTGTAATGGTGGTTTTTAGCACTCAGTATTGAGCTTTAGGCCATCCCCTGATTACGGATTTAGAGTATTCAGCTTTGCTTGGACATTGCTAGCTGCATCATAAACCACTCTAGCACCATATTTGTTCAACCAAGGGCCAACATGGCACGCGACCAATCAAGTAGCCTTTATTCTATTTGCTTATGTTGCTTTTGTAGCCAAAAAGAACATGGCATCACTCAGATAAAGGATATGCATGGCTGATTTTGAGCAAGTTATTGAACAAGAAACAATGCTAGTTCAGGCACTTAGACACTTGATGACATTTAGTGTATCTTGCTTATGGTAGCTAAAAAAAATATTATTAATCGTGTGCTATGATTAAGTTATTTCGTTTCTTGACATCTTTCTTACTTTGTAACATATGTTAATCCTGATAATGATGAGGATGATTTTAAATTGGAATGAAAGGGAACTTGACTAAGAGAAGTGATCAGGCTGCAATGCCTATGTTCTGTTTAGATTTCCAAGTGGTGCTTGTGAGGTTGGTTGTTTGATGAGGAAAATAACCATTATCCTGTTGCACCTAGAGACCGACAGTATTCAAGAACAAAAGACAGTTATGAATGGCTCAAGCTTGACACAAGTCTTTTTTTGCAAGAATGCAAGTATAGATATGCAAAGATGGTTGTGAGTTTATGCAGCTATTCAAGTCGTTTCTAATCTTGCAACTAATAAAATCGAAACTTTGCCTAAGGGAAGAGCTTATATCATAGCACAATTGGATGTAGATATGCCTGGTAAAAACATGGTGCCATTTTGCAGTGACGAAAACAGTACTTCCTGCCGCATCCTATACACGTGGTGCCATTATGGTGTAGCATGAATTTTAGTACCATTGACAGTGACGCTAGCCCACTTTGCAAAGGACGAGCTTTAAGAACTCCAAAACCACGTCTTCATTCGCAAATAGGGCAAATTATCTATTAAATTAGGTGCACGAGAAGAAACGACTTGAATATTTGCATAAAATGGCAAGCATCTTTGCATATCAGGACTTGCACTGTTGCAGAAATTGACTTGTGTCCAAGTAAACTTACCAACCCTATTAGGTTTTTTTTTTGGGTGTGTGTTTGTTGTCCTACGGCAGAGTCAAGCGTGCTCTAATATAAGCTATTCTCTTTGGCAAAGTTTCTATTCCATTGGTTGTAAGAGAAGAAATGACTTGATCATCTGAAAAAACGGACAAGCACTTTCACCCAACCATCACTGAAGTCTTGCAGAAAATGACTTGCATCAAAGTAAACCATGTTTATACCCTATATGTTTAATAACAAGCGCGCTGCGTTTTGTGTTTGTTGTCCTACGGGAGAATCAACTTCCTAAGAAAATTTGGACCGATGATGTGACTACTAAACTTGATCGAATGTGGATTGGTCTGATGTCACTGAAGAGGAGGGCGTAAACTTTAATATAGCTCCAGTGGAGCTGTGATTAGAAAAAAGTACGTTACAGATTAAAGGGTGTCCACAGCACAGAGAAATGAACACACAAAACACACCTTAAGCTAGCTCAGAATTATTAATGCGTGTGAAAATGTGTGATTCTATGGTCCCCTTTCCTTACTCAGCTACGGAACGACCTTGCTTGGGTTTACATTTAGATAAGTATGACAAAGAAAAGGCATACTGAAACAACCTTACATTCGTATGATGCTTCTTTTGCTGTCAGGTAATGTGTAACCTCTCAAGTTAAGGAGATACAACTGGATCTCTGGAACAAGCTGGACTTCAAAGCATGCAGATTCTGATCTTCCCACTTTAGCCCAGGTGAGTTACAGATGAATCCAGGTTTTGTGCATGGGTACCATGAAGAGTTGCCCATGTATAATCAGAAAAATTAAAGGAACATAATCTTGAACCCAGGTAGTTCATCATGTCACTAATAGATTTTGCGTTTGGATGAAGGAAACGCTACTCATTTGGGGTGACAAAGACAGTGTCTTCCCTCTGCCACTGGCATATCAGTTGCAGCGGTATAGTAATGTAAATCTACTGTGGGACTTGGGGGGTTGGTGGATGGGTGGGTAGGGGTAGGATGGCTAATGGGGTGGGGGTGGGAAAGATAGGGGTGGGAGGGTGAGGGGCTGTGGGGCATGTATGTATTGCAGATTGTCAAATGTGATTTGGAGGGGAAGATAGGGGAGGGTACTTTGGGTAGAGCAATTTAAAGAAGTTGAAAAAACCCATCTTTTCTTAACCTCTACCCTTGTTCATAAATTATAAAAAGTAGACCCATCTTGCATGCCGTAGAAGTGTACTTTGATTCATTTCCCGTCCTGTCAATATAAGCTTATTTGGCAACTCACGCAACATAGAGATTTTGAGTACAAATCCTCGCACGTGACGGTCACTTGGAATTTGCCCTCTATCATAAACCTTCGCATCGTCACGACCATGATAGCATAACTCCAGATTTAGGTGGTTGAGAGACACTAAGGGAAGATTTTATCTTTGCCAGGGACATGATATATATATATATATATATATATTCTTGAGCCAGCTGATCTTCCATCCGATACATTGGTGGACCTGTTTGGTTGGCCATAATCCTTTTTCGTGTGTAGTCAGTATTGCTATCGACTTGCCCAATACACCTGTTATGTGGTTTGATCATCCAGTGTCGTTGTTCATATCATGTAGTCGGAATTATCCCTCCGTTTGCTCCTCTAACAAAACTGGTATAGACCTACCAATTCACGCGACTATGGGGAAACCAACATCTTCTTGAGTTTCCATAAATACAACCTCTTTCCATCGAATTATCTTAATATCTGTCTTTTCGATAAATTGGTCTTCGACATTTGATATATATGCTCCCCATTCGACCTTCACTTCGGTGGTTATAAGTGTTGGAAACGTCGGGTCTACCAACACGGTATTACCTTCATCATACGTCAGTTTCGGCAATCGTTCATCTTTAGTACAGCAGAAATATATTAGTTTACATTCCATGATCATTCGGACTCCTTACTTTGTATATTTTACCGTTATATGTACTATGTGTATAAAATCATTACAATTTTGCAATATGGGTATGCATGATCACGACAGTCGCGTTGTATAATGTAATGCATAGTTTTTTGATAATTTGATATATGCAGATGCTAAATGGGTAGCGTGAAGGAGTTATACTGCTACTGCCACTGGGGGGTGTTCGACGCAACGTTGCTGGTTGAATTATCGTAGAGGGAAGAAACAGCCAGCTGCTATATGTGGATGAAACAACATTGTACGATCAATTTGTAGCCGAGGCCTGTGATGCGTGCTCTATTGATTCACGCAACAAGTCATTTGTGTTTTGCACAAATGAAGAGACGGGGCAGATGGTGTCGTTGCAAAACCAGCGGTCTTTGACTCTAATGTTGCATTTACATTCAGGAGCCAAAATCCATGTTTTCATCGCCGATGGGATACCGAATGGGGGACAATTAGCCGATGCGATGTACTGACTTTAATGCTGGTTTTTTTTTTCCTTTCCCTGGTATGGTTGAGGATGTTGCTAACACCTAAATTCATTTTTGTAGGGTGTCAAATCATTGCTCACATTCAGGGCCTCCTGTCCACTGTGCGGGTGAATCAGCTCATCTTCACGATCCTAGTCATATTGGCCCACTTCCCAACATGATTGTCGTTAGTCCACTGAAGCACGTTTCGGCCTCATCGATACATGAAGTCCACGGTACCGACAGCGATAGGGAGACAAGTCCAGCCCCCTCCGGTCATGATCATGTGGTTAACGATGCTACAATGGAACTACGTTCAGCCTGCTTCGAACCTCTGTCTCTTCCAATATATGATCCGCCCGAAAATCAGGTCATAGATGGTACGATTATTGCTTCGCATGTTGACGACATTCATTTTCAGAAAGGAAGCATATTCCAGGATACTAAAGCATTTCGGCGGTGCCTGTACTTCCTTACGCTGAACAAGAAATTCAACTGTAGATGGAAGGACAACAACAAGGGTTATCTAAGGGTAATATGCAGCATTAAGGGATGTCCATGGTATCTAACTGCCGCGTGCGACGGTGAATCAACGTACGTTAGAGTAATAACGTACACGGCGACTCACACGCACAACATGGGTGATGATGCTAGTTACGTCCCCGTTGTGAAGGCAAAGTATCTTGGGGAGAAGTTTAAAAGGAAGATCGTTGAGAGCCCTGATTTCAGCCCTAACAAGATTCGAACCATCTTCCACGAAGATCACAAGGTTCGTATGTCTTACAATCAGGCTTGGAGCGTGAAAGAGTGGGCTAAGGCTAGCATTGAGGGCGGTGTTCCAGCCCAAGGTTATGCATACGTTCCATGGTTATGTGAACGCCTGACTGCTGCAATTCCTGGGACACGTGCAACGTACCGGACAGCAACTGAAGACAATCACCGGTTCAATCAATTGTTCGTAGCTTATGGTACGTCCATAGCCGGTTTCCATACTGCATGCAGGCCGTTGATTTTCATGGACTCCTGCTTTCTCAAGAACTTCTATAAGGGTTGCGTTTTCTCTGCTTGTGCTTTGGACTTAAACAACGGGTTGTATCCATTGGCATATTCCATAGCATCCACCGAGAACGATGTTGATTGGTATTGGTTTCTGAGTGAGCTGCGAGAGGTGCTGGACAAGGATACCGAATTTGTGTTTATGACGGACAGGAACAAGAGTCTAGTCGACGGCATCGCCAAGCTGTTTGGGCCTGCTTGCAATTCCCATTGTCTTCGTCACCTAAAGGAAAACTTCCGCAAATACTTGGTGAAGAATAACATATGGAAAACTAAGAAATGCAATACGGCATTGGAATTGTTGGACAGACTTGCGAGAGCCCGTGATCATAGGCAATTTATGCACCACTACGGTGATATGTGCAAGCTGGACAAGAACTTCTCCCTTTGGCTCGAACAAAACAAGCCACAGCATTGGGCTAATGCTTATTTTCCCTTTAGAAGGTGAGATTGGTTATCCTCAAATCCAGCCGAATCGTATAATGCATGGCTTGGTAAGCATCACCTCCGAGAATTAAATATCCATCGTTTCATCAAAGAGCATGTGGTAATTCTTACATCTTTCTTAGCTGCCAAAAGCGAGAGCATTTCAAAGTGGTGTGCACCTGTTGGTCCCCGAATTGAAGAAAAGATTGAAAAATCTAAGAGCAGAGCTCTTTCCCTTATCAGCAGGTGTATGTTCAACCAAACCTTCACGATCTCTGACAGCCATAATAACAACTATGCTGTGGATTTGTCACAGGGACATTGTAGTTGCCAGGAGATGAAGTATACAGGGATTCCTTGTCCACATGCCATGGAAGTCCTTCCCAAGTTTGGGATAAGCGTTTATGACCTTGTCGACCCCGTCTTCCTGGTTGACCAGCAAAAGCTTTTGTTCGAGCATCAAATTCCTCCTGTTCTGACCTTCGATGAGCCGACATTTGACCAGATCCAGTTGGACATCGAGGAGGATGCTAGAATAGGCAATCCCAGAGGCCTCTTCCTCATGCAGCCATCAAGAACCAAGCGGCCTGCAGGTCGCCCACGCACTACTCGAATAGAGTCGTAATTTCAAGGCAAGAGGATTTCTCGTTGCTCGCGTTGTAATCAATCTGGTCACAATCGTTTGAGTTGCAAAAGTGCAATAAATGAAGCGGGCACCACCTATATCACAAACAACCAGGAAGTCTAACTGAGGTAATTGCCTTTTGATTTTGATCTTATCTGATATCTAGTTATAGTTTTATCCTCTAGTCTTCCATTGTGATGCGTTGAATTGATACATTGGCTCAAACACGCCCTGTCCTTTGAAGCATTTCATTTAATCGTTATGCGCAACTCTGGGGAATGCACATTAAATCTCATTTCGAATACAGTCCTGAATTATGTTTAATTAAGCATGCTCTATCACTTCAACCTATTCATGTCTTGTCTTGTTTACATAGTCACGTAAGCATGTCAATATATTTTGAAACAGGTAAAATCAGAAGTGCAACGGTGTTATGCTTTAGCCCTTGAATGCCCCATCGTTCAGGGGCTCTCACAAATGTAACATTGGCCTGTTAACCCTCCAGAAGGACGGTCATTGAGTCCCCAACTGCACTGTTGGGGGCTGTCAACTCAGGTGCCTAATTGGCACCGAAGATGGCAGCACCCGTGTGCTATAGCCCCCTCTCAATAGATAAGAGCCCACAGTTCATAAGTAGTTCAACACTGAACCGCCCGGGCCGGGTTAACTATGGAAGGCACCAATTACTAATATTTAGAAGGATCGTTAAAATGCTACCCATGTGTAGAACAAGAGACGAATATGTTGGAATGTACACAGTTGAAATTCATAAGCTGTATGCAATCGTTGTAACTTGATTCATACGTTATTATTATTATGTGCACCCTGTCTACCTTTACGCTAGAGTTGTCGTGCATCTTTACGATTATTTTTCATTGCTTTATGTAATTGATATTAAATTCTTCCAAGGTGCTTTTTGGGTACGAAAAGGATAGTCCTTTTTCAATATTGTTGCGAGGTGTCTTGAATGATGTAAGCTGTCATTGGCACCAGTTAGTGAGTTACATAGCCTTGAATGAATATGTCCATGGTATTTTGCAAATACCATGGACTTTATAAGAGTATATGCTTAGGATGTGGTGCAAGAACGAATGCCCATGATAGGGGTCGTGAGTGGTAATTAATTGTTCAAGCACGTGATATGGTATCTGATAAGACACCCGGATGAGAGTAGTGGACCTTATAAGTATGATGCTGGATGGCAGGGGTGTGCTTTGAATCATTTATTCGAAGTAAACCTAATATCGCAAATTTGTCATTATGGGCAGGGGTTTTGGTTGGGCTTTATGAATTGGAGGACATGAGATTGGATTTTTGGTTATATTGAGGGGATTAGGGACAAGCATATTCGGGTATGCAATATGTAAGGTGGCCAACCGTATATTTGACCATTGAGCCACCCTTTGGGCACTAGTATGTGTCTTTTTTTTGTTATGCTTTGTTTTTCAAGTCCTTTTTGTTTTCGTTGTATGTGACAACGTCACTCAGTGGCTATTTTCAGTTTTCACTCTCTTTACTGTGGGCGAATAATGACTTTGGAAATTTGACACCATTTTCCTGATTCAAGCTTCCACTCTTTACAGGTTGTGGGCGTGGATTGTAACTATCGATGTAAATCTTGAAATTTTTTTGAAGCTGGCCTAATTTTATTATGGGTCACACTGAAGGGGTACAAAGGAGGTCTTCAACCGATCGAGAAGCATGGAAACAATAGCAAGCTGATCCATAACGAAAGGCTCAAGTAGATATGACTATATGGTATAGCAGCTGGTGTTGCCTGGATCTTGTTCCGGCTTTTGCAGACTTGCTTTGGCGTACATATTGCACCAGTTTTGCTATTTTGTAACTTATTCAATATGTTTGTGGAATTATGGTAATTGCCCCGTTAAGCTGTGCATTTGGTGCCCAAGCCCCCGTCTTCTTACAAGACGCAATCCTCTACTTCATGGGGTAGAGATTTGGACATGTTTCAGTGATATTTTTTGTAAGCAAACTGTCGTACGATACTAGCAAGCGATGTGTATATATCATATTATTAGCTTTGGTTAATCTTGCTGGCAAAGATTTCGCATTACATTTTTACCATTCCTTATATATGTACTCAAGTATATCTCCCTTCCTAAAAGCAGGTCAAATGAAAGACGTGGTTTTGTTAGGCGGGTTTTGTGCTGTGTCTAAATTTTGGTGAGGATTATTGCCTTGAGACTGCAAAAGTGCATTACAGCTTGAATTTTAGCAGTGCATGTTACTTGTTTTTTCCTTATGACTCTAAATGGGTTCTCAGTTGTGGGAATTCCTTATGACTCTAAATGGGTTCTCAGGTTACTTGTTTTTTCCTTGTGACTCTAAATGGGTTCTCAGTTGTGGGAATTCCTTATGACTCTAAATGGGTTCTCAGTTGCGGTTCCCACGTGAATTTTTTTTCTACCACCTTGTAGAGTGGGACCATGGGGCTGAGAAGTGATATGTCAATGTTGACATAAGTGAGTTTGGTGCAGAGACATGTGAAAATGTTTTGTCCGGCAGCTTGTATAGTTGGAGCACTGGGCTGAGAAGTGATATGTCAATGTCAATAAGTGAGTTGATTGCATTAAACTTCCTATTCCATAAAGTTGCTTGCAACGCTTTTGCAAACCGTGTGGGGCATGAAAGGCAAGCACCGGCGCAATCAATGGAAAAATCCGATTGAGCAGTTGATATGTCTTTGTTGCTAGCCTCTTCGCGGCCTGACTACCCTCGTTCGTACAAGTCATTGTATGCAATAATGCAAGAGACTGGATGCTATGAATCATGTCAGTTTGAGTTAATGTTCACCCGTATGTTATAAATGTTTGCATATCCCCTCCTCTAGACTGTGTATTATTGAACGAGATCCTTTGGGGTCAAACAACACTCACCTAGATTTGGCCACATTACACAAGAAGTTGTACGTTGTGTTTGTGAATTTTCTTTTCCATCACATAATATTACGTCTCCTCTTCTCTCGATTTTGAGTCCTACTTAGTTATATGCCGCACTTTTGGGTTGTCCCGGTTAAGAACCACGACCTTCTGGAATAACTGAATGGGAAGATTTAATCTCATTTTGTTAGTCTAATTGAAACACAATTGCACGAACATAAATGACGGATAAGTAGTGTATGGTTGGGAAATAGTGGTTCCAAATGGAAATCACGTCTTCTTACAAGTTCGTACTTTGAATCAGCTTCAACAAGGGCTGAATAATATCACTCGTCTTCTAATGGCACTTTTTTCATAAAATAACGTTGTTGTCATAATTAATACTCCTATTGAGGTTGTGATCTCTGACCACGTTGTCAATAGAAGTCAAATCCAAAGTCGAAATAGTTCATTCGCTCTCGATGATTATTTTCCAATAGAGATCGTTGATGGTTGCAAGTGTTTTCTACTAAGCCAATCTGGTTTTTTTGGTGAATAGTTTAATTCGCTGTTCTTAAACACGTTCGCAAGACAAATCGTGTATCCTGTAAATAGGGCGTATTCTTTTGCGTCGGCCTACTAGTACTGTATTGCTAGCACAATTTGAGGAGGCATGTACAGAACTTCCAACGACTGGACACAATTGTATTTATATGGTATATGATGTCTTAAATGGACATGCACTGCACAGTGTTTATATATCGGTGCATTGTGGTGGCAAAGGTTGTATGACGTAAAAATATTCGATGTCTACAGAAATAAGAGGAGAACATGTTGTCTGTACTCGTGTAGATGGAATAATGCGTATACACGCTTGGTAATTGGTCATGTTGAACTAATCACGTGCGTTAACCACTAATCATTGTGTTATACATAACATTCATCATAACATAAAATTTGTCTACCCATCTCAGATTTTAAAAGTAAATTTCATATAAGCATCTTAAGATCACTCCACACACATGCAATGATAATGGCAGGAAACACTCTCCGCATAAACTGTAACCACCTTCATTCATCTTCATCAGACATTGGAGCATCAGAAATAGATCCAGTTTCAGAGCTCATATTCCAGTATACTTGTGCTTCATTATTGTTGCCATCTGCATAGCTTTCACGCGCCATACGACGCAAGTTTTGCCTACTTTGACGAACTCTCATTCTATTATTTTCTTCACATATGCGATGTAGAGCCCGTTCAAGCTCCATATCTGTATTCCGAGGCATGTTGATTGCCCTCTGCCGAACAACGGGTATATCCATGCATCGTGAATCAGCTATGAGTACCTCACGTTCATTCAACCGGTAAGACCATTCTGCATGTAATGTACTGACTGAACGTCTTGAATATCGCAAACTTGGACGCAATGAGTATTGAAATTCATCTTCGCCTGCCCAGTGCCGACCCAACGCTTCAAATATGTCTCGTGGAGTGTATGACATCTCCAAGATTATAGTACTTCACACAGCACCCACTCTGTGCCCTTTGCCCTTCATCCACTATAGATACTTATATAGGAGTGGATAATGGCCCACTTCTATAAATGCCGCATGCTCGTACTGACAACCGTGTGACAAGTCACTGTAAATTTCTTTATAGCTCATTGATAAATAACATTTGCAGCTGTATTAGTTTCTGATAATATAAAAGCTCATTGCAAGTTTCAGCAATCCTTGTTGAGCTAATTGCGTATTGAGCCAGTAGCAAAAACAGCGGTGTAGTTGATTTTGTCGGATTGATATCAAGTTCTAATTCGGAAGTACCCGTTTAGTATTTTTCTGTGGAAATTTGCCAGGGTTGTGATATTACATCAAAGTTGCAGATTCAATTGGGCGAATCAAACAAGAATACATATGTTTGCTGGACAACTCTACCCCTATCTTTATACTTGTGTATCTAAAGCCATAACGAACCATATGCCCAGTCTTTCACTACACGCGAAAGTCGCGAAATAGCCGGTAATACCGTTCTGAAAAGGGATTAGACTAGCCATGCAACAGGTTATCAGTGATGAAATACTAATATTGTCGGTATAGATCATTCACATGTCTACTTTCGGGCTCACGAATTCAGACACCATCCTTATTGTGCGCGACGTTTCAATATGTGGCCTCCTACGTATGTAATTACTTCTGCACACAAATTCTCAAATTATACACCTCTCTCCGACATGCCTTTGTCCATTGTAGTCATTATACAACTGAGAAGAATGATGTGCTTTTCACTTTGGACAAAGGCACGTGGTTGATGTATCATTTCATTGGAAACGCCTTGGACTACCAATTAGAGTTTCCGTGATGAGTGACTTTATTAAAAAAACACCACTCGTGTCGTCACTTTGATTGGCCTACTCTTGTCCGGATCTCAAACCAGAACTATACTACATGTGTGTACGCTAAAGCTGTATATATGCTTGTCATGCTCATGGCTTGTGATATGCATAAGTTGTATGGCAGATATTCCTGGTAGTTCTAATTATCGGCGACGTGAGAATGTGTGGTTGTTGTGTGAAAGAAACGACGACTACAGAGAAGTGAGGTACACGGATCCTAGAGAGTATTACGCTGGTTTACGAAGAGAATGGGCATATCGAGTAAATGAATCAGAAGCACTACACCAAGATCTCATCGCGCTAGGAGCACCTGTGCCGCACCGTCGTTCACTTAGTATGCCGCGTCCTAATGTTGCCAAGTGTAGGAAAGCTGTGCGGCAAATTCGTATGGAGAATAACCGGATGTTGTTACGTAGAAAATGATTTTACATGCTTCAGCTTGCCGAAGAAATGGCAGAGGCTAGTGGCCGACCCTTCACTTCTAGCGAGAGAAACACTATTTTAACCAACAATCAGTACTTATCTGATGGATATATGTCAAATGAAGAGTGATATATATATATATATCTCTTTCCACCATGTATGTTTGGAAAATGAATACCAGTCGTGAACATGTCATTGTAATAAGAGGACCTCGCCCCTGCACAGCGTCTCTTGTTTTCAAGCATTTGCTCATGGAATACTCCGGTGTCTACACATGGTGTCCTGTTTTCAAGCATCGGCTCACTTACTCCTCTTGTGGCTACACATGAGATCATCGTCATTACTAGGGTGTTTTATAGCACCCACATACCTTGCTTCTAGCTCTGTACTGTGGTCCCCATTTAACCGCTTCGGATCACTTACATTAAGATTCTTGCTAATCTTCCTGGTGCTTAGGTAACCACGCTTGGAGTTTTGAAGAACCCATCAACATTAGAGGTATTGTCTCGTTTGACAGTAAACATTCTTATGTTTGTAAGGCGGCCGCTGGAACAACGTTATTGGCATGGCATCATATTCAGTAATACTTGTTGTTTTATTATTATAGGGTTTAAAAATAGTGGCATGTTCGTCTGAACTTGATGTTCTCTTTCGCGGTTTCACTCTTGCAATTAGTTGGATCAAGCAAGGCTCAATTGATAAATACCGTAACTTTAGATGCTACCAGATAATGAAAGGTATGAAATGTACACGAAACAGAGCATTTGTTTCAGCATATTTACAAATAATTGAACACGCAGAAAAACGTATAAAGTCTATAGACCCTTAATGTTGCTTGCATCCATGATGTCAGTCCGAACATGAATGGCTGACACCACCCAATCAATGTCCTTTTAGATTGCACTAAGATATTGCTTTGCTTCTAGCTTATACAATCAACCTCACGCCTATGCATACAATACAAGTCCTGGTGCACAATTTTTCAAGTCCTAATTTACCGAATCTTGTCATTTTGTGCAATAAAGCCTGACTATGTACTGTGCCTATGCATTGTTTGTATTTCTATCCATATAAAACTTTGTATCTAGCTTCTGGTTGGGCAGACTTGTTTCAATGGGTTTTGTGGTGGTGTGCAATAATGCAAGTTAACATCATCTGCTAAGGTTCTTCTCAGGTTGTGTGACTTTTCACCATTGTGTCATTCAACAGCATCTTTTGGGGTCAAGAAAAAATCACCTATGATTCGGCTACAATACGCGGCGATATTGGGTTCTGTTTGTCGACTTTTTTCGTTACATAACTTGTGTTACCTATTGATGCTTCAATGTTCAATCTTGTTTATTTTCATACGACCCCTTTGGACGTCGCGGTTAATATCGAACAACATTATTTCGTAATAAAACTTGATTCAATGGGTCTATCTCATTTTATATGTCTAATTTAAACAGTGTGAGCGAGAACATTACAGGTTTAAAAAGGTGTGTGACCACAGCTTAAATAACATCACTACATTGCCTACTTCAATTGCATTCAAGAAGAAATCGCAGTTCTTAGCCAACTCTTCTATTGATGAGGGTCGTGTCTGACCACACCCTCAATAGAAAGCAAATCCAAACTCGAATAATGTCAACGCTGTCGATAGCCATGTGTTCAAATGCGTGCACGTTCATGGTTGCAACCGTTATCTACTTACCAAATGGGGAACTAGTTTTGCACATCGAATTCAGGCGGTGGTTTTGAAAAGCGTTTGCAAGACATCTCGTGTTTCCTGAAGGGGAAATAGTCTATTCACATATATTAGTACTAGGTTGGCTTAATTGGCCTGAATAGTGTAAGTTGGTACACTTCCACTACTGCCAGAAACCCAGACAATGGATGTTACAGTTTTTTTCGGTTTGTGTTACTATTCATTCACATGTCATGTGCCCAAAAAAATGCATGCTATTGTACGCCATTATTAGGAGAAGGGTACCATCACCTTCAGATGTGGGGAATACCAAGAAAGTGGAGTTACTAATTAAAGTGGTACAACTTCGCATAACCTGGGAGTTCTTGTTGGTTTATTCCACTATTCATTCACGCGCCATATTGACACAAACTGGCATGCTTCATATAACTCTGACGTCCGGTGTTGGCTTTTGTCTGTAACACCACATTCAGATGTGACGAATACTAAAATGTGGAGTTAATAATTTAAGTGGTACAATTCCACTACTGCAAAAAACCAATACAGTGGACACGAGAGTTCATTGTTGTTTTGTTCTACTAGTCATTCACATGCATGCTTGACACAAGTTTCAAAGTTCACACGTCATGTCTTGGCTTTTGTTTGCTGTTTTGTTCTACTAATCATTCACATGCATTCTTGACCCACCTTTCAAAGTTCATACGTAATGTCTTGGCTTTTGTTTGTTGTTTTGTTCTATTATTCATTCACATGCATGCTTGACCCAAGTTTCAAAGTTCATACGTCACGCCACGCTTTTTTTTGTTGTTTTCTTCTACTAGTCATTCACATGCATGCTTTACCCAAGTTTGTAAGTTCATACGTCATCGCTTGGTTTTTGTTTGTACCATCACATGCAAATGAATTGACGTACTACCAAACAGTGGGGTAAATTATTGACCATGTAACTGATAGGGATCAAACAACATTTAAACTGGCACACACTGTACATGAAAATTGGGGTTGGAAAAAGCTCAATTTCCATGACAGCGGACACAGCGTGAACATAGACTTAAACAAGGCTATTTAAGGAGGGGAGACTTTACCATCTACAAGTTGCAAAGTGTATTTTAAACCCTTTTTTAAGGACACAGAAACATGCGTCAAGGAGCAGATGTGTATCTATCCCTTCTTTCCCAAATGACCCACATATTCTATTACTATATAAATAAAAGTCTGTTAAACTACCTTACATCGTCTAGCAATTTGAGTTTGAGGCCCCAAGTCAGCAGCTTGCTGGGAAATACTCGTTGTGTAGCACTTCCTAATCTTGTCTATGTGCAGATGCAATACTACCCTTGCCTACTAGAAGAGCTTACGTCCGACCTCCAGGTTTGAATTACGGTTGTGCACGGTTTGAATGAAACAAGTATTGTTATGCAAGAAAACAAGTCAGTTTATGCAAGCGTGCAGGTCAAGTTATGTTGATGCCCCAGTAAATTTCTGCAGACCTTAAGGGGGAGGCAGAAGCCCTCAAATGTTACAGGTTAGCCTTTCAAGCGGGCACTCAGGCGCCGAAAAAATAAAATTGGGTATCTAGCTCTAACGGTATTACCCTCTCTCTCTCACTCGCTTTCATTACCACTATATATGACCCTTCTACCGAATAATATGTCTAACCAAGTATTGTGGACGTGCAACCCTCGGACCGTCATGAAAATAATGGCGATGTAAGGACTAGAGGCAGCGACCACAGAGCATGATGAGTGCCTTTGATGCAAGCCCGACCTCCACAGCCAAGGTATCAGATTAGCATAACAACATAACTCATCCCCTCATTGATGACTTTTAGCGGCCGATTATCCTTCGCGGGAGAATGTTCACGGTTAGTTTGTAGTATTGAGGAAAAGTCTGTCTCTATAAGCTATATTTACATAGCCGAACCACGCAAGGGCAAGCAATACGTCACTTAAAACCTATTCAAACTATATGTTGTAACAAAATTTATTGACGGGCGTAATCCCGTCGCTAAATTCTGGTTGCTAATTTTATTTCCAAAATTAGCGACAAATAAAATTTTTACACCGGAGGTGTGTCAACAACAAAGTTTCTGCAAACACGCATCAAATGTTTGCGCGTAGGTGCTTGTCCATACGTCCCGATGCATGTAGATTTTCCTAAGTCTACAAGCCTCTTTGTAGATGCTCCACTACCTTTTCTGATGGAAACAACAAACGTCACCAGCACCACATATAAGAGCCGTATGCCAAAACCTATGGGTGACCCAAGTCGTTTTCTATAGAAACACCAGTCTCTTTATGCAAAAGTGCTTGTCACATTCTGTCGATGCTCAAGTCGTTTTTTGCAAAAGTACACATGGGGGCCACAAGCTGACATTTGCTTCGGTGGGACTCCTAAAAATTGAGCTCCTTGCGGGAAGTAAGTACGATTTTGCTAAGGCGAAAAAGATCTTTGAGGGATGCGATTTTTCTAGATACTTGTTGGTTGAAAAGCGTAGCGTTCTGTCACCTCTACATTACACATGATGGGGCACAATAACTCTGTGGGTCGTGAAATCCATCCACAGTTTGTGCAAACTCCATCATTGTGTTTGACGTCGGTGCATGTTGATGAACATGTGCTTCTGCCACGTACGCTTCAACTTGGAAGGTCGTACGACTCCCTACCTAGTTTCCAAAGGCTTATATTGTATATTTGCACACACTTTGAGAAGTGAATATATTAGTTTTAAATTTGGAGCGACATACGTCACCACCCTTTTGATAGAAGTCACCATAAGGAGTCCTAAATACCTTGCGATGTTACAAGGATGTTTTTTCGGTCCGGTTGATCAATTAGCAACCACCATACGAAAGAAGTCTTAGAATAACATTGTGAGAATTAGTCCGTCACAAAGTTGCATATTCTTTGAGGTAGCTAAAGGTACCTTTATGGGAAGTCCTCGTCTAGTTTATGTGCGAATAATGGGGTCCCATGAACAACAAGGAAACGGATGTGTTGACGCAAATGGGGTGTGGTGACACCAGTCATTTTCTGCAAAAACACCCGTCGGTTTCTGCAAATATGCTTGTCAGATTGTGCGGATGCGCAAGTCAATTTATGCAGAACTTACGGGGCGTTGCCCAGCAAGAAAAACGATCTCGACGGGACCACTACATACGTGGGATGCCCTTGCGGGAACCACGGGCTTAGAGGAACATTGCCAAGGGGGTTGGGATTATTGATGGTTGTCAGCATCCTACGTTTTGATGAGCATTCTTGCCAAGGGGGTTGGAAACATGTATTGTGCTCCCCATTTTCCAATTGGCGCCCACTCTCACCTAAACATGATGTGATCAATCTGCGTAACTCTTTGTCTATGTAACCATGCTTGGAGTTTTTATGCACCCGTTAAAAAATATTATTAGCGGGTTGCCAGTATATGTGTGTAAGACAGTTGCTGAAACAACGTTATTTGCACGGCGTAATATTGATGGCATCATTGTTGCGTTTACTAATACCGTAGGTCGTTTGCGCGATGCATACGACATTTGCTTAAGCATTTAATCAAGGTTGTACACGGTTTAGGAGACACAGAAAACCGAGGAGTTTGTGTTGGGCAACACAAGTCGTTCCTGTGCATAAAATAAATGTACACGAAACAGAGCATTTTTTTCATCATCATTGCAAAAAAATAACATGCAGAAAAACGTATAAAGTCTATAGACCCTTAATGTTGTTTGCAACCATGATGTCAGTCCGAACATGAAGGGCAGACAACACACGATCAATGTCCTTTTAGATTGCATAGAGATATTGCTTTGCTTCTAGTTATACAATCAACATGACTAGTATGCATATGGTACAAGTCCTGGTATGCAACAAGGCTAGTGGCCTGATGTAACGAATCTTGTCAGTTTGTGCAATAATGCCTAACTACGCACTGTGCCTATGCATTGTTTGTATTTTTATCCATATACAACTTTGTATCTAGCTTCCGATTGGGCAGACTTGTTTCAATGGGTTTTGTGGTGGTGTGCAATAATGCAAGTTATCGGGAACTAAGGTTCTTGTCAGGTTGTGTTAATGTTCACCCTTGTGTCATTCAACAGCATCTTCTGGGGTCAAGAAAAAAATCACATATGACTCGGCTACAATACGCGGGCGATATTGGGTTCTGTTTGTCGACTTTTTTCGTTACATAACATTGTGTTACTTATTGATGCTTCAATATTCAATCTTGTTTATTTTCATACGACCCCTTTGGACGTCGTGGTTAATATCGAACAACGTTATTTCGTAATAAAACTTGATTCAATGGGTCTATCTCATTTTATATGTCTAATGTAAACAATGTGAGCTAGAACATTACAGGTTTAAAAAGGTGTCTGACCACAGCTTAAATAGCATCACTCCATTTCCTACTTCAATTGCATTCCAGAAGAAATCGTAGTTCTTAGTCAACTCTTCTATTGATGAGGGAATCGTGTCTGACCACGACCTCAATAACGGATGGCAACGCCAAACGCGAATAATGTCAACGCTGTCAATAGCCATGTGTTCAAAACCTGATTGTTCATGGTTGCAACCGTTATCTACTTACCAAATGGGGAAATAGTTTCGCATAGGGAATTCAGGCGGTGGTTTGGTTTTGAAAAGCATTTGCAAGGCATCTCGTGTTTCCTGAAATTGAGGTTATAGTCTATTCACATATATTAGTACTAGGTTGCTAGGTTCAACTGACTTGGGCATGTATGAAATGTTCAAGAACTTATAATATCATGCACTTTCAATATGGTCTTGACTTAATTGGCCTGAATAGTCTAAGTTGGTACACTTCCACTACTGCTCACACCCAGACAATGGATGTTGCAGTTTTCTTCGGTTTGTGTTACTATTCATTCACATGTCATGTGCCCAAAAAGATGCATGCTTTCGTACGCCATTATTAGCGGAAGGGTACCATCACCCTCAGATGTGGGGAATACCAAAAAAGTGGAGTTAAGAATTAAAGTGGTACAACTCCGCATAACATGGGAGTTCTTGTTGGTTTATTCTACTACTCATTCACGCGCCATATTGACACAACCTGGCATGCTGCATATATCCAAACGTCCGGTGTTGGCTTTTGGCGGTATTAGAATAGTGACCACCATACGAAAGACAGTATTAGAATAACATTGTGAGCACCACATAGATTCGCCTCGTGTACACATGGCCCCTACTCTAATTTACCGCATATACTGGTCATGACCCAACCACAATATGAAATGGTGAAGGATCCAAAGAAGTGACCATCAGACACTGTGTGAGAACAAAGCGGTGCTTCAAGACACGCAAATATTGCATAAGTGGGTACTCATGTTGAGAGGTCAAATCGTTAGTGCTTGCCCATGCTTTTAGGTGACACATGGGGAAGGCTAAGGTCATTTTAAGTACCTTTTATGGGAAGTGCTCGTCTAGTTTACGTGCGAATATTGGGGTCCCATGAAAAACAAGGAAGCGGATGTGTAGACCACGCAAACGGGGTGTGGTGTCACTAGTCGTTTTATGCAAAAACACTAGTCGGTTTCTGCGAAAACACCAGTCGGTTTCTGCAAGTGTGCTCGTCGGATTATGCGGATGCGCAAGTCAATTTATGCAAAACTTATGGGGCAGAGCCCCGTAAGAAAAACGATCTCGGTGGGACCACTACATATGTGGGATGCCCTTGCGGGCCCCACGCAAACACATTGCCCTTGCACCTCTCGTGTTCATTGAGGGCTGTCAGTATCCCCCGCTTCGATGGGAACTCAGTTTTATGAAATTACGTAACCTCTCTACTAGGGCGCATCTTATCGCCCCATTTCATCGTGGTTGTTTCGGCCATAAGGAGTCCGATGCAGAGTGGTTGATGTGTTTAGCGTGAATTTTCTAAGGAAGCGGAAGTGTAGACGCAAACGGATCGTGGTGGCACCAGTCGGTTTCCGCGAAAACACCTGTCGGTTTCTGCAAATGTGCCCGTCGGATTGTGCGGATGCGCAAGTCAATTTATGCAAAACTTACGGGGCGGAGCCCAGCTCCATTTCTTCTGGGTGGGAGCACTACATACGTGGGATGACCGTGCGGAAACCACGGGCTAAGAGGAACATTGCCAAGGGGGTTGGGATTATTGATGGTTGTCAACATCCTACGTTTTGATGAGCATTCTTGCCAAGGGGGTTGGAAACATTTACTGTGCTCCCCATTTTCCAACTGGCGCCCTCTCACCTAAACATGGTGTGATCAATCTGTGTAACTTTTTGTCTATGTAACCATGCTTGGGATTTTTATGCATCCGTTAAAAAATATTATTAGCGGGTTGCCAGTAAACACTCATATGTGTGTAAGACAGTTGCTGGAATAGTCATTATTTGCACGGCGTAATATTGATGGCATCATTGTTGCGTTTACTAATATCGTAGGTCGTTTGCACGATGCATATGACATTTGCTTAAGCATTTAATCAACGTTGTACACGGTTTAGGAGACACAGAAAACCAAACCGGCGTTTGCGTTAGGCAACACAAGTCCATTTCTGCAGAAACACGCAAGTACTGTACGCAAAGGTGCCCGTCGATACGTGCCACTGCCCAAGTCGTTCCTGTGCATAAGCAATACTAAATACATTTTGTGGCAGCTTATACACAGCTTAAATAATATCACTCCATTCCCTATCTTCGCGTTTTCAAGAAGAAATCGTTGCTACATGAGGTACTCTTCTATTGAGCACCTCTCGTGTCTGACCACGACCTCAATAGATGGCAAAGCCAGACTCGAATAATGTAAAGGCTGTCGATAGCCATGTGTTCAAAACCTGATTGTTCATGGTTGCAACTATTTTCTACTCTCCAAAAGAGGAAATAGTTTTGCATAGGGAATTCAGGCGGTGGTTTTGAAAAGCGTTTGCAAGACATCTCTTGTTTCCACAAGGAGAAATAGTCTATTCACATATATTAGTACTACGTTGCTAGGTTCAAATGACTTGGGCATGTATGAAACGTTCAAGAACTGATAATATCATGCACTTTAAATATGGTCTTGGCTTAATTGGCCTGCATAGTATAAGTTGGTTTATTCTACTATTCATTCACATGGAGGTACCGAATATGACTCGTAGGATGCGAAAGACCGCTTGCAATTGCAAATGTATTATGCTCCCCAAACATAGATGGGTTGGAGCCAAAAGCGCTATCTGAAATCTCGGAAGACAAGATCTTAGACAAGATGGTTCAACATGAGAAGTCATATTGTACATTTGTAGTCCATATCTCACCACTGAGGTGCACCACCATGCCCTGTCAAAATAATTGTAACATGTAACAAAAATAATTAACTAGAGATGACCGGCTTCATGTTGGCAACAACGGTGCAGTGGAAAGAGAGCGAAAAGAGGGAGACATGAAAATAATGTCGCGGGAGAATGTACACAGTTATTTTGAAGTATTGAGGAAAAGTCTTGTCTCTATAAGCTATTTTTACAGAGCGGAACCACGCAAAGGAAAGCAATACGTCACTTAAAACCTATTCAAACTATTTGTTGCAAAAAAAATTAGTGACGGACGTAACCCCGTCGCTAAATCATGGTTGCTACTTTTATTTCCAAAATTAGCGACCAATAAAATCGTGTACTAGCGGGGTGTGTGTCAAACAACCAAGTTTCAGCAAACACACATCAAATGTCTGCGCGTAGGTGCTTGTCGATACATCCCGATGCATGTAGATTTTCCTAAATCTACAAGCCTCTTTGTAGATGCTCCACTACCTTTTCCGATGGATGTTACAAAAGTGGGAGCACCACTTTGGAGCGACAGACGTTATACATCTTTTGATAGAAATAACCATAAGGAGACCTAAATACCTTCCGATTACAAGGATGTTTTTTCGGTACGGTTGATCAATTAGCGACCACCATACGAAAGAAGTATTAGAATAACATTGTGAGCACCACATAGATTTGGAGAAGTGTACCCATGGCCCCTACTCTAATTTATCGCATATACTGGTCATGATCCAACCAAAATATGAAATGGTGAAGGATCCAAAGAAATAACCTACTCTCACTGTGTGAGAACAAAGCGGTCCTTCAAGACACGCAAATATTGCATTAGTGGGTACTCATGTTGAGAGGTCAAATCGTTAGTGCTTGCCCATGCTTTTAGGTGACACATGGGCAAGGCTAAGGTGATTTTAAGTACCTTTATGGGAAGTGCTCGTCTAGTTTACGTGCGAATAATGGGCTCCCATGAACAACAAGGAAGCGGAAGTGTAGACGCAAACGGGGCGTGGTGACACCAGTCTTTTTCTGTGAAAACACCAGTCGGTTTCTGCAAATGTGCTCGTCGAATTGTGCGGATGCGCAAGTCAATTTATGCAAAACTTACGGGGCGGAGCCCAGCTCCATTTCTTATGGGTGGGAGCACTACATACGTGGGATGACCGTTCGGAAACCACGCAAACACATTGCCCTTACACGGTTGGGATCATTGAGGGCTGTCAATATCCCCCGCTTCGATGGGAACTCGATTTATCACGTTTCGTCACCTATCTGCTAGGGTGAATCTTATCGGTCCGGACCCTCGTGGTTGTTGAGGCCATAAGGAGTCCGATGCGGAGTGGTTTATGTGTTTAACGTGAATTTTCTGAGGAAGCGGATGTGTAGACGCAAATGGGGCTGTTTCCTGAAATGTGATCAATCTACCTTACTATTTGTCTATGTAATCATGCTTGGAGTTTTTTAGAACCCGTTAAAAAATATTATTAGCGGGTAGCCAGTAAACGCCCCTATGCGTGTAAGACAGTTGCTGGAACAACGTTAGTCGCACGGCGTAATATTGGTGCCATCATTGTTGCGTTTACTAATACCGTAGGTCGTTTGCGCGATGCATACGACATTTGCGAATGGCATTTAATCAACGTTGTACACGGTTTAGGAGACACGGTTTAGGAGACACGGTTTAAGACAGTTCCATCTAATTATGCAATATCCCTTTGTAATAAACTTCCCGTT
Source organism: Escallonia rubra (assembly GCA_033065855.1). Lineage (NCBI taxonomy): Eukaryota > Viridiplantae > Streptophyta > Magnoliopsida > Escalloniales > Escalloniaceae > Escallonia > Escallonia rubra. The sequence goes on from JAVXUO010001279.1 coordinate 78,274, forward strand.
AGCAAGACCATGGCCTGCATTAGCAATATTGTACATTTGCAGCAGTCCGTTTGGCTAGTATTTGACTTCGAGCCCGTTTCAGGCCCACGTGTCAGCTTTTGTTCCTCCAATTGACAGTACAATTAAAAAAAACTGAGATGCACCGTAAAATATTGTGGGAAACTGTTGCATCGTTGCTACATGAACACCCCTGTTTTCTACAATGACTTGAGCGTTGTAAGAGAATATCAACGTCCGTCTATAGGAGAATCAACTTCTTGGCTCGATAAAGGGCGACCATGCCACTGAGTGAACATGCAAAACCCCGACATCCTAAGCAAGCCTCTAAATCCAATGAAGTCACTGCCGCTGATAAATAGTAACAACTAGTGTTAATGACCTTCAATGGCCAATTATTCACCGCAATTTATTGCAGTGACTCCATTTCAATACAACACTAGATGCTGCATTTCAGTTTCCATAGGAGCTTGATAGAGTTAGTATTGCTTCTTCATATAGCATGCTCTAACAATTAAAATCTGGCCTAAGTTACAAATCTCATCTTGCAACCCAACCAAACAGCAGAAGACACATAAAGGTACCGAATAGTATTACAAGCTGAAGCCATTCCCCGTCCCCTGCCTCCCTTTGGTTTCAAGAGCAACAATTCTAATGGCACGAGGTGTTCACACATTACAAGAACCAGAAACAAAAAAGATGTACATGTCCAACGATAGTTACACTGAAGGTAACAATCCGCAACACCCCACGCGCCGCGCTACAAGAAAAATGGCCTATGGCAGCAGTCGAAAAGCACTGTTATAGGTCCAATAACCGTTGTTGTAGGCTCTGGCAGTGTTCACATACAGCGAGCGCAAGTCTCACTGCCAAAGACTTATGGCAGCGGTCAAGGGTATCTACAGCCGCTGCTATTGTGGCTTCCTTATTCCCTGACTGTGGATACCTATAGCAGGCAGCTAAAACTATATGCCAGCGACTAATGGCCGCTACTATAGCTGACTTTTGTTTAAGAAAAATAAAATTAAAAACCGTGGTCTATTTGAACTCATTCAGTAGTAAGTGAAAATTGACTAAAGTTTTAAATTATTACACAAATCATACCATCTTCTTTACAATTAATCTAACTCATAAGACTAACATAGGTTGGATCAAATTAACAAATCCATTCAAACATAATAACAAAGAAAGCTTCCAGTAGGCTTCTTCCCAGAGCTACACAAAACCACCATGCACAGAACAAAGTTTTCTGGTCCATTTGTATTCAGCCATGTATCTGCATCAATATCAACCTAAAAACAAAGTTGAACACATGTAAGGGATAAATTTCAACTTGCTTAATTTGCCTTCCAGCATGTAAAGCAAAATTGTTGCCATGCAATCGACTTGCACTGAGCTGATTCATATCGCAAAAATTACACAGTGTTCCAGCACAAAGATATAAGTATAATACACCATAAAAGAAACCTGATCTAATATTCTGCTAGGATGTTAATAGGAGACAGATAAGCAAAAGATTGCTTTTGGCATAATTACTTTGGCCAAATCAGTTGCTTTTGCCATTTTAACATCTCATTCTAAACGTCTATAGCACAAGGGCAGCAAAAAGAACATATGGTTAATTTTCTGATACTAAATACTAAGCTAACAAGACTCATAATATGACTGCAAAAATTTCACTTTCACTCTTATGTAACTCCCTAAACCGAAACTACCATATATAATTTCAAAGGTAGCCTCCCAACAGTTTTTCCGAAGAGCGGGACATTTAGTGCATATACCATCTTAATACGGATCCATCTATCTGTATAGTAACGCTACTAAGATCGTCTTCCTTGCAATTTATTTCCACCATCTGTGTCAATTTCCATTTTAATGTCCTTGCCCTTTCTAGAATGATTGCATATCTATAATGTGTGTGTGTGGAGTGGCGAGATAACAGAGAAGCAGGTGCAGGTGACTGGTGACTGGTGACCGGTGCAGGTGCATGCTAATGCCATTTTGGGTAATTTTTGTTCTCTTGGTAATGCATAACATGGCACGACAATGGCCGCCCTGTTTCGTGATACCCTCTCTCTCTCTCTCCCTCTCTTTCTCTTTCTCTCTCTCTCCCTCCCATACATTGGGAATATCAAGGGTTTTGTGACATATGTATTCGTTTGCAGCAATGCCTCAGGGATTTTTGGAGCTGTTAAGTCCTCAGTCCAAGGTGATAAACCTCTTTTGTCTCCGGAAGCTAGTGAAGGTCCCCTGTTTAGCTCTATCGTAGACCTAGTAGAGATTTGTTTAGACTAACATTTCACTCCAAAGGTTGTTTCGGCTGGCTCCAAGAGGAAAAGATAGAAGAAGATTAGGTGATTGTGGTCTTGTTTCAGCTCATTGCCTTTGCCCAAAATTGAGAAGTTTTGAATGATCAGTGAGGTACCCTTCATTATGCCACGAGCTAACTACGATGTTTGAAGAACTTGGAATACTTTATGGGGGTTTAGAGTTTCATTCTTCTCTTCTAAGATCGCAGTCAGAAGTATTTTTCTTGCAGTTGAGGGTTGTTTACAAAGAGTCACACGGAAGTACATATTAAAAGTGCAAATTGTATAGCTAAAATTGTAAACTAAAATTAACTCATGAAGCTGTAGTTAGGTTTTTAATAAAATTAGACACTACATGCGTTACGCAGCACAAAACCGTTGCTGAAGTCTCATTTTTGTTCTACTACCTGGTTTACATCATATGTGATGATGTTGAGCTTGATCAATGTGCCTTGGTCGCATATGTAATTCAGAACTCTAGATTGGGTGCTCAAATGAGACGATGCATAATAGAAGATTGGAAAAGTCTTTACCAACAGCCTTACGAACATCATTTTGATCCAAATTGATTACGTTAAACACATATTGTGGGATACTAGACATGATGCCAGAAGGCTTCTGACCATGGTCGCTCATTTTTGCACTTCTAGTAGACTTATCGGCTTTAGTGAAATTATATCGCAAGACTTGATCTGCATAAGGGCAATGAAAAGGCATGTGATTTTACTGATTTGCGAGAAGTTAACTTCTATTAGAGTTAACATTTGTAAGCTCTTCTTAGAAAGCTTATGCCTACTAGTCCCACATACTACTGCCCACATGTTTGATACTTGATAAAAAGATGGGATCCTGAAGCAATTCAAGGGTGTTTACAAAAGTGCAGATGGGTATCTAAATTGTAAATTAAAAAATTACTCCTGAAACTATACTTTGGAGGGAATATAATTAAACTGTACTTGCGTTGAGCAAAACTGCTCCCGAAGTCTTATTTTGTTCCACTACTTGGTTTCAGCTTATGTAATGTTGTTGAGCTTGACCAATGTGTCTTTCTCATCCTATACGTACATGTAATAGAAGATTGGAGAAGTCTTCACGACACTCTTTGGAATCCAAAATTTTGATCCAAATTGATTACGTTAAACATCTAATGTGTGTTACTGGTCATGACGCCACAAGGCTTCTGGCTATAGTCACTCATTTTTGCACTTCTAGTAGACTAATCCCCTTTATTAAATAGTTGCTAGACTTGATCTAAATATGGGAAGTAATAAGTTCATTCAGCAGGAAAACCTATAGCGCTTGGCCGTAAAGGGACGGATCTAGGCATGGTTAACATACGGTCTGAAGTTGATTTTCTCACTGTCCAAGCTCAAATATCAAATACAGTTGGAATAGAGTCATTAAGGAAAGAGTATACCTCATGGCCTTCATGGCAAAACAAGCTACATGCGGGGCAAACTCCAGCACTGCACATCAGGTGTGCACGTTAATTACGAGATAATTGTCTGCCTCTTCATATAACGATTTGCACATCTGCATTCATTACCCTCATCACCTCTAACATGCGAGCCTGCTTCCTACACATTGTGCACACTCACAAACAAGTTCCTAAATAATTTCAACGGAGAATGGTAAATCATGAAGCCAAAGTCGAAAACAAGTGCACACACAAACACGCATATACCTGATAAGACAAATGCGTGCACACATATACATAAACACACAGATACACATTTATAAGTTCATTCAAGAGTTAGTAAATTTATGTAGTCCTCTCTAAGTAGATAGCCAAACAGATAGTATGCCAGATTCAAAGAAATACCGGACTATTTTACCCCAGTAGGGTAGTAAATCTACCTTCCCTGCCCCCCAAGTTAGAAGGGTGTGGAGAACCTGTTGGGGGCTGTCAACACGTGCCATAGCACGTCAACACATGCCCTTTCGAACGTTATTCCAAGTTAAAAAGCCGTGCGCTAAATATGATGATGAGAAAATTTAGCGGACACATAGAAGGCGGCAGTTAAGGTCAAGTTATGCAATATATCCACCCTACACTGGTAGACAATACCAGCCACTCTGCATATACATAACTCTCAATTCTCAAGGACTGACAACCAATCCACTAATTAAAAGAAAGCTATATGGGCAGAATCTCAACCAAACCGGCGTTCCATCGGACTGATAACCACACCATCCTGAGTACAAGTCTCAAGTCACGCTCTTCGAGCGGAACAACAAACCAAAATTGTAGAAAAAGACATATGGACCTTATTTCCAACTCACCGCGTAGATATCTAGATAGGGAGGACGAGGAGGGAGCAATAACAGAGTTGTATGGCAAAGATTCTCCCCCCGCAATTAGAAGCTATACTTTGCCTCTGCTCAGCATTTCCAAAATATCCAAAACAATTTTCACCTGACAACAAATTACATACTTCAGGGCTGTGCAACTCACGTATGGAGGAATTTCATTGGGTGAAAAAGAAGAAAACCTTAAGCATTGTCGTGGCTAATCAAAACGGATAGCCAAATCGATCCACCATCTCCAGCATAAACCGTTATATCCGTTTGCGCCACACAAAATGATGAAGAAGAATGACACAAAGTTTTGCAAACGCAACCTAGCATATTGTATCACCAACATTACGACAATGAGTCGGAAAAGACAATGTACACCATGTACACCCCATTATCAACTAACCTACCTTTAGGGTTTGCTGATCTGCTCGGTTTGGGCGAGAAGTCGCGACCTCTCAGTGTTACGCTCATGGAGTAATAAGCCGACGACTGTCTCCCTACGAAGCATCTCCACCGCACCCTGACACACAATCACAATAAAGGATTAAAAAGTATGCCGAGCGTTAGGGCTAAAATTGACTATACAATTGTACTTGACGGGTATATACCCACTGGAATTATACTCACCGGATCCATAACGAAATCCAGTTTACCATACCAATGCTCCAAATATTTTATCAAGTACATACCGCAATGACACCTACAGAAAAAACGGGTTAAAGTTCTACCAGACGTTATTAGTAACGACATAGACACACGGTGTCAACTAAACTGGGGAATGCTATCAAAATGCTTATGCGAAAAAACTTTCCACATGACAATTCTACTCCATTGCAGATTGTATGACGTACGGGTGCAATTTCAGATGACATGTTGTATCCGAGACAAACTTGGCAAAGTTCGTAAGTCGTACCGTATAATAACGTACACTAGATGCTGGCATGGAAATGACATCAGCCGTACAGGAAGTAGGTTGGAAGGATGTGTGTGGCAAAAAAAGAAGGGGGGATTGGCTTAAGAAACATCCACGAATGGAAATCCAGCTTTCGTGGATACTAACATTTTCGACCTCCCCGCCAAGAAATATATTATCTACACCACACTGTAAAAGAACGTTGGACCTCATTCCCAACTCAGGCAGACCAGGGTCAAAATACAACCGCTCAATTAGCAACACAAAGGCCACGACCTTCTGGAAAAAAAAAGGTTATGGTTTCAGCCAAGAAGTTGGCACTCTAATGGTCCCGGTGGTTACTCAATATGGAACAAGGCCGGTATATGATGTTGCCGGTGTCTTGACCCTGAAGGTGTCAAAGACTCTTATATCTGGTACGTTGAATACAATTGCAAGGCTGGCGTTTTCACCCTGATTGCCATCGCTCGTAGGAACTTCTAATGCCTATACCGTTGACATCGTTAACACTGGAGATTAGTCATCAGAAGTTCGTACGAGTGATGGCAATGAAGATGAAAACTTCAGCCTTGCCGCATCGCAGAGCTAATGTCGGGAATGTTTTACCCTAACTATTAATTCATCTTCACTGACCGGTTGTGGCACGGAGGAAGAAGATACGGTTTCCTGGGCACATCCCAAAATGTGGCTTCATATTATGGCTGCTGTCAAAAATCAAAAAAAGGACCAGAGACCCCAACTGCACTTGGAGTATAGTAGATGATGATCACTGGGAATTACCTATAGCAGTGGTGCACATACGAGGCCCATGATACACGATAGGCTTTATTTGCATCAGCGTAGTTGTAAATTGATATGGATGTATGTTGATTTTTGGGTTTATTTGCCAGCAATAAAGGACCTTCTACGAAAATTACAAAAACATATATGGGCCGGACTAAGTAAATAACTCTTACGCAGTGGTATCCCGTGGAATACTGGTAGGAACGAAAGCAAAAGATGCCGATGTGAAAGAGGACCTTCTGCTTACATCTGCCATGATAAGGGATATTACCCTACCCTGCATGTTCGAGCATCGAAATAACAATTGTTAGCTATTGATGAGGGAACGGGTCGGTGTGCAAATGGCACCAGCAGCAAACCAATGAGGGTTACCATTAGGTTAACGGCATGTCTCATTTCGGGAAGAAGAGTTGTACTTGATGGATCCAAGTACTCCATGCCACACGTGAGGAGATTGAAGGAAAAAGCCACCCAGTGATTACTTTTCCACAACATAGGCGTTATGAGCTAAAACATCCATATGAAGAACAGTTAAATCCATGTGAATATATCATGAGCGTGCACAGAAAATGAGCCTCCTAAGTCCTATTCACATATATTTAAACAGGAGAGGTTCTAAGAAATGTATTCAATTACCATCTGGCAGGAGTTGAGGTTCCTCTTAATCCGGTTCGACAGATAATACTTCTGAAATTTTTTTCAAATTTCGTCATCCGTCCAAGAGGTTGAGAGGTAAGATATAACGCTATGCTACAAGTTGCAAAGTGCATCGTGTTAATACAAAACGTTGACTGCTCACACAACAACTATTTAGGTCATAGTCCGGTCGTCATTAGGTATACTTCTATGAAACTTGTGAGAATGAAAGAGCCCCAAATGTAGAGGTGCGTACCGCAAAGAAAGTGGGAAAGATGTATCGCTCTAGCGGGCCATTGCTCTCGGCGTTTATCACCCTGATAACCATGTTGAGAACCTGCATTGGTAGCCATAAAGTATAACACCGGGCAAATAAACCCACCTTGTCAAATTGTCATTTCATTTAAATAGTACTCACGGCTGCGCCAACCCAGTTATTGTCTTCCATGGTCGAGATATCAAACCTTGTCAAGTGGTAGTCGTACCTACTTATCAGGACCTCCCTACAAAAGGCACAAACATATACGTGGGAAACCGATGAAATGAATCCTTTAAAATTGAATTCATGGAAAAAGGGAATGCGTTATTTACTATGTGCAAGATGAACAATGTGAATCTTCTGTGTGGAAACATTGTGAGTTAGGACAACGGGATTAAAAGCACAGAGGATAGGTGGTCAATGTCTTAAGAGGAGAATAACTAAATTTAATATTGTGAATTGGCTCGTACCCCGGATCATGGGAGAATGAAAAGGCATAGCCTAGCAAATCTGCCATGACGGCTAAGCTAAATGGCTCATGAGTGGTTGGTAGATGAGTGAACCCACCAGTTGTTGCCGCGTGCACCACCGGGAGTTGAATGGCATTCAATGGATGGAGAATCAACCTGGCAGCAATCTGGACTCTGTAGTGCTTGACTCCAGACTAACAACATAAGCATTATGTTAGAGGAGCATGAAACTACTAATGAAATTACGTGCAATCGTGTATACTAAAACATTGCGAAAACTTAAATGCAAACAAGGTTTACACCCTTACCGGGAAGATCGCTACACTGAACTTGCCCCACCAATGCTCCATGAACTTCAATGTGTACACTCCGCAATCATCACTGAAATATTTCATAACACACGTTCAGTAATGTCATTAAGAGGATGAAGTTAGGAACAGAGTTGAGAGGAGATATGGTTACAATAAGAGAAGATCGTACTCATTTGTTTGTTTTGGGCACGGATGACTCTGGAAAGCGTAAGGCTGAAAGTCAATGTCTCTACCAGCTGTATGCCTCAACATACAAGACTGGACGCGGGCCTAACCAAAGCAAAGGTTAAACATATTATGATGGCTCTACTTTATATTATATCATTTCGACAGTTGTAAGAAATGCCATGGCTGAGTATATACCAGGTGCCTGCGGAAAACCTCAATCTCAGCCAAAACACTGCGTCGACCAGAGTCGAGGTAGTCGATGCACCCCCTGTTGATGTTGATGCAGAGCATAAACCAATTATACTCCCAGCAAATTGGCACGCAGAACTGAAAAGGGAAGAAAAATTCAGCACATAAGGTGTGTAATGAACAATACACCTAAAATGGTTGATATAAAGGCAATGTCAACTGAACTAAATATCTTGGTTTTTAACAGTTAGTGCCATCTAAGGATGATAGCATTTGAACCTTGCAAGTGCACAAAGCCAATTTACAGATAGAATACTGATATGGAAGAAGTCAATGACCGAAGAGTATACCAACTGGACGTCCTCCAATTTAATCAGCGGGTTAGATTGTTCAAAGAAGCGGGAGAAGAAGTCGAATATCTCATCGTCGGACCTGAGGTCATCCATGAAGTTGATAATCAAGGACTGCAGTTTATGTAGGTATACATGGCTCAGTTTCAAAACAATTAGACCAAAGATATGAGCAGTACTCAAGTTCTGTCAACGTAAATCACCGCAAAATCGGAGGCAAATGTGTAACGTAGCACAGAGCCTGAACGGTCGGCATTGACGACCTCCAACCACGCATCAACAACCTGAAACATAAGGCAGGGGCTACGAGCTGTCAACCTCGTTCGTATGCAAACGATGTTTGAAGAATGATAACAACAATAAGCTTAAATGGGATATGCAATATTATTCTCATCGCATGGCATCGTATATACATTGCTGGCTTGACAAGATGATTTTAACACTTTCAGTTATAGTATATCTGAACCTGTCTCTAAGTAAAGCCAACTTCAGTTTAGAGACCACTCAAATCATGACATACCATGGTTATAGAATAGTTCAATAACTATAAGTTCACTAGATTTATCACACAGAGTGAGCGGTATGGTTTCTGATTAGCATGCTAGTTGGTTATTCGCGTTCTAAATATCTAAGTAAGCTGTTGGAAGAGGTATGTAGAGATGTGGTACCTCGGATGATACCCACTGCTTCCACTGTAGCGTGAGAATTCGGTCCTTAGTCAAGAAGCTTTGAGGCATCTTAACGACAACCGAACTGTCAATAAGAAATGAAAATAATAGGATAAGTAATAAGAACTTCTATAAATAAAATGACCCAACTACCCCAAAAGGCTTAAGCAGATTCATTACCTCGAAGGGACTTCGGACTGGAAGACGTTCTTCACAGCTTCCTTTTCGAGCCTTGAGAGCGTCACCCTTTGTTCACCGGCGAAACGAAGAAAGGGCTCCTAGTCGTGTTAGAGCACTTCACCCTTCTAATTGGAGCAGACCTCCTATTTGGACGGGGACGGATGATTGACGCATCGGCCGCTAGTTGTTGCGCAATAATGCGGCTACTTGTCCTCCTCATTTTGAAGGACAGCTTTGATAAGGGTACGAGCAGGTCATCGGCCAGGGAAGAATCATCCATGTTGTCGCCTATCGGAGCCGGTGGTGAACAACGAGGGCTGGCACGTTCGGAGTGAGCAGCTGCATGAGACATTTCAGTTGCAGGAGGGGAGGAGAAGGATAGTAGGCGCTTAGATACAGGTTCGTATTGGGCGTCGTCATTCTTCGAAATGGTCGGCCTTTTTCCACTCTTATTCCTTCCAGCAGTGGCACGACCTGAAGCAGTCTGAGCAATCCGAATCGCATGTTCGGATGGTGATGATAGTAGTTGATCTTGAGGTGTCGGGCCAACTTCAGGTGGAGTTGGCTCCGTAGACGATGCAGCGGCCTCCTTTGCAAGGAGGAACCTCTCAAGTTCTGGCAAGTGAGGCACAATCTCCGCAAGCTTGCGTATCCACTGCAAATGACTCAAACGTAATTCGTACAAAAACATAATGGTTTGAAGGTGAAAAAAAGAAACCCAACAAAAGCAAATAACTCCAGAATCCATTGAGTTGCTAAGCTACGTACCGGAATAGTGAAGGAGGTGCTAGCAAGGGCGGGGGAGACATCCGTGTTATTTTCTCCACGATTCTCCATTTCAATGCGACTAATTATATGGCGTGGTGTCCAATGTGCCATATAGGGGCTTTCAACCTCTATGTTGTCGAGGACGCCGCATGGAGCTTTGTGGAAGTAAAAGAACTGCACGGGAAATGTCATCACGGATCAGGTTCAATAATAAACATAGCTCGACAAACGAATGTACATATAGTTATTCTTGCGTACCATCAACAACGCAGCCGGCGATACCGGTTTTGGTCCTGCCTTGCTTGAAATTGGTCACACCTTGGACCAACTTATCAAGGATAAGCTGCGACCAATTGTATTGGGCGGACGTTGATGCGACAGATATGGCAGGAAACAAGTCGACGGATGGCCTGCCCGTCGTGAGACAAAGAAATGTACTCAGCAAAAATAGCAAGAAAGCCCGACAAAATTCCTCATTCACTACTTGTACACTAGTGAGGTACGAGGCCAAGGCCGTTAAACTCATCCGAGAAAAACGATCTCGAATGGGATGCAAGACGTCATCGTCAATGGATGTTGGAACTCGTTTGCCCTTGTATGGAATTCCTAATACAAGTCCAACATCAGTGACATTTATCAGAACGGTTTCGGTCTTGCCTACGCGCATCTTGCGCGTATACAGGTCAAATCTGTCAACAAGGCCAAGTAAGAAACTCCTTGGCAATGTTGAGCAGTGCATGTTGAAGAACGACTGAAAACCCATTGCCTCAATTGCGGAGGATTTGGCGGCATTTTCTTTTAGCCCCTCCATCAAAACAGCAAGCATCCTAGGGCTACACCGACTCTCGAAGCTTGCCTGCAATAAGTTAAAAATGCTATCAGTAAGGGCATGTGCAGTACATTTCCATATAAAAGCTTGTAAAACAACACCGAACATTGTACAATGCACGATAATGCAGGTTCCAAAGTGTGATTGCTGAATGTATAGAGAAGTCATTGTGCGTATGCAGCTCTCTACTTGACTGTCTGTGGAGAGCTTGTACAGCTTAGCAGCTTTGTGAATGTTCTGGAGTTCATGAGGTACCTAGGACATTAACCCCCCGCGTTTTCCATATAGTTTAATTCAAGCCTATGTGCTAAGTTCAAGCTTATGTGCTAATTTAAGCGTACTGATGATCTGGAGTTCATGAAATACATAGGAGACTAATCATGCATCAAGGTAAAATACAATCATGCACGTTGCGATGTCACTCACCGTCGCTACTGAGGACATCGCCGGCAAAGAGGTCGGCGATGACGCGAGCCCTAGCTCATTCTCCCTCTATACTCACAAAAAGACTACAACACCTCACCCCCTTTTTACATATGAAATCAACAATAATACATTCATTATGCTGCCCCGTAACACCACCATACATCCACCCACTGACACACCATCAAGCACATGCACACACCGGTCTCGCGTAAACACGGCAGCCATGGATGCCCGACCGCAACCATAGCCCTCTCCTTTTTTTATCAGACCTACATATAAACGCACACTAGGGCAGCCATAGTGGCAGCCCTCAGTTCACGCACAACTCAAACACAATTCCACAAACAAAATACACCATACCCACAGGCTGCACCAAGACTGAAACAGCCCCTCCTTCGCAACATTGTCAATTTTTTTTGCTCAATATACCTTAGGCATGCTAATTAGCCCATTTCTATGAATTTCGGCAAAATTTTTGGGTTTTCCTACGACGCGCCTATTTGCGCACACTTTAGGCACGCTTTCTTCACTTTTTTGTTGCTCATTGCACCTTATGCACGCTAATTAGCCCATTGTCCAAAATAAAACAATAGTAATAATAAGGCTAATTCAATTTCAAACCTTAATATCCAAAATCCAACAATAGTAATAATAATCCATACGAACGTCTACTACATCTCAGGGGAATGGTAAGGAAGGCATCTAGCTACACCTTTTTTCAGTTCCCAAGCTATCCTATATCTAAACGTCAAGGCATCCGTTCGAGACCACGACGTATATTCGAGCACATCCGAACGAGCTATGTAGTCCATGTACTTGAGGACGTAAATCCCGCAATCATGATTGTTATATTGCTTTGGTCAGTTTTGTATCATCACGACCGTCCAAGGCTCTATCATTGTTTTGCTCGTGATGACTTCCCCCTTAATATGTCGACACGCTAGTGGAATGATAGTAGTCTGCATCCAACAATGAAAAAGGTTATCAAGCCTATGTAACAAGCAGAATAGACTATGAGCGAAGGTCAAGAAATATAAACTAACCACCGCATTGATGTACGTGGAGTACATCTGCGCCAGCTGCCGACCAGGTCCGTCTTCCCTTAGGCTATCGTATATGTGGACCACTTTATTATTTGGAAAGAGAACTAACAGGAAGAAGTGGCTTGCATGAAGAGCAGGTAGCATGATTAGGTTCGCCTCAGATGCGTGACATTGGTAATTCCCATTCAAGTAGGAAAGCACGTTTGCAGATTGTCGCCATTCACTATTGTTTGTCCCTCGCATCCTCCTCCATGTTGTGAACTCCTTCATGCTACTCACCATGATGGGGACAAGATAAGAGGGATACATGTTGAGCTTCAAAGTTTGGGAGGGGTTATAATTTAGCTCTCTAACACGGAGCATCTCTATATAAGCGTCCATGACCCAGTTCGAAATATCTGTGTCCGGCACCAACAGTCTTATATCAGAGTGACCTATGAATCCTGAAACAGGAAAGTCTGTTGAATCGACGGGCTCATGCCCGAAGTAGTGCCGGTCGATCCAATCCCGTTTGGCCGGACTCAATGGCTTCGTCGGTTGTCCTTTATCCGACCGGATTCTTGGGCGCGAGGCCTGGATTCCTACTTGGGTCACCTGACTCTGGCACTGAGAGTCGTACTCGTCAGGAGGCAAGCGACTAGACGGCTCCCACACCTGACTCTGGGGCAAAGAGTCGTACGCGTCAGGAGGCAAGCGACTAGACGGCTCCCACACCACACTCTGGGGCACAGAGTCGTACGCGTCAGGAGGCAAGCGACTAGACGGCTCCCACACCTGACTCTGGGGCTAAGAGTCGTACGCGTCAGGAGGCAAGCGACTAGATGGCTCCCCTTAGTAACCCCGGTACGCAAGACTAAAGTTGTGAACTTCAGTCTTGTACCTCTCAATGGACCTCTTGAGCTTGTCAGGAGCCTTCGCGACAAACCAGTCAAACCCCTCCAGCTGCTTGAACACCTCAGTGCCCTGGTCAACCTAAAAAACATGCATAGAAAATATGGCTAATCATTTCAGGCATGGTCGATAAGGTGCGCAAATAAAAATTGATGGAGAGTGCATGACTTACAATGTTCAATGCCCAGAACTGGTCATAGACCTCACGTGGTGCATACGATGTCTTCCTCACCTGGGAAGGGCGATTCACCCTCGTGCGCGTCACCTTGAGAAACCATTTCAAGTACTCCTTTATACTGATGCCGTCGTCCTTCAGCGATACAAGGCTATCATACGTTTCTTGCCAAGTATTCCACTTTTGTACCTCGTCGCTCAACAAATTCAAGGCATCAGGCACCTCGAAGTTTGGACCTCAACCACTCCTGTATGGCCGCATGTCTACCATGGGTTTTGGTATCCCTTGTAGACAGCCATCTTGCCTCATAGCTCGATCGGGCATCTGAAACTCACATACTTCGAAGTGAATAAGCGGCACCCGAACCAAACCTGCCAGCACGAACGAAACCGGAAGTTGCCAACACCACTCATCCAACTGATGCATCACCTTGCCATATGGCTGCTACGTCACCTGGGATGCATCCAGTATCTCTAGTTCCCCCCGATAGAACTTTAGATGGTGGTGAGGGTCTACCCGTCTCCTCCGGTTGGTCGTAGGCCCCCAAGCCCACACCCTAGGCCACGTCTCATCAGAATCATCCCGCGGCTGTGGACGACCCGTGGGTAGCCTCTCGTAAGACCAAACCTGTGATTGCAAATATTATATGGAATTAGTAATTAATCACGAATATATTGACACGTCAAAACAAGAATATAAATGTGCATACCTGTAATAGAGTCAGGCAGGCGGCAATGGACTTGGCACCCTTTCTCGTAGTCTTATGCAGTGCTCGATATAGGTGCGCAAGGACAGCTAAACCCCACGAATATGAGAATACTTCCTCAAGATCCTCCAAGAACACCATATACTTCGAATGCACCGTGTTTTTCGAATTCGTCGAAAGTAATATAGCTCCAATAATATACAGAATGAATGTCTTCGTATACGTCACCAAATCATGAGGAGTGTATTCATCCGGTAGCACGCCGTACTGCTCTCTCAGCCATTTAAGTTTGATGTCATTTGTTATAAGAGCTTCCCTCGGAATTCCTGGGAAATACTACCTAGTCATCTTCGCTATGGATGCATACGTTTTGCTCGAAGTAATGGGTTTGCCGTGACATGAGATTCCAAGTATAAATCCGACGTCCTCTAATGTAATAGTCATTTCACCAAACCAGAAGTGAAATGAGTTCGTCTCGCTCCTCCATCGTTCAACTAGAACGGATATAAGGCAATCGTCGTGCCGAGACCAATGATGAAGATCGGTGAACATAGATAAATTTTGACCGTGTAATATTTGTATTTGTTCCTCGTTTAGTACCCACTCTTCGAGGTGACTTGTGCTTTGAATTGTTTCCAAAACACCCCTATCGACACCGGCAAATACGTGCCTCGCAACGTGGTCATCGTCATCGTATAGGATTGATGTATCATGAGGTCCGGGGTTGAAATCCATATCTCTAAGAAGAAAATATAATCGTAAACCAACTTAGCGTCCATAATATTAACATTCGAAAACTATAATTGGATCTTTAACCTAGCTTACCAACGCATTACCAATAGTCATTATCTCATTATTTCAATGTATTAACATCATTCCTCACTTCCCACCACTCTGAACGCTTAATTACGCTAGTTCCCTAAAATTTAGAGCCAACGTGGCAATTTACCAATATACCCCCCGATGGCCGCTACACCACCAACACCTCAAAACCGCTATAAAACTACTTTTTAAATGTATTACATCAATTATATACCAAATATTTCTTCAGGAAATTTTAAAGGGCAAAGTTACCAAAACACCCCCAACTTATGCAAAATACTCCCTAGTAGCCATCGCCCCAACAAACATCTCAGAACAACTTTAAAATAACTTTTCGGGTGTCTTACACCTTTCCCGAACTAAAGGCAATTCAGAAATTTTTGACAGAAAAATTACCAAAATACCCCCGATGAGCGGCAAATTACCGAAATTCCCCCGGAGGTTCATTATCACCCTAACGCCCCCAAATCAGCTTCAAAACAACCTTTCAGGTGTTTTACTTACATTTCTGGACTAAAAAGTCGTTTGAAAAACTTAACATTGTAGAATTACCAAAATACCCATCTCGGGGTGGCAAATTACCAAAATGCCCCCTAGCATCGGAAAATCTCAAAAGTGCTTTGAAATGCTATTTTAAGCTTCCTGAATTCATTTTTCATCTAAAAAGTATTTTTTGAGATTTTTCGCCCAAAAATCCCGAATCGGTGTCCGGATCGAGCACTTAAAAGCCCGTTCGGCCAAAATATAGCTGACGACTTCAAAATGGCGCAATTTCCTGGGAAAAGGAACTTCCCAACATCCTAGGGTTCTCATAAAAGTTTCGCGCAAAATCGCACTAGCTTGATATTTTAAATTATACTGCAAAGTTACAAGGTTCCCCGTATCAGTTAACTCCTTTCCAGCCTTTAGAAAAATCTCAGAACAACTTTAAAATAACTTTTAGGGTGTCTTACACCCCTTCCCAAACTAAAGGCCATTCGGAAAATTTTGACAGAAAAATTACCAAAATACCCCCGATGAGCGGCAAATTACCGAAATGCCCCCGGGGGTTCATTATCACCCTAACGCCCCCAAATCAGCTTCAAAACAACATTTCAGGTGTTTTACTTACATTTCTGGACTAAAAAGTCGTTTGAAAAACTTAACATTGTAGAATTACCAAAATGCCCCCTGACATCGGAAAATCTCAAAAGTGCTTTGAAATGCTATGTTAAGCTTCCTGAATTCATTCTTGATCTAAAAAGTATTTTTCGGGATTTTTTGCCCAAAAATCCCGAACCGGTGTCCGGATCGAGCGCTTAAAAGCCCGTTCGGCCAAAAAAATAGCTAACGACTTCGGAATGACGCAAATTCCTGGGAAATGGAACTTCCCAACATCCTAGGGTTCTCATAAAAGTTTCGCGCGAAATCGCGCTAGCTTGATATTTTAAATTACACTGCAAAGTTACAAGGTTCCCCGTATCAGTTGACCCCTTTCCAGTCTTTGGAAAAATCTAAATTTTTTCCCTGATATAGATATTTTAAAAATAACTAGGGTCTCTTTTTTGCACTTTGAAAAAATCTAGTTCTAGCTATTTTTTATAAATTCGTGAAAAATCCAAATTTTGACGCCCTAAAAAATCGCTATTTTGGAATCTATAAATGTAATACCCTGATTTGTATAAACCTAATTTTGACGTCCTAAAAAATCGCTCATCCGATCTCCGATTGATCTAATTTTTGTTTCGTTCCATTTGTATTTTTGTTATCTTCGATTTGAGTCTACAATGACTATTTTTGAACTTCGAATGAATATTCGCTAATAAACGCTAGTTCAATCCCTAATTTTAAACTCTCAAAAAACACGAATTTTAGACTATGGTAAAAACAATTTAAGCATAACACAATTTAAACAATCCATTGGTAAGAACAATTTGAAATTAACATTGAATTATAAGAAAATTCAAAATACTTACTTGTTTTAACTTGATATATTTAAAGAAAAATCCACCGATCTTCTAGCGGTTATCCACCGATCTTCTAGCGTAAAAAAATTTTGTTTGTATTGTTGTGGAGATTATGTAGGTGAGATATGGAGTATGAAGAAAGTTGGTAAAGATGATGGAGAGTGGAAGAAAGGGTTCGGGGAGAACGGCTTATAAAGAGAGAAAAGTGAGGGAGAGAGAAGAAAGAAGACAGAGAAATCTGGAAAAAGGACAAGGAGGGCATCACCGGGGGGGGGGAAGGACACCACGTGGCAGGGGGAACCGCAACAAGGGGGAAGGACACCACGGGACACCACGTGGCAGGGGGCGCAACACTTTGTTGCGGTTTGGCCACGTGGCAGGCAGGGGAAGGGGGGGAACCACAACACTTTGTTGCAGTTTGGGGCCTTTGACGGTAAAGGACAACCGCAACAAAGTGTTGCGGTTGGGGGGTGGGGGCCACGAAAAGTAGGAAGAAAGGAAAAAAAAAAGGAATGATAACCAACCTCAACAAAGTGTTGCGGTTGGGGGATGGGGGCAACGAAAAGTAGGAAGAAAAGAAAAAAAAGGGAATGATAACCAACCGCAGCAAAGTGTTGCGGTTGGGGGGTGGGGGCCACGAAAAGTAGGAAGAAAAGAAAAAAAAGGGACTGATAACCAACCGCAACACTTTGTTGCGGTTGGCGGGGGGGTGGGGGTAGGAAGAAGAAAACCAACCGCAACAAAGTATTGCGGTTGGGTGGATAACATCCACTAGTCGATGTGGATCGGCCCACATATATATATATATATATATATATATATGATGACTTAGAAATATTTTGTGATTCACACTTGATGTATTTAAATTTCTTTGATTTAGATACAAATTAGAGATAATTCCTAAAATCTGGCACAACCTTTCTATTTTTCTAGAGATATTTACCGAATTAAAGACAATTAGTATCCCAAAATTCGAGAAAGAAAACTTAACATGAAGTAATGGCATTAAAAAAATAATAAGGTTCCAATTTAGGAGTATTAAAGTCTTTTCATTAAAACCGTTGGGGTTTTTAAGATTTCGTTTGGTCAACGGACATAAGTGTAATTTGTCCAAACTATTGTCCTTGCCTGTAATTATACCCTAACCTCGGGGACATATGTGTAATTTGCCTTAAAACATAAGGGGTGACCCAACCTGTTTTTAACAAACCGACCGGTTAGTTGACTTTTTCTCAGTCTATGATTTTAATCAAATATTTGACTCTATTAGAAATTTTGGACTCGAATAAGCCATTGTTACCATCTCTGGCAACTCCTAGACCACTATAAAATGAACCCTTGGGCTACAAAGTAGAGGGAGACAAGTCTTTGGGTTAGGTTTTCTCTCTAAAAATTTTGGACTTTCTTTTTTCTAGAATCAGTGCATAATTTATAGTGAGAAATTCAGCATTTTCATGCACAAAAACTCTCTAACTTCGTGATCCATTTGCATTGTGGATTCATCTCGAGGTTGCTACAAGGCCTCCAAGCATGCGACATCTAAAGGTAACTTTGCATGGCTTTCTATCCTAAAATCAGTAGACTCTAGATTGTCTACCCATCCCGCAACCAAATTTCAATCTATGAAACAAAAACAAGGTTTATAAAAATAAAAAGTCTTTCAGATTCATTTTTCTGTTGGTAAGTACAATTTGTGTCACGGAACCAAGTTTAGGTCACTTCTTATAGGGAACAGTAAGAACTATGTGATTTTGATTTTGGTTTATCTGACTAGATACGCAGGTCATTTGACCCCTGCTTTCAAATTGAAACCAAAACTATAGGATTATGATTAGGTTGAATTCCGCGCATTTTTTTGTGTAATATGTTAAAAGGTCAAAGATCATTAAAACAAAGTACGAACCGTTAAGATACAGCGGGTATCTAACACTTTCTCGTCGTATAACTGAGTCTCTGAACTCAACATCTCTGTTTTCAATAAATTAAGAGCCTAATTGGGTAATTTAGAATCTTTTAAAGGCTTTTCATATTTTTCATTTTATTTCTTTCAGACCAATAAAGTAAAATCGTTACTCGAGTTAGACCTTTTCGGGTCTAAATTCTCGAAGTAATTCGCTACGATGCTCATTCACCTCAGCCCCGCACCATCTCCATTGAGCGTGCCCCCAGAACAACACAAATCTTGCTACGCCTTCTCGCTGCGCTACTCATCCAGTCGTAACCCTACACCCTATCACACCACTACATCCCCGAGGTTGGTCCATCTATTCAACACGCCATGCACGCTCTACCTTAGACGTGGAATATGCTTCGACCCAATGTCCAAATTATGCAACATCTCGAGAGGCTCTACTCGTAGTTCTCCGACATGAGGACCATTTGCAGTAGAATAAGTTCGTTCTTCGGGACACTACCGCCACCTGATTTAACTAGCATGACACTAGGCACACCAGAGTTATGACCCCATCGCACCCACATTAGTGGTGATCATTGACACTCCAAGGATCATCACCCTCAGGTGACTCCAAGATGAAAATAGGTCTACATCGTGCCTAGTCCGCCTGACAGTTAGGTGTAGGAACCCTCCCCCACCCCCCGTTAGTTTCTTTACGTCTCTTATCGCCCTCAATGGGACTCAGTAAGGGATTTCAACCAGTGGTTAGATCAAGGGTGGTTTTTGGCCTCACCAGCACAATGTGACTCGGTCTTGATAGATAGATAAAGAAAAACTGTGCGGGGTGAAGGGTCACTTACTGGTGTAACACATGTCGCCTGATAATATGTGCAAATATTTGCCTATTAATAGTGGAGTTTGAATTTTATTTCAAACACAAGGAACTCATTTGTACAAATTCACTTTCTCACTCTTTAATTCAAGAACTTGGGATTCGAGAGAGAAAAAACTCTTGTATCATTTGCCTTTGTGACACCTCCGCGTCTTATTTCCTTGACATCACATTATAATGTGAACGAGTCAAAGTGGAGCAAGTACAGGTCAAAGGAACAATTTAGAGAGAAGGAAACACTTTCACACACTTTTTTTCCCAGATCTAAACTATACAACTCATTTGTGCTACTCAGTTTTATGTAACAAATGTCGAACAAACAATCACCTAAGTTAGAAATTTAACGTTATTAATACCATTAGAAGCAAATTAAGAAACTTGACACAATTAAAGAAGGGGCTCAAAGACGAAATCAGAAGTCCATACCTGTATCTTCCGGATTATACAGAGAAATCACGGTCGAATTGAGTTTCCTTGTTGAGATTGCATATACGGCTTGCTTACGCCGCAAAGAAACCATAATGAAGGTCAGGCCGCTGAACCCAGATCGGCCCATTTCTCCCAACTCCAGTTGCTGGTCGCTTCTCACAGATCCGTGATGTTTCCAGAGGTACAGGGTTTTATTGTGGGTAGAACAAAGGCAGCTCACGTCTGCAAAGGAGGAGCGGCGCAAAGAGCTTTAGGGCAAGCAAAGCAGTTAAAGCAAGTGTCATATAGCATTATCATCACTGCGATCTTGCTGCCATAGTCCAACTTTTTTATGCTATTTTATATGAGCCCCGTGCTTGACTTTTTAAATTTATATATATATATATATGCGTACTAAATTTAAGTGTTCTAGGTTGAGTTGTAGGAAGAGCCTCTAACCAACTTTAGTACTTGCTAAATATGATTAAATATATTTTTACAAATACTTTTAACGACAAGGTTTTGTAATATTTTGTAACATCATTAATTAAACGCTGTTAATTTTGTATAGCGATTATTAATTTTCACTATACAAATGGTTGTATACTTTTCATACGATACGGGTTGTAACAAAACAATTTAAAGGCAACCAATCTCACATTTTTGTGATCACCACAAGTTATTAAGTCTCAAAGGCGCTTTCCTTATTCTCCTGAGCAAACTCCAAAACGCACAGTATTTGTGGCATTGGTTTCATGGCATCAGATAAATTACTAAGCTAATGTCTAGAACCTAGGATATGCTTGAATAACTTTTGCAATACTTCAAAAAAAAATTGTACGTATTTTGGAAATATTTTTTAGTTAAATGACAATCGTAGTTAGTTAGGGGTAGTGACCTATTGAGAAAGAAATACTGTTTATAGTACATGGAGCTCACTTAGCATAGATTAAATTATTTATCACAATTTACACATGTAAAAATAGAAAAGGAACAGCCTAATTGAAGAAAAAGAAGGGCTGAAAATCTGTTGCAATAAGAAGCTACATATGTGAGGCTGGTAATTTAAGTGTTACAATTCTCCATAATATTCAACACTCCCCCCTCAAAATTGGTGTGTGGATACGTACAACACCCAACTTGCTGATAAAAAATATGATTACAACAGTGATACCACATCACCATTACCACCCAACAGTGATACCACTCTACAACAGTCATATCTCATGAAATTGCCACGGTAGTCTCGTTACTATCCTGGATCCAAGCAGTATCCACGTCAACAATGGCTTAAACCGTATCTTGCACACCGTCGTCTCCACCACCCCACACTACAAGAAAATTTGTCACTAGTGACAACAGAAGTTGTTGAAATACAAAGTTGTCACTGTAGTGACGAAATTTTGTTATCAAAGGAGTTGTCACTATAGTCCCGCTACTAAAGACTTTAAGCGACAATAACAAACAAATTGTCACGAAATCTTAAAGTCGTGTGACAACAGCAAAGTTGTCACATTTTCATGACATTTGGTGACAATTTTATTGTCACTTGATGTTTTCCAATATTGTCGCTAGAACCCCCATGTTGTCACTAATGAACTCTCACAACTGACTTGAATTCAGATCGAATGCATTGTCAAAGTTTGTCTCCAGGCGACGACAGTGATGGTGTCACAACTTCAAATATGTGATAATTTTGACGTTGCCCCAATTTTCACATGTCAAAGTTCATATTGTCAAGATTGTCATCTGTGTCAATTACTCGTCACTACAAGAAACTGCTCCTTTAGCGACCGCCAATCACGGTCGCTAAATGATGTACGGCGGTCGCTGAACGGGTTTAGCGACCATAAATTGCGGTCACTAGAGGCTGGGTCGCTAAATTTTAGCGACCGCAATTTTGTCGCGGTCGCTAAATTTAGAGATCGCGTCGGCTAGTTTAGCGACCACCTTGGCGGTCGCTAAATATTTTTGACAAGTATTAATTTTTTGATTAATGACCGCGTTGACCAGATTAAAGACTATTGTAACGGTCGCTAATACTTTTTGCATTTTAATCTTTTCATACCAAGATTTGCATTTTATTTGATAAAATCCTTGATCATTACACTATCAAATGAAACTAATGACACATAATTAATTCCAAAACTCACAAAGTAAAGCCCTGGACAAAATTTTCATTTCATGAGCAATCACATCCAAAATGATAATTGACAACGCTAACTCTCCACCATAGACATTATCTTGAACCAAAATAAAGAAACTAATTAAACACCTAGACTAGGACAAACAAGGTAACTAATCTTAAGACACTACAAATTCGTCAACATCCGAATTCAGCAAGGTTCATATGGTGAGCAGCATTTTCAGGCAAAGAAAGTGCCAAGGTTGTCATTTTCTTCAAGGATTATCGAAGGGACTCTAGGTCCAACACCGTTCTCACCACGTTGAGAATCACCAACACTAGCCACAAGTCCACACAGCATGAAACAAAAGAATTTAATCAACAAACTCAAAGAAACGGCCAATATCCATACACAAATCTACAACCCCACATATAAGCCTATGTATTCAGTTTAAAGAAACATAATTGCACTTGGCTCTGACACTCTATTCATAAAAGAAACATATCAAGTTATATAAATTATAAATGAACCATTTCAACCTGAAGTAACACCATAGCTCGCTAAGTTAAGAAAAATGGTATCGCCAAAGTTTGTCAAATCTAAAGCAAACCACAGTCAACTAAAATAAATTGCAAGTAACTGTTAGTGCAAGCTAACATATCTGAACATTACGAACTTCGGTAGCTTAAGAATTATAACTAATGCATCTCCAGTCTACATATGAACCACTTAGGCAAAACCATAGTTAAAAACATCATACCCCTGTTAAAAATCATCCACAAACTCCAAAAATTACTCAAGCAACTACAAAAGAATCCATTGTTAATCCCGAAATTAACAAGACCCACAAAAAATTGGCCCAACCTTGACAAAAAGTGATATAGTTACACCCCAAAACAATTTCTTATTATATCAGGAATACCAAAAATTGCCACAACCCTAGTCAAACTAAGGAAGAAAATGAGATATCTGCAGCTAAAACATTTTAACTAAGAAATAAACTCATACAACGAATAATGTGATACAATGAAGTTAGCTACGCACAAAAAAGTCAAAAACAAGATGCATCAAATGAGAAGTAATTCCAAAACTCAAACATCAACAAGGACAAGTAAACTGTAGTAGGAAAGGTCTCACCCAAGATGAACCTCGAAACCAAAATACTGAAGGCAGACTCACACTCACCACTCTTGAAGACCAGAGCAAATAAAATTGCAACATTCGACATACTCATTGCCGCAGCCACTTGCGCAATTGTATGCGCCACAAAAACTTAAACAAGCAAGAAAACACCAGCTCAGATAAAGCATCAACCCAAATCATAAAAGTAGTCTTGAATGCAATTTGGTAGAAGCTTGATATTAGTAGAATGATATCACCACACGAATTAGATATAAGACTTCAACACCTATCACAAATAGTAAAAATAAATCCAGTGATTAAATGTAGATGTCAACTGATAAGCAGCCATGTAAACAAGTCCAAAATCCAAGAAAATATACAAGTTAGGTTCACTCCAAGTAATGAAGAATGAGAGAATGAGACACTAGTTATTATGTCATCCGGCAGCTTGTTATTCCAGTAGCCTATGATTTGCAAACAAACACCAAGTTTCCAATCAGCACTACAATGAAGATCTCACAAAGATGAAATCTCGGTGAATTATGAGACGCTTTTGCACTTTTATCAAAAGGTTCAAGTCAAACTCATTGATCACCCCCTATCAGCATTTGAGGCGCAAGAGCGCACCATGGAGTTGGGGTGCGCCCCAGCAGCAAGCCTTTGATCAAATCAAGATGGTCCTCATGTCGCCGTAGACCATGGTAGTGCCTCAATGAGGTATACCAATCTTACTCTACTTGACCTTCATGCCCCAGTCCATAGGGGCCTTGCTTGCCCAGTACTCCTTGATTTACTTATGACTAACAATGAACTCTGAAAAATGTATTGATATCAGTATGTTAGTGCCCAGAAAATCCCAATATTAAACCTGAATTGATCGTTTGGAAATCGTGTGATGCTCGTCTGTTATTGTATGTTGAGCAAATTTGATAATCGTTTGTATCCATTCTCCCAAATTGTTGTGTCTAAACTCAATAATGATTCGTAATCGTTTTGGCTATTTCATTGTGATTTTTCTTCCGAAATTCTCAATAATGACTTATGTTAGTATTTCATTAGAACCCGAGGACTTGCTAATGGTGCAAGTTCTTTAGTTAAGGGGATTTAGTCTTTCTTCGAATAATGAAATACAATGTTTAGAGTTTTAGGGGTTTGGGGTATAGGGTTTAGGGTTAGGGTTTTGGGTTTTCGGGTTTAGTGTTTAAGGTTTAGGGTTTCTATATCTACGTTCCCAACGTCCAGTGAACCCGCCCTATAGTCATTCCTACCCCTGATGGTGGGGTGGAAGACAGAATCATCAACTTGCCAAGGGACCTAATGGACATGATTCTGGAACTAAACCCTAAATCTTAAATCCCAAATCCCAAACCTATACCCTAAACCCGTTGCTAATGGTGCAAGTTCTTTAGTTAAGGGGATTTAGACTTTTTTCGATTAACGAAATACATGAGTTTAGGGTTTTGAATTTGTTGGGTTTGGGGTTTTGGGGTTTGGGTTTAGGGATTAGGGTTTACGGTTTGGGGTTTAGGGTTTGGGGTTTGGGATTTCATTCATGTTGTTTGTTGGCTTACCGTGTGACAATCATAGTAAACCGTGTTAATTTAGTCACGTCTATGTTAGTACATCATTCGTGCTTTCCAGATAATCGTGTAGGCTTCAAGTTTTAACGTGTTGTCTTTAAGATTATTCGTGTTTCTTCAACTCATATCTTCGTTCCCAATGTGCATCATCCGTGCAATGACATATTCGTATTTTGTTTTGACTTTCCCGTGTTACGCCACTGTTAATAAATGTTATCACCATGTTAAAACATCATTCCTGCTGTCCAGATTATCGTGTAGGCTTGAGCATTTATTTCGTTTAGGGTTTGGGGACACAGATATATTTTATAATAACATAGCTATATTATACTCGGCAATACTATGCAAATAAGAGATTATATTATATAATAAGAATCAACACTGAAACAAAAATGGTCTACGATTACATAACAATGCTTTCAGAAATATAAATCATCCTAACTGTACAATTTCAACAGGACTACACAAATTCCAGATTACATCACATACAACTAACGAATACTAACACAAAAATTTCTATGACTTTTCATGATCAACCTCCCCAGCAACAACCAACTATCAACAAAATAAACTAGAAATGGTCATGATTTTTTCCTCGAGGTCAAATTAAAAAGTATCCTTAAGTAATCCCAGCTCCAATCCAACACAAATAATTAATAACCAAGCTGGATTAATACAAGCTTATAAACTCATCATTATAGAAACAAGCTAATGTCATTCAACCGCATCATATCCAAAATTCACATCCTAACAACCAACAATCCTCAAAATAAACCAGACATGTTCATGATTTTTTCCCCGATCATAAATTCATCAGAGAAAATATTATTTTCTTTGGCATAGTCTTGAAAGGCTTGAGGCATTTCCTTCACCCAATCGAGTCCATGGGTCTTGAGTACCGACTTGATGCCCGTGTCCAGAATTGTCAAAAAAAGTCCTGCTGGAGCACTAGATGCACCGACAGTCATCCCTTTATCCTGCCCCCCCGCCTTATACTTCTCATCTTTGTCGCATGAAGAGCAAGGATTAACCTATAAGACAACATTTTAAAGAGGTATACTGTGAGACACTTGAAAGCACACAGGAGGAGCAAGGATTAACATATTATTATTACTACTTTACCTCCTTCACACCATCAAGCACACGCTTCAGCTTTTTGTAGCTCCTACTATCCCCCTTTTCATAGCATAGAATGCGAGGGGTCTTTTCCGCAGCGTCTTCAACATTCAGAGGAATGCATTTGCTTTCTCAAGGCAGGAAAGGCGCTCGTAGAGAAGAGTCTAAAAAAAATAGAGGAAAAACTCAATAAGGTAAGTAGAACTATTAGTTTAAATAACTAAACTATTAAGAAAGTGTCACTATACCTCTAAAAGGGGCAGACAACCCTTGATGTAGTACCCACGACCATTTTTTCCCTGCTCAACCCTCCTCCTGGTTTCCTTGACCCCATCCAGTGTATGCTCCCACACAATTTTTCCCCAAGCATACTCACTAAATGCTGTCATATCCTTCAAGTACTTCAAGTGCTCCAAGGATATGTTGGGATCACTGGTGGGGAAGAAGAATACGTTGAACATGTAGAGGAGGCAGAGCCTCAAAAAATCCGTCTTGCTATTGTTTTCGATGTCGAACAATACTATGATCGATTCAAGCATCTTCCTCGCAGGAATGCTCTCAGATCCATCTTTCTTCTTTTTCCTCCCTGCTTGAACAATAGTGTCGAGGTACTTATGAACAAATTCAGGATAGTCTTGATGAATTTTTGTATCAAGTTTCCTCTTCCCCTCGATTGGAAGCCCAAGGCACTTATTCACCTCATCTAGACAGAAACTTATTTTTTCCTCCCCTGTTTCAAACACAGGAGACAGCAATTTTTCTATTAGTTAATGCTAAAATACTGCATAATAAAACACCTTAGCTGTAGATATAAATAGTAAATTACCTATCACGAACGTATCATTCTCCAAATCATAGTTCCTTACTATGTACTCTATCACACCATGGCAGATGTTGCGTTTTGGAATACGCAAGAACGGCCCAAACAGCGAATCCTTCTTCAGGATCTCCTTCTTCTGCTCATCCAAATTTGCGAGAAGGTTGTTCAGGCAGGGCTGACTGCACCCACATTAGTTGTGATCATTGACACTCCAAGGATCATCACCCTCAGGTGACTCCAAGATAAGATGAAAATAGGTCTACATCGTGCCTAGTCCGCCTGACAGTTAGGTGTAGGAACCCTCCCCCACCCCCCGTTAGGTTCTTTACGTCTCTTATCGCCCTCAATGGGACTCAGTAAGGGATTTCAACCAGTGGTTAGATCAAGGGTGGTTTTTGGCCTCACCAGCACAATGTGACTCGGTCTTGATAGATAGATAAAGAAAAACTGTGCGGGGTGAAGGGTCACTTACTGGTGTAACACATGTCGCCTGATAATATGTGCAAATATTTGCCTATTAATAGTGGAGTTTGAATTTTATTTCAAACACAAGGAACTCATTTGTACAAATTCACTTTCTCACTCTTTAATTCAAGAACTTGGGATTCGAGAGAGAAAAAACTCTTGTATCATTTGCCTTTGTGACACCTCCGCGTCTTATTTCCTTGACATCACATTATAATGTGAACGAGTCAAAGTGGAGCAAGTACAGGTCAAAGGAACAATTTAGAGAGAAGGAAACACTTTCACACACTTTTTTTCCCAGATCTAAACTATACAACTCATTTGTGCTACTCAGTTTTATATAACAAATGTCGAACAAACAATCACCTAAGTTAGAAATTTAACTTATTAATACCATTAGAAGCAAATTAAGAAACTTGACACAATAAAAGAAGGGGCTCAAAGACGAAATCAGAAGGCCATACCTGTATCTTCCGGATTATACAGAGAAATCACGGTCGAATTGAGTTTCCTTGTTGAGATTGCATATACGGCTTGCTTACGCCGCAAAGAAACCATAATGAAGGTCAGGCCGCTGAACCCAGATCGGCCCATTTCTCCCAACTCCAGTTGCTGGTCGCTTCTCACAGATCCGTGATGTTTCTAGAGGTACAGGGTTTTATTGTGGGTAGAACAAAGGCAGCTCACGTCTGCAAAGGAGGAGCGGCGCAAAGAGCTTTAGGGCAAGCAAAGCAGTTAAAGCAAGTGTTATATAGCATTATCATCACTGCGATTTTGCTGCCACAGTCCAATTTTTTTATGCTATTTTATATGAGCCCCGTGCTTGACTTTTTAAATTTATATACACGTGCTAAATTTAAGTGTTCTAGGCTGAGTTTTAGGAAGAGTCTCTAACCAACTTTAGTACTTGCTAAGTATGATAGATATGTTTTTACAAATACTTTTAACGACAAGGTTTTGTAATATTTAGTAACATCATTAATTAAACGCTGTTAATTTTGTATAACGATTATTAATTTTCAATATACAGAGGGTTGTATACTTTTCATGCGATACGGGTTATAACAAAACAATTTAAAGGCAACCAATCTCACATTTTGTGATCACCACAAGTTATTAAGTCCCAAAGGCGCTTTCCTTATTCTCCTGAGCAAACTCCAAAACGCACAGTATTTGTTGCATTGGTTTCATGGCATCAGATAAATTACTAAGCTAATGTCTAGAACTTAGGATATGCTTGAATAACTTTTGCAATACTTCAAAAAAAAATTGTACGTATTTTGGAAATATTTTTTAGTTAAATGACAATCGTAGTTAGTTAGGGGTAGTGACCTATTGAGAAAGAAATATTGTTTATAGTACATGGAGCTCACTTAGCATAGATTAAATTATTTATCACAATTTACACATGTAAAAATAGAAAAGGAACCGCCTACTCGAAGAAAAAGAAGGGCTGAAAATCTGTGGCAATAAGAAGCTACATATGTGAGGTTGGTAACTTAAGTGCTACAATTCTCCATAATATTCAACACTCCCCCCTCAAAATTGGTGTGTGGATACGTACAACACCCAACTTGACTTGCTGATAAAAAAATATGATTACAATAGTGATACCACATTGTAATACTTTTTGCATTTTAATCTTTTTATACCAAGATTTGCATTTTATTTGATAAAATCATTAATCCTTGATCATTACACTATCAAATGAAACTAATGACACATAATTAATTCCAAAACTCACAAAGTAAAGCCCTGGACAAAATTTTCATTTCATGAGCAATCACATCCAAAATGATAATTGACAACGCTAACTCTCCACCATAGACATTATCTTGAACCAAAATAAAGAAACTAATTAAACACCTAGACAAGGACAAACAAGGTAAATACTCTTAAGACACTACAAATTCGTCAACATCCGAATTCAGCAAGGTTCATATGGTGAGCACAGCATTTTCAGGCCAAGAAAGTGCCAAGGTTGTCATTTTCTTCAAGGATTATCGAAAGCACTCTAGGTCCAACACTGTTCTCACCACGTTGAGAATCACCAACACTAGCCACAAGTCCACGCTGCATGAAACAAAAGAATTTAATCAACAAACTCAAAGAAACGGCCAATATCCATACACAAATCTACAACCCCACATATAAGCCTATGTATTCAGTTTAAAGAAACATAATTGCACTTGGCTCTGACACTCTATTCATGAAAGAAACATATCAAGTTATATAAATTGTAAATGAACCATTTCAACCAGAAGTAACACCATAGCTCGCTAAGTTAAGAAAAATGGTATCGCCAAAGTTTGTCAAATCTAAAGCAAACCACAGTCAACTAAAATAAATTGCATGTAACTATTAGTGCAAGCTAACATATCTGCACATTACGAACTGCGGTAGCTTAAGAATTATAACTAATGCATCTCCAGTCTACATATGAACCACTTAGGCAAAACCATAGTTAAAAACATCATAACCCTGTTAAAAATCATCCACAAACTCCAAAAATTACTCAAGCAACTACAAAAGAATCTATTGTTAATCCCGAAATTAACAAGACCCACAAAAAATTGGCCCAACCTTGACAAAAAGTGATATAGTTACACCCCAAAACAATTTCTTATTATATCAGGAATACCAAAAATTGCCACAACCCTAGTCAAACTAAGGAAGAAAATGAGAGTACTGCAGCTAAAACATTTGAACTAAGAAATAAACTCATACAACGAATAATGTGATACAATGAAGTTAGCTACGCACAAAAAAGTCAAAAACAAGATGCATCAAATGAGAAGTAATTCCAAAACTCAAACATCAACAAGGACAAGTAAACTGTAGTAAGAAAGGTCTCACCCAAGATGAACCTCGAAACCAAAATACTGAAGGCAGACTCACACTCAACACTCTTGAAGACCAGAGCAAATAAAATTGCAACATTCGACATACTCATTGCCGCAGCCACTTGCGCAATTGTATGCGCCACAAAAACTTAAACAAGCAAGAAAACACCAGCTCAGATAAAGCATCAACCCAAATCATAAAAGTAGTCCTGAATGCAATTTGGTAGAAGCTTGATATCAGTAGAATGATATCACCACACGAATTAGATATAAGACTTCAACACCTATCACAAATAGTAAAAATAAATCCAGTGATTAAATGTAGATGTCAACCGATAAGCAGCCATGTAAATAAGTCCAAAATCCAAGAAAATATACAAGTTAGGTTCACTCCAAGTAATGAAGAATGAGAGAATGAGACACTAGTTATTATGTCATCCGGCAGCTTGTTATTCCAGTAGCCTATGATTTGCAAACAAACACCAAGTTTCCAATCAGCACTACAATGAAGATCTCACAAAGATGAAATCTCAGTGAATTACGAGACGCTTTCGCACTTTTATCAAATGGTTCAAGTCAAACTCGTTGATTACGCGACACTGCCATTGAACATTCTGTGTTCTTTCAGACGAAGGGGCCGGCTCATCCTCGGAATCCGAAAATAAAACAGAGACAAAACTCATACCCGCAATTTAAAGATTGAGAGATTGAGCAAATCCGATCTGAAGAAAGTCGCCATTTCGATTATCAAGATATACTTTCCCTAAACAAATGTAAGAATAAGAAGCCAAGGAAAAATGGTTGTTTCGATTGCTTGTGCGTATATGTAATGGACCCAAGTTTGATGGTGGAGGTCGAATGGTGAAAGACCCATCAGGCCTGTCTAACGTTCTTTATGGAGAATTTGCGGAATGAATCCAGCAATTATCTTATGAACTGAGAAAGAAATGAGGAAGAACAAAGAACCAAAGGCCAGAGAGAGAGAGAAATGGAGACAAAATTCTTCTGTATTCGCAAGATATCCTTCATTTTCAGCTCCATTACATAATATACCCGAGGGGTACAACTGTTCCTTCTTTCTCGGGTTTGTTCTAACTGAAAGAGAAATCTAAAATAAAAGGAAATGCCAAATAATGACTTAACAGCTATCTAACTAATCTATTTGTTAAGCCATTAAGACAGGGATTTGGCTTTTTAATACTAAACTTAATACTCTCTATTAACTAAGCCATATCAGATATCTTCCTTGGAAATGACGACTGCTTGGTGTGCACGCGCCATTATCTCAGTCGGTTACTTTGTCTTCACGCGCCCTTTTCTCCTTCTCTTTCCTCAAATTCTCTTCACGCGCCTATGGCTTCCTTTTCTGTTAATGTCTTCTTCCTCCTTTGCTTCAGCTTCCATTGATTTATCTTCTGGGATTGTAGGCCTTAGCTTGATTCTGATTTTGAGGTTTCGGTGAGTCAGGTCCCTGACAGTATAATATATAGATATATTTTGCCTAAATTTGGACATATATCAAGAGATACAAACAATTACAGATCCAAGAGAGGCGGAAAATTGCAGATCCAAGAGACAGAGATCCAAGAGGTAGAAAAGGCAGAAGAATTACCTGAGTTGGGGCGAGAGGAGGCGTGAGCTGGGCGGCGACGTGGGATTGGCTGCGCCGTGGGCTACGTGGTCTGCTTCGCTCTAGCATCGTCCTTGGCAGCAGCGGCAAGAAACGTGATGAAAGAGAGGCGGCGGCGAAAGGCTATGTTTGGTGGTTGGGGTGGTAGGGAAGGGGCCAAGGGGGAGAGAAGGGGAGGCGGCAGATGTGTGGTGACTAGTGATGGGAAGTGAGAAAGAAATGAGTTTAGAGAGAAGGAGAGTCCAAATCAGGGCAAAAGTCATATATATATATATATTGCTCGCTATATTTAGCGACCTCTATGGCGGTTGCTAAATAGTGGTCACTAAATTTAGTGACTACCACGAAATCGCTAGGTCTCGCGCCAATAATTTTGATGACCCAGCTTGAATTTGTGTACGCTTAGCGACCGCTAATGATAGCAGTCGCAAAAGCGATCGCTAAAAGCCTAATTCAGTGACCGATATGCTAAAGCCTATATTTCTTGTAGTGCGTGCTGCCACCAGATTATTCATCAACAACTTGTCGCTACTGCCATTTTGATTTTTTTATGTTGTCACTATACACATCAACGACGAATATATTGATGTATATATAGTGACAATTGTAAGTTGCCAAATCTTATTCCCTATACATATTACTGTTCTACAAAATAACGAAATAAACTTTTAATTTAAGAGATTTGAATTCAAAACCATCCATTATAAAAATATCATCCATTACAAGTGTCTTCTTAATGCCAGTATAAACTTAAAGGGTTTCATTTACAAAATGACTAAGTAAAATAACTCTAGGGTTATGGTGTTACTGGGTCTTTGTCTTCAATACCTTATACTCAATCCCAACCATACTCAATCTTATAAATATATAAATAAATAACATGACCATCAAAGGACAAAACAAGACAATTATATAACCATACTAAGGGAGGCCTGTATAGCAAATATTGACTAAAACATATCAAATCCACCACACAAACCCAGACATATCATGACATATTTTCATGGGTATCCTGGATTCACTACCATTGTAGGTGAACAGTGCTATTGATGCAGTGGCAAATCCTTTTGCTTTTGTTTTTGTTCTCCCACAAGCAATTGCCTTCGATGCAAATCACCTCCTTTCTCTATCGGTAATATTCTAGTATTGGCATAACCAACCTCAATAATACAAAAAAGAAACCCAAAAAAAGCAAATAACTTCAGTCCATTGAGTTGCTAAGCTACGTACCGGAATAGTGAAGGAGGCTCTAGCAGGGGCGGGGGAGACATATGTGTCATTTTCTCCACGATTCTCCATTTAAATGCGGCTAATTATATGGCGTGGTGTCCAATGTGCCATATAGGGACTTTCAACCGCTTCATTGTCGAGGACGCCTCATGGAGCTTTGTGGAAGTAAAAGAACTGCACGGGAAAAGTCATCATGGATCAGGTTCAATAATAAACATAGCTTGACAAACGAATGTACATATAGTTATTTTTGCGTACCATCAACAACACAACCCAGCCAGCGATACCGGTTTTGGTCCTGCCTTGCTTGAAATTGGTCACACCTCGGACCAACTTATCAAGGATAAGCTGCGACCAATTGTATTGGGCGGACGTTGATGCGACAGATATGGCAGGAAATAAGTCGACGGATGGCTTGCCCCTCGTGGGACAAAGAAATGTACTCAGCAAAAACAGCAAGAAAGCCTGGCAAAATTCCTCATTGACTACTAGTACACTCGTGAGGTACGAGGCCAAGGCCTTTAAACTCATCCGAGAAAAACGATCTCGAATGGGATGCAAGACATCATCGTCAATGGATGTTAGAACTCGTTTGCCCTTGTATGGAATTCCTAATACAAGTCCAACATCACTTACATTTATCCGTACGGTTTCGGTCTTGCCTACGCGCATCTTGCGCATGTACGGGTCAAATCTGTCAACAAGGCCAAGTAAGAAACTCCTTGGCAATGTTGAGCAGTGCATGTTGAAAAACGAATGAAAACCCATTGCCTCAATTGCGGAGGATTTGGCGGCATTTTCTTTTAGCCCCTCCATCAAAGCAGCAAGCATCCTAGGGCTACACCGGCTCTCGAAGATTGCCTGCAATAAGTTAAAAATGCTATCAGTAAGGGCATGTGCAGTACATTTCCATATAAAAGCTTGTAAAACAACACCGAACATTGTACAATGCACGATAATGCAGGTTCCAAAGTGTGATTGCTGAATGTATAGAGAAGTCATTGTGCTTATGCAGCTCTCTACTTGACTGTCTGTGGAGAGCTTGTACAGCTTAGCAGCTTTGTGAATGTTCTGGAGTTCATGAGGTACGTAGGACATTTACCCCCCGCGTTTTCCATATATTTTAATTCAAGCCTATGTGCTAAGTTCAAGCTTATGTGCTAATTCAAGCGTACTGATGTTCTGGAGTTCATGAAATACATAGGAGACTAATCATGCATCAAGGTAAAATACAATCAGGCACGTTGTGATGTCACTCACCGTCTCTAACGAGGAAATCGCCGGCAAAGAGGCCGGCGATGACGCGAGCCCTAGCTCATTCTACCTTCATACTCACAAAAACACTACAACACCTCACGCCCTTTTTACCTATGAAATCAACAATAATACATTCATTACGCTGCCCCGTAACACCACCATACATCCACCCACTTACACACCATCAAGCACATGCACACACCGGTCTCACGTAAACACGGCAGCCATGGATGCCCTTGCAACCATAGCCCTCTCTTTTTTTTCTCAGACCTACATACATACGCACACGAGGGCAACCACCATGGCTGCCCTCAGTTCACACACAACTCAAACACAATTCCACAACCAAAACACACCATACCCACAGGCTGCACCAAGACTGAAGCAGCCCCTCCTTCGCACCATGGCTGCACCGCAGCCCACATTCTCACCAGTCGAATTTTACACGTAGAAAATCTCTCAAACACACATTCCTCATGCATTTATTGTACTGCTCTCTTTCTGTCCTTGTCCTTACAAATGTACGGGAAAGAATGGCCAACAGAAGAAAGCTGTCAACCAGAGGCATTGTGTCACCATTGGCCAAAAGAGTTTCAACATCGCTGTTTTTGTTGTTCAATTGAAAAACCTACACACGTTACTCCAAAAATCACAGCCCCTTACTCCCTAAACAATGAATAAACCTATTATACGTAAACTTTATTGGTATAGACCTAGACGATGGATAGGACTATTCTACGTAAACTTTAATGGATCATTTGCTA
This sequence comes from Escallonia rubra, assembly GCA_033065855.1. Taxonomy (NCBI): domain Eukaryota; kingdom Viridiplantae; phylum Streptophyta; class Magnoliopsida; order Escalloniales; family Escalloniaceae; genus Escallonia; species Escallonia rubra. Next base: position 113,558 of record JAVXUO010001279.1, read on the forward strand.
ACGTAATATTGATAGATCACTTATTTAAGTATGCATCACATATAATAAATTGTCATCCTTAATAGTTACTCCATTAATACCAATGTATGCGAGCTATCATTGATTCTTGAAAGAACAATGATAATGGCGGAGGTATTGTTGACCATGGGAGGCGTCAGAATCAGAATCACATGTCTTATGAATTCCTTTGGTGAATTTCTGTTCAGTTTGGTATTTTGCAACCCCGCGTTGTAATGCCTCATGGCTTTGTCTTGTCTAAAAAGCTTCCAATATGCGACGGTCAATATTTGTAGCTTATAAATTTAAATCCCCACAAGCCACCAAGGACTAACTTGTGATGGGCAAGGCGCAGGGCTGTGGTTCCATCTCTTCACAAGAAGCACCTGTCGGTAATAGTTGATCGGGTGTTCTGCTAATGTGCTGAGAGATTGGGAGGCAAGCTCAAAAGCAACGTTTTCAATGGGTCTGCTGTTAATATGGAAGAACAATTCTCTCAATTGACTCAAGACGTTATTGGTCTAGCAATGTAGTGTTCAACTACAATTTTGATTCCCTTGAAAGTGATAGTCCTGTTATTGAAGCTGTTTACACTGCATTGAAAGAAGTAGAGGCCCGTTCAACTGACCTACTGCCATATTGGAAGGCATGTTCTGTATTCATTTTTCGTTATTACAAATCTTAGTTTCTTTAGCTCTGGATGATAACAAAGATGCTGATCCTTTTTTTGCAGATTAGAGTAATATTTACAATTATCCCAAGGCAAATAAAAGCTGAACCAGCTGTTACAGTGATGAGAACGATTGTTGAAGCACTCACTGCGAAGTGCAAAGAAATTGTGGAAACTGAGGGAGAAAAGATCAACGAGGAGGACTACGTGAATGAAGCAGATCCAACCATCACTTGGTTCTCGGTTGCCAACAGGGAGGAGGTTTAAAATGTTCCTTTAATAGTTCGATATAAGATTCTATGATTTTATAATGTCAAAGTAAAAGAGATTCTTGCTTCCGGTATCCCATCAAATGGATGATTACATGCTAGAAGAGGGGCCCCTCCTAGCAGTATGGAGTCTTGTCTGAATTTGCTATTGAAAGCCATTGAGCAGTCTGGCCCCTTTTTGATTGAATGCCATCGTGCTCTATGTCAACACCAATTTAGTTTCTGAATTTCCACGATAGGCATAACCTGAATTGACGCATGAGTCATAGCAATGTGATGGTGAGGGGCCTGATTTTTGAATTCTATGGGGCTAGCAATTCCAAACAGATACCTCAGTTAATGTTCAGTTTCGATTTCTGGCTTCTTTTCTAATTATAACAACAACAGTGGAGACTTTTGTGTTTATAAAGCATTGACGGGTCCCTGTTAGGCGTAGATCATGGTGGCAAACCGAGACAATTGGTTCTAACAAGAGAAAAGCTGACTTGCCTGTGGGTGATACAGAATTTGTTGTCAATCCAGCTTTAGGAAAATCTTTTGTGAAGCAGGGGGTACTCTATTGGTCAAATTAGATACTTTGCTTGATGGTATTAGGGAGATATCTAGTATCCCATGGGAGCTTAGAGAGTATTACGATGCGTGAAAAAATCACTTTTTGCCGGTTTCCATAATTTTTAGTGTTTTTTCAAACCCCTTCGAGGTTGCGATTTTCTTTTCTCAGGGGTACGGTCTAAATGTCCGACCCCCCCCCCCCCAAAACACGTTATGAGTTTGTTTATCATTAAATCACAGGCTAAGCTTATTTAACAATAAAAAAAGAAATCCCTACATATTATGAGCCAACTTTGGGATTACTAGTCCTATGACTTTACCACGAAACCATTCATGCATAACAATAAATTGGTATGAAACGAACACTTGCCTTATATGTTTTGCGTTTCTTTTTGCTTTTCTTCGGAGTTGCGTTGTACTCCTCCATGTCTTTTTTGACTTGGAGGACATACGGTAATTTCTCATCCTCGCTTAGGTCTTTCCACATTCGCGAGGCAAGCTGTGAAACCTAAAATAAAGACATATTTTTGATTGTCAATAGAGCGGTTACCAAATAAGTGAGCTGGGAAATGCTGAAATAGTTTCAATTACCTCTCTCATCGTCATGTATCGACTAGCGTGGGACTGCTACAGTCCTTGCTTTATTTCGGCGCTGAAGACAATAATGCAAACCAAGGTCAAACACTCATCATAATTACATGTCTTGCATATACACTACCTTATAAACTTTATCAAGAACTTACAAAAATCTCATGAACGCGTTGACAGGCCTCTTCCTTGTACAAGATGCCTCGCCTCGCTCCATGTTTGAGCTCATTGCTGAAACAAATGGCAATTGTAAATACACGTACATACTTCACGAGCTAATATCGTACCTAGATGCAGTGGCGGAGCCATTAACCTTACACAATGTGGACACCCAGTAGATGCAAAAATTACACTTGCAACAGCTAAACTATAGTCAATATGTAATTACTTCTTAGATCAACCATGTGGCCATGCGTCAAATTAGCAATGGAGAAATTACTCTGCCATTTTACACATCATGTCTCAGCCTGGCAAATTAAGTTGCCAACAACCCACCATTTATGTGAAGTTGATACATCTCGGGCTTTCTTACTTTTGGTAAAGCTTTTCACCAAATCCGACAATCGGACAAAAGACAAGAACTATTAATGCGGTGGACACTTTAATGTTATTAATCTGCATATGCCCCCTTTTTTTTTCCTTTCCTGGTACAATGGACTAGTAAGCATATGCCAAAACTACTCTGAAATCAAAAATTGAAGGAGGGCTCAAACTATTGCCAATGAAGGGAAAATGGGTTGGGTGAGCTGAGGCAATTACTCCACTCCTCCGAACGTTTATACGTTGTGGAATACAGATTGCTGGCCCAGAGAGCAGTACTTTACTACTCAGATTCCCAACAGACCCACTAATCATCACCAAAGCGCCCGAAAAGACATCAAAGGAGCATTTATTACCAATACTAAACAAATAACAAAAAAAAAAAAAGTAGCTACGTAAAGAACATTGAGTAGTCAGGGGAACCCAAAGCACCATACAGTGAACATTTACAAAGAGCAATTCCAATATGATTTCTAAGTATGTGTACACTCCAAAGTCAATGTCAGTACCAACTATCAGCTGAGAAGCGCTACCTAAGCACAATGGTTAACATATATGATGCATAGATATCTGAGCCTTGGTACTAATAAATTTGAAACTAAAGCTAGTATGCCTCTTCGATATTCACCTTGAATCTTATAAGCGATGAATATTTCATTCACCAATTCATGAGGGCTGAGATTTATGGATGATTTCATTTTGCTTAAACAATTAATTGATCTACAAAGCCACCAAATGTTCCGCACTAGGATTCACATGGAAGAAATTGAAGGATTACTGACCGGCAGTGGCTGCTAGACAGGCAAAGTAAAGAGTTTGTAGGTATTTTCAGTCTAGCAGAGAAAAGGTGTGTCATATGGAGACTGTCAGAGATTGTAGTTATTTCAAATCTAGTCAAGCAGACTTATAAATTGTAATATCTTCTTAAGACGAACAAGGATAATCTTGTCCAAATTTCCGATACCGAGTTTTCCAATGTTTTTCTAGACATAGGAAAGCCATATCGTAGGGCAGGTTAGTAAACATGACTTCTGGTGTATAGTGAGTAAGATCCTAGTGGCAATCTTATGTTTCTCTCCTCATCAAAGTAACAAGGTGACATTGGATACCCTTCCAAGTGCCTTCCAAGTGCGAGAGGTGAGTCACTCCTATATTGAGGAAAATAGGGTGATCTTTTCGTGTCAGTTAATGCACTGAACTCCTTTTCGTGTGAACCCTTTACACCTAAAAGATAACCTATTTACACTAACAATAGTGCGGAATGAATAAAATTTCCCAACAAGTGGTAGCATAAGCAACCTGAGGTGTGTGACACTGTTATTCAGCTGTGACAGATATAGAAGCGCTAAAGGTACAACATGTAGGCTCAATAGGTTTCTACCATTACTAGCCAAAAACATAAATTTCACTAGTTTTTCTTACTCAGAATATAAGCTTTCACCATCAACTATTTCTGGTCAGTGCTTCAAATTGTCGCAACTTTGGTATGCTCCATTTTGTTTTTTGTTGCATTTATTGTTTTAAAGTCCTAGAAAGAGCAGCAGTGACTCCTTTGGTATGCTCCATTTTGTTTTTTGTTGCATTTATGGTTTTAAAGTCCTAGAAAGAGAGCAGCAGTGAATCCGATATATTTTTTTTGCACCCCCTGGAGTGAAATCTTGGTACCGCCACTGCTTGATGCACCACACAGAAGACAACTGGCAACACAATGTCAACACCTTAAAACACAACTAACTGCCTGAGTAATCAAAAACTTATGCTTTGGTACATGTTTCTCCACAGCAGTAAACAGCCCTCAAACCTGAATACTCAGCCTCTATGACCACAGCCAGTCTGAAATGTTTGGTCACCTCCCCAAGGGTTCAACCCACACCAGATACCCACCCCGCAGTAGTCTTAAGACACCTCTTACGCCACTAGGGGTTTACGAATGCCCCGGTCCCTTATTTCTTAAATAGTGGGACAACAAAATAGAATGGACAACAGAAATCAAGAAAACAAATCGATGTAAGCGTAAACCCTGAGAGCGATGCTCTGGTACCATCTAAACACAGAGAGAGGGGCCAAACTACCCTCTATACATAAGTAGGATATTAAAAGTAGTCCAACAGATGCGATACACGTTTGCTTCTTTAATTTTACATAATGCAGGGTAAGCGTGTACTATTGCCAACAGCCTCATCTAATTTTTTCCTATTCTTCCCAATTAAGTTTGCAAATACCTAATGGATTCTTTTTCTGTCTTAACTTGTTATTGTTCAAGCTTCAATCCACATGCCACGAATTGGATATCAGGATTGATCAGACCGCTCAGAATGGTAAACCGTTAAACGTCTTCTTCGCAAATATGCTGCTATGTATGACAAAAAGATTTTCGTGTATGTCTCTCTCTCTATCTCTCTCTATCTCTCTCTCTCTCTCTCTCTCTCTCTCTCTCTCTCTCTCTCTCTCTCACACACACACATACACATACACAACAACGTGCACATGCACGCACGCACGCACGCAAGGCGTGCACACAACAAACGATCACATTTTTTTATGCATGTAGGCGTGGTAGGAAGATCTATCCTACCGGTTCAAAACTGCTTTGTTAATGCATGTCGTAACTTTAACTTGAGAAATGTTGTGTTATTCAGTCGATATGATGTCCATGCTTATATCAATTCTATCGAAGATATCACTTCTTGCTTCATGTCTACATTAGAAGCCCCCACTTCCTGAGAATTCAGATGCTTTTTCTTTTTTTAATCTGATGTTTCAAGTCCTCTGAAAACTATATAGCATGAAACTTCTTCACCTACAACCACTGATGTGGGTCTTACTCAAGAAGCGAATGGGATACCTCTTTCAAAAGAACTCAACTTGACAATTATTTCATATCTAATTGCATGAAAAGACCATAAACAAAATACTTAATGCAACTAATTCCAAGTAGAGCTTTTGCTGTCTATGGGAGCTCCCCAAGTGACCTCCATATTTAAAGATAAAGCATGGATCGGACTTTCTGTGAAAGATGCTAAGAACCCAACCCTTTGGTTCGAATGAAACTCTGCGGATATACTCACTACAAGAAACAGTGCCTTTAGCGACCGCGTCTGGCGGTCGCTAAAGGTGTCAACGCGGTCGCTAAAGGGTTTTAGCGACCGCGTTAGAGCGGTCGCTAAAACGGTCGCTATAGGCCAGGTCGCTAAATTTTAGCGATCGCTTTTAAAATTCGGTCGCTAAATATTTTTTAATTTAAAATTTTTCTTTTTTTAATCTTTTTTATTAAATTATATTATATCTTTAGCGACTGACAGTTGCGGTCGCTAAATATTTTTTAAAAAAAATTATTTTTTTTAGAAATATGTTTAAAATATTTAGCGACCGCACTTATTTAATTTAGCGACCGCTATGTGCGGTTGCTAAATATTTTTAAATATTATTATTTTTTAAATTTTTTTAAATATTAAAATTAGCTACCGCTTTGTTTTATTTAGCGACTGTACATCGCGGTCGCAAAACCTGGCTTTGCCAAAAAAAAATTATCATTGTTTTACTTTTTACATGTACGTAATTTCTATTGCACATAGAGAGAGTCAAACGAACGTAAAATAAATTAAAGTAAACCACTACTAAGTGCAGAGATTTGAAAAGGTCACATATCACATATAAACATAACAAAATTCAAGTGAGAGTTCGTGTGTTAAATTATAAGTTGTTTTAAAAGTTCAAGATATCACATAATGACTCAATAACGTTACCATTGCTTTGACCAGAGAAACCAAATACTTGCTAACCATACAATACTAAAAAGAGCATTAACCGGGTTTAGCTTTGATATTGAAGTCCTGTATGTTTTCCTACAACATGAATAAGTAAAAAACAAATTTACACTTCCCTTTCATACCATGCACAAGAGTAGTAATCCAAAACTCATTCAAAATGGCAAAGTTCAAATGAAAAAGAAAAAGTGGGAAAAACAAACAGGAGAAGAAACACTATTATGTTAAAACGGTTAACCCCTCAACTGCAGTATAGTATAAGTTCTCATTGAAAATCTTAGGAGAACATAGCCATTATCGAACAACTAGGCCGACTTCTAAATTTCTTGAACTAAAGATCTCCCTTTTTCCTCTTTGAGATCTCCAATCTCATGAATACTTACTTTTGGAATTCATATAAAGTGCTTTGACAAAATTCTCCGCGTATAGTTTATCCCTTTGCTAATATAATTATGCTTAAAATTTGGTCTCAAAACCTCCAAGAAGATCGACAGCTACTTCCTCATAGTTTAAACAGTTTTACAATTTTGAAATGAAATCGCTGTCAAAAGCAAACTTCGGCATAACTAACAAACCCCCCCTCCACCCCCACGCCCATCCCCATCCCCCCCAACCCCCCCAATCCCAAAAAAAAAAATAAAGGAAAGAAATTGACTGAAACTTCCAAGAAGATATGTTAAATGTCGCTATTGCGACAGCAAGAGAACTGGGAAACAAGCCATTTTTTCACTAGTAGAAATATCAAGTGAAGATACGAACATCGTGTCAAATACTTCCAAGTTATAGTTTCATCAAACCTTTCTGTTAAGCAGAATTATCAAAACAATAGCGGACATCGAACCAGCAAAGGGGCTGATTCAACGATTCTATGATTGGACTGATTCAACTAAAGAATAATGAAAAATAATAAATAGCAATGTGCAAAGAACTCATCAATAATTTCATCCATGATTCTGCCCAATTTCATCCACCTACTGGGCAACCCACAGGTGGTGGTGACCTACAAGGAATGTCTCAAGAACCATGCCACAAACCTGGGAGGCCACGCTGTGGACGTCTGCGGGGAGTTCATGCCTTCCCCCACCACCGTTCCCACTGACCCCACCTCCCTCAAATGCGCCGCGTGCGGTTACCACCGCAACTTCCACCGCCGTGAACTAACCTAAACACAGATCCCCTAATTTTTCAATCAACAACCCACAGATATTCTACCCATAGATTACTAAGGTAAGAAGAATGGGAGAAAATAAAGCTCGTCTGAAATAAAACAAGAAAATAAGTGGGAGGAAGACAACTCAGAGTACAAACCCGTCGCTCGTCGCCTGACGCCGCCAGCCTTCGATGCTTGTCGCGCTTGGAGCAGTCACCACCGCTCACTTTCTCTCTCGCTGCTTGTATTTGGCGGTAGCTGGGAAGTGCAAATACAAATGTGGCCGAAAATTCAATTTAGGGTTTATTTTGACTAAATATTTAGCGACGGCCAATAGGGGTTGCCAAGTCAGTCGCTAAATCCAAGTTTTCGTTGACCGTGAATCTTTAGCAACCGCATGTTTTGGCAGTCGCTAGAACGGTCGCTAAAGTTTAGTTTAGCGACCGCATGTTTTGGCTGTCGCAAAATGCGGTCGCTAAAGCCCCTGTGTCTTGTAGTGACTGACCTCCTACATATCATTTTGCACTTTGGCTTTTGATTAGATTTGATCCCCTAGTCATCAATGTTGCGTAACGTATCTAGAACATGTACCCATAAAACAATAAAGTTTGATGTACCCATACAAAACTAAGGCAAAAAATATGCATATAGTTCAATTATCATAACAAACTGTGCACATGACTACAACCACTCATGCAACGCTCTGGGTTTTGACAGAGAGCCAATCTTACTAAAAACAACCTACATCCAATATTTCAGTTGTTACAACTGAAGCAATATGCATGCCAAAGTACGGAAGGTCGTCAATTTGTCAAAAAACACTCGATCATAAAAAGCAACAACAGATAAATGTCGGGCTATACACGGCGCGCACAAACAAACGTCGAAGAAACCTGCTGATCACTCAAAAAATGTAAGAAGGGGTACCTTTACACCGGCGCACACCAACGTCGAGCTTCGGAATGCGATCTTCAGTGCCTCTACAGCGACATGCATGAAACGATCCTTGATTTTCTCGTCACGGCATCCGTTACGGCAGCGAAGGACCACCACGTAGTGGTGGTTGGGGGCTGAGGGGTTGGGCAAAGGGGATGGAGGACCGTGCTGTGGTGGCGGTGCTGGGTGCGGGGAGGAGACAGCCATGCGTGGAGGCGGGAGACAGACGTGTCTCTCGGATTGGGGGACAGTCCCGGTTGGAGGGAAATATGGGGGTCGGGGTGGGGTGGGGGTGACCGCAACAGGGTAGGGGGTGGGGGTGGGGTAACCTGCGGGGTTGGCGGGGGGGGGGAGGTGGAGTGGCGTAGGCTGAATTTTGGAGGGAAGGGGGATGAAGTCAAGGGCCGATTAGGGGAGAGAAGGGCTGGGCGGAGTGCACGAAGTGGGTTTACTGTGGGGAGGGGTATTTTGGGGAAGGGGAAATGATGAGTTTTAAAAAAATTCCAAAAAAACCCATCAACCCCAAATAATTAATCACAAAACCCATGTTTTCCTAATTTTCCCATAATCATAATCTTTCCCGGTGATTTTGTCCAATATTCAGACACTTGTTATACAAAGACAACCTGTTAAACAGGTACTTTTACCGAGTCCGGCAGCAGTGGCCATTCACCGCTTCAGCATTGAGAGCATAAACTCATAGCACCCTGCCTATGTACACGCATTATTTTATGTACACGCATTATTTTTTTTCCAGACTAATTTGCATAGGTGATTTGAAATAAGTATTGGTTCAGTTTTATACAATACCATGTTCCATAGAAGTTCACTTCAGAATGTCTCAATTCCCAAATACAAAGCAAAGAGTTCAATTAAGTTTGTTATTGCCGCTTGCCAGACACAATCACACTGAGCAAACAATGTTTACAAAAACCTTGATACTAAAACTGATGATACAACAATTTTAGTAGCGTTTTCTAAGAGCTATCAACACTCAACAAAGCTAGTAGTCCTATATATATATATAGCCGTGCGATACACCTCCTAACCCAAGTCCCAAACTCCACAACCCCAACCCCCTACTCCAAATTACTAACATAAAGTGTTCACGTCAGTGGCGATATATGCATATATTTTCATTTAAACACACGGAATTCATTTGTATAAATTCACTTCACTCTTTAATTCAAGAACTTGAGGGCCCTGAGAGAGAAAACTCTTGGACGTGGACTGTGACTCTTGGACTCCAGCTTGGACTGTCAACTATCGAGTCGTATTCGCCTCAGTCCGCGCTCTCGTATCTTGGACGTGGACCGTAACTCTTGGACTTCAGCTTGGACTGTCGACCGTCGAGTCGTCTTCGCCTCAGTCCGCACTCTTGTATCGCTGCCACTACTCAGGCTCATATGTGTGCTTACTCTACCCTTGCTCTATTTTAGGTGACTTGTATCTTTCGTTTTTGCGAAACCTCCTCGTCCCACTTCCTTGACATCACATTTAATGTGAACGAGACAAAGTGGTGGAGCAAATCAAAGGAATAATTTAGACAAAAGGATACACTTTCACACTTTTTTCCCAGCAATAACTATACAACTCATTTGTACTACTCAGTTTTATATGTAACAAATGTCCAACATATAATCACCTAGGTTGAATGTTAAGGTTATCAATACCATCAGAAGCAAATTAAGAAACTTTAACACAATTGAAGAAGAGGATCAAAGACGAAATCAGAAGGCCATACCTGTATCTTTCTGATTATACAGAGAAATCACGGTCGAATATTTCCTCGTTGAGATTGCATCTACGGCTTTCTTACACCGCAAAGAAAGCATAGTGAAGGTTAGACCGCTGAACCCAGATCGGCCCTTGGGATTCCAGTTGCTGGTCGCTTTTCATAGGTCCGTCATGTTGTTAAAGGTACAAGGTTTTATGGGTAGAACAAGGGCAGCTCACGTCTCAAAAGAAAAAGCGGCGCAAAGAGCTTTAGGGGAAGCAAAACAGTTAAAGCAAGCATTTTATAGCATTATTATCACTCCTTTTTGCTGCCATAGTCCAACTCTTTGGTCTTATTTTATGTGAGCCCCAAGCTTTATTTTTTACAATTGTGGGCACAAATTTTGGGTTTTGTCCAGGTTGGGTTGCAAAAAGAGCTTACAATCATCTCAAATAACAAACTTTAGTACCTGCTAAATATAATTAGTCATATTTTTACAAATACTTTCAACGGATAATTTTTTATAATTTTTTTTTAGCGTCATTCATTAAATTCTGTCAACTCTGTGTAGCGATTATTAATATTCGCAATACAAAAGGTTGTAGGCTATTCATACGTTCCGATTTTTTACCAGAAATATTCCAAACACAAGCAATTCCACATTTTGTGAAACTCAAAAATATACAGTAGTTGTAGCATTGGTTTCATGGATCAGAAAGATTACTGTAACTAATGTCTACAACCTAGGATATGCTTGAATAACTTTTGTAATAATTCAAAAAAAAAATGTTCATATTTTGGGAATATTCTTTAGTTAAATGACAATCATAGTTAATCAGGGATAGTGACCTGTTAAGAGAGAAATAATGTTTATGGTCAAATGCCTTAGTGATCTTTACCTTTAAGTGTGACAAGCTACACTTTAAAATCTATAGAAAAGAAAATTAGCTTCAGCAGTTGGTCTAGCAGGACAGAGTTCTAGTCCTTTCAGAGCCACAGGTAACAACAGCATTCATGAGTTCATAAGAAACTTCCAAATGAAGTGATAAGATTTTGTTCCCAACCTATTCTGGCCGCACCTAAGGGCCCACTAGGGGTCCCGCTTCACGCGCACACGTCGGCTTCTTCAACAGTTATTTTTCCAACGCATCGAACCGGTCAAAATGCGCGCTCCCAAGCCGCTTATATTTCTCGTTTTGCACGTGGCTTAGGTGCCGATTACTTCACGTTAACGTCGCTCACGATAACACGATCGTCACGCCAAGACCGCCCGAACACCTTGTCACCAAAAATATTGGCCGACGGCACATTTTGGAGCAACGGGGTCAAGGGGCAATGGCCTTGGCCAACCCCAGAGGGTCGGCCTCGGCCTTCCCCATGCCATGGGGGTCGGCCTCGGCCTCTTGGAGGGGTTGGCCTTGGCCATTTTCCCCCGATGGTTAACCCCTCCGCGCAAACTCCTTTTCGCACTTTATTCGCTTCGTGTGCTCCATACGTAACCTTGGCACCTCGTCCGCTATGTGGGTATGGTTCTTGGCAACGCACTCGTCATAACGTAACTTCCGGATTCATCATTGCTTATCAAAACACCTACCGACGGCGCACCCGAAGTTCGCAAAAGGAGAAGTGACCTTGGGCTCCGAAAATGGAAGACAACCATTTGGCCTTGGCCAACCCCAGGGGGTCGGCCTCGGCCTCCTGGAGGGCTTGGCCTCGGCCATTTTCCCCCGGTGGTTCACCCCTCCGCGCAAACCCATTTTCGGCATGATACGTGCCCGGCACCAAGTATTGCTCCGCGACGTTCGTCGCCGCGCCCTCGCGCCATCGTCATGATACGTGCCCCCGGCACCAAGTATTGCCCCGCGACGTTCGTCGCCGCGCCCTCGCGCCATCGTCATGATACGTGCCCCCGGCACCAAGTATTGCCCCGCGACGTTCGTCGCCGCGCCCTCGCGCCATCGTCATGATACGTGCCACCGACACCTTACGCACTTCGCCGCGCCCGTGCGCCGCGCCGCTGATACAGCCGTGCCCCCAGGCTCTCTGTCACACTACCGTGCCCCCGGCACTATACGCACTATGTCGCGCCCATGCGCCACCATTGACACCAGCGTGCCCCCGCGCGCCCATGCGCCGCGCCATTGACATAGACGTGCTCCTGGCACCTTACTCACTTCATCGCGCCCATGCGCCACAATCATGTCATCATGCCCCCGGGCACCACACTCATTCATCACACAATGCGCACCTTGCCTTGGTCATGGAACATGCTTCAACCCACTCTCCGGAGTGTACATCATCCGCGGGGATAGGCGACTCCTCCGGGACACTATCTCTGCCAGGGAGCTCTTCAACTCCCCTTCCGCCAGGTAGACGGCTCCTCTGGGATGCTACCTCAGCCAGTCGGGTAGACGGCTCCTCCGGGATGCTACCTTGACATGCTCCGAGTGCTTCGGCACAAGGACTCACCCGCGGGGATAGGCGACTCCTCCGGGACACTATCTCTGCCAGGGAGCTCTTCAACTCCCCTTCCGCCAGGTAGACGGCTCCTTCAGGATGCTACCTCGGCCAGTCGGGTAGACGGCTCCTCCGGGATGCTACCTTGACATGCTCCGAGTGCTCCGGCACAAGGACTCACCCGCGGGGATAGGCGACTCCTCCGGGACACTATCTCTGCCAGGGAGCTCTTCAACTCCCCTTCCGCCAGGTAGACGGCTCCTCCGAGATGCTACCTCGGCCAGTCGGGTAGACGGCTCCTCCGGGATGCTACCTTGACATGCTCCGAGTGCTCCGGCATAAAGACTCACCCGCAGGGATAGGCGACTCCTCCGGGACACTATCTCTGCCAGGGAGCTCTTCAACTCCCCTTCCGCCAGGTAGACGGCTCCTCCGGGATGCTACCTTGGCCGGCCGGGTAGACGGCTCCTCCGGGATGCTACCTTGGCCTGCGGAATAGACGACTCCTCCGGGACACTATCTCCGTCAGGGTGCCTGCGTGACTGGCCTACGTGCTCCGGCACTGGGGGCTTGCGTCGGCACCCCTAGGGACTATGACCCCCGGGTCACTCCGAGACGGGAGCAGGTCTTCGGAGGGCATCGCGCCTAGTTCACCTGGCAGTTGGGCGTCGGGTCTTCCCCACCGCTGCCAGGCCTGTGGGACTCCGCAAGGGCTTGGATTGGAGGCTAGATCAAGGGGGTTCTCTGGCCACGCCGATGCGGTGGGAGCCAGTCTTTCCAGACAGACAGAGCGACGCTGTGAGGAGCAGGCCGGTTGAATATGCGATTCGACAGTCCGTGGAGCACCGGCATCTGTGGACCCCCCAGTGACGTGTCACTCCCGGGGAGCGCCACGTGTCGGTTAATGACATCATCATCTCAATCTCTATAAATAGAGGTCTTGAGAATTCATTTGATGGATGAACATTTTGGACATTTTCAGAACATTTTCACTTTCTCACTCTAGAATTCTAGAGAGAGAAACATACATGACCCTGACTTTGGACCTAAGCATCGGACTGTGACTGTCGTCGTATATTCATCCTGCGCTATCGCCCTCGCAGCACTGCCACCCTCAAGCTCTGTCTGGGAAGCCCTTGGTCTCTGCCCTTGTTCCACCCTTGTTGTCTCACTTTACATACTTGGAAGCTGACTCGGACTGCAGCCTTTGTGGCACCTCCACGTAAGTACGAACCCACTTTCCTTGGCATCAGATTTTCAAGTAGACACTTTTGTGCTCTATTATGTTTTTTGGTAAAAAGACCAATTATAGTACATAGATTTCACTTAGCATAGATTTAATTATTTATCACAATTTACACATGTAAAAATAGAAAAAGAACCGCTTAATTGAAGAAAAATAAGGGCTGAAAATATGTTGCAATAAGAAGTTACAGATGTGAGTTTGAAAATTGAAGTGCTACAAATTTGCACAGACTTCCCCCTAAAGTTGGTGTGTGTACCTGCACAACGCCTAAGTTGCTGGAAGGAATATAATATATATATATATATATATATAACAGTGATACTACATCATTCTTGCTGACATGGTATCCCCGTCTAATCAAATCCCACAAAATTGTCATTAGAGTCTCGTCACTATCTTATCAAATCTCATGAAATTGCCACTAAGAGTCTTGTCACTATCCTGGATCGAAGTCGGTATCCAAGTCAACAATGACTTACACCTTATTTGGCATACTGTTGTCGCTGCTTTCCCACATCCACTATAAGAAAAATGGCCACTAGTTGTCACAATAAAAATAGAAAGTTGTCGATGATTGCTGTATTGACGAAAATTTATTGTCAAATGAGTTGTCACTGTAATTCCATCACTAGACTTTAAGTGACAACCACAAACAAGCTTTCACAAAAATTGAAAAATGTGTGACAACATTTTTTTTTCCAGTTTCCAAAAAAAAAAAATTAAGAGCAGTTTAATTTTTTTTTACAAAAACAAGTGGGTGTTTGATAACTCAGTTTTTATTTTGAGTTTTTTTTTTGTGGTGTGCGGTGGCGGTGGTGGGGAGTGGCTGTGGCCGACGGTGGTGGGGAGTGGCTGTGGCCGACGGTGGTGGTGGTCGCAGGAGGTGGTCGCCGGCTGCCGGAAGTGGTCGCCGGAGGTGGCTGCCGACGGTGGACGGTGGCCGCCGACGGAGGGCGGAGGCTGTCGACAGTGGGAGGGTGGTGGTGGTGGTCTCAAAGAAAAAAAAAACTAAAAATCGAAACTCATTTTTTGAGTTTTTAAAAACAGCCTTGATTTAAAAACTGATTTTTTCAACCGAAGAAAAATGGTTACCAAATGCAACTTTTTTTTTACCAGTTTCTAAAACTGGAAAAAAAAAAAAAAAAAGTCGTGTCAAACGGGGCCAAAGTTGTCGCTTTTTCATGACATGTAATGACAACTTTATTGTTACTTAATGCTCTCAAATGTTGTCGATAGAACCCCATATTGTCACCAAGGAACTCTCCCAACTAGAATTAAGATCCGGTGACAAGATACCTAGTCACAGTTTGTCTCTAGTGACAACAACGATGGTGTCAAAACTTCAAATATGTGATAATTTTGATATTGTCACAATTTTCATTTGTATCAAAGTTGATTTTGTCAAAATTGTCATTTGTGTCAATTATTCGCGTTGTCACCAGATTATTTATAGACTACTTGCCTTTGTTACCATTTTAATTTTTTTTTCTGTTATCACTATACACATTAGTGACAACCTTATATTGATGTAGTGACAACAGTAATTTATTTTTTCCTCGCGGAAATAATGACAATTGTAAGTTGGCACATCTTGTCCCCTCTACATATTACTCTTCTACAAAATAACGAAATAAACATTTAATTTAAGAGAATTGAATTCAAAACCATACTTGATAAACACACATTCCATTACAAGAGTCATCTTAATGTCATAAAAACTTAAAGGTTCCAGTTACGGAATCACTAATTAAAATAACTCTAGGGATTTTTTCTATTATCACTATACACATTAGTGACGACCTTATATTGATGTAGTGACAACAATAATTTGTTTTTTTCCTCACGGAAATAATGACAATTGTAAGTTGGCACATATTGTCCCCGCTGCATATTAATCTTCTACAAAATAACGAAATAAACATTTAATTTAAGAGAATTGAATTCAAAACCATACTTGATAAACACACATTCCATTACAAGAGTCATCTTAATGTCATATGAACTTAAAGAGTTCTAGTTACGGAATCACTAATTAAAATAACTCTAGGGATAAGGGTGTTGTTGCGTCTTCGTCTTCAATACCTTATACTCAATCACAACCATAATTTTTCACTGCAAATTTTTTTTTTTTAATAAATAAATAACATGATCACCAAACTACAAAACAAGACAACTATAAAACCATACTAGAGGGAAGCCTATATAGCAAATATTGACTAAAACATAGCAAATGCACTGCACAAATCCAGACATATCATGACATATTTTCATGGGTATCGTGGATTCCCTATAATTTTAGGTGAACATTTTTGTTCATGCAGTGGCAAATCCTTTTGCCTTTGTTTTTGGTCTCCCATAAGCAATTGTCTTTGATGCATCCTTTTGCCTTTGTTTTTGGTCTCCCATAAGCAATTGTCTTTGATGCAACCAACCTCCTTTCTCATTAGTACTATTCTAGTATTGGCATAACGAACCCCAGTAACATGTATAGAACTTTAGTAAAAGAGAATCCAATATTCTTGCTATTGATAACTAGAGTACCTCTGCACCAAAACCTGTAACGGTTATCAATTAACCAAGTACATACAAACTTAAGCAAACAAGATTCTTTTTCAATCAACATGACCATATATAAATAACTCTGCACATGACCTCTTGCTATCTTCATTCCGATTGTCAAAAATGTATATAATCATAACTTAAATCAACAGCAGGTCGACTTTATTTAGACGTTCAAAAAGTCTAAAACATTGTAATAAGGAACTAATGCAAGGTAGGGACTAATGAGACTAATTAGAAGCATTGTCGATGGTCAGAAGGAAAAGAAGTGAATCTAATAAGATACATTAGAAGCATTTTCCAGTACGTTGTAGTAACTCAACGTCAAGAGGAAGAGTTGTTGCTGTAATTTTGCACTTTTGCCAACAAAGATTGGAGCAACTGGTTTGTCTCCCTTTGTGAAGTCCTCATTTCTTACATTTATGTTGCTAAATCATTTGATCATTATTCGAGCTCTGCCATATTCTTTGTCTCCCTTAACTCTATTTCTATTTGACGCTTGGACGAGGACAGGTTATACTGCTGGTTAGCCCCATGGTAACGTAAATAACTTCATTTGGGGTTAAGAACCGTTTCAACAATTGATTCCTCATTCATTGGTTCTGCTGCACCCGCTGCTTGAGACTATGTTCAACTCTTGCTCCATCTCTTCCTATAATTACATGCAAGAAATAAAAACAAATTCATGTAAAGTGGAAAGTGGAAAGTGGAAAGATATAAAAAAGAAACTTATAATCAATTGTTACGTTAGTAGTAGACGTTCTTTTTCATTTCATTGTATTTTATTAACTTAAATAACTCAACAAGGGCAGGGGTACACTCAATCTTAGTTGCCTACAAAGTTTTGTGTGTGCTGCAAGGAAATACTAAGTTGACTAATAAGAGACAATATGTTCCGCCCCTCTGGCGGGCCACCGGCCAATTTAATGTCGAAAAGTGATCACACATGTAGGTGACATATTAATAGGCAAAAATACCCCACACACACCCCCACCCACCTGAGGGTAGGGGTGTATACGAACCAAGTTCGAGCCGAACATAGGTGTGTTCGAACTCGATTCATTTAAATTTTGGCATGTTTGAGCTCGGCTCGAGTTCGTCAAGAGCCAAACCATCCATGTTCGAACTCGGCTCGAGTTCGTAAAGGTGAAACTCGGGCTCGGCTCGTTCAACTCGTTTAACAATAAGAGCTGAACTCGAGTTCGTGTTCAACCTCAATCGAATCCCTAATTTACTCAAAATCTCAAATTGTTCAAGCAATAAAAAACAAGAATCTGTTACAAAAGAGAAATTAAGAAAAATCAAGTACACATATAGGAGATACAAATGACATATGCGAAATAAAAACACTGTAAAAATAGATCCCAATCGATCTGTGAGGATATACAACGGGTTGATGCTCTTCAGGCCCCTGGCTTTGTAGATTTGCAGCTCAGAAAACATGGCGCCGCAAGTTGAATCTGGCGACGTAGGTTGAATCCGGCGATGGGGAGATGACGACGGTGAAGACATGTAACGCGATCTGTGAGTGAGAGAGGGGATGGGGGATGGGGCAGATGGTGTTTGACTGTTTGAGTATCTAAGAGAAGGAGGTGGTGTGGGCGGTGGTCTGG
Organism: Escallonia rubra; assembly: GCA_033065855.1. Classification (NCBI taxonomy): domain Eukaryota; kingdom Viridiplantae; phylum Streptophyta; class Magnoliopsida; order Escalloniales; family Escalloniaceae; genus Escallonia; species Escallonia rubra. The sequence continues at coordinate 131,619 of JAVXUO010001279.1, forward strand.
CATCGGCATGGGCTGTGATCTGGCCGGCGGTGTGGGCGGTGGGCTGGTCGACGGTGTGACTGTGTGATGACCGACGTGATGAATGATGAGAGAGGGGGCACGAGTGTGAAATGTGGAGTCTCTGATGAAATGGAACCCACATCTGGTAATAGAGAGGAGAATGGACCACAGGCTTCCACGTCCTAGCACATTTCCCAATGCATAGATATTTTTGTGTAGGTATTAATATACTGTAAATAGTAAATGAACAGATAAAAGAACTCGACTAGTGTTCGGCTCGTGTTTGGCTCGTTAAATAAACGAGCCCTCTTGTTCACGAATATAAATAAACAAACATCATTATGTTCAAACTCGGCTCGTTTAATAAACGAGCCCTAAGTTTGTGTTCGTGTTCTGTTCACTTATTACAGGAACGAACATGAACGAGTTTTTTAGAGAACGAACTGCGAGCTGTTCGTGAACGACTCTATTCATTTACAGCCCTACCTGAGGAGGCATTTTGTATAACCTAGTATCTTGAAGGGGGCAATCTGCAATTTTTTCCTTTCTTATTTATTTTTTCTTTCCTATTTTTTTCATTTGCCCGGGAAGCTTGCTCTCTCTCTCTCTCTCTGTGTGTGTGTGTGTGTGTGTGTGTATATAACTCTCCACTTATTACATACTATTTGACGGGTTATATACCCAGAGGGGGCATTCTGTATGACCCGATGCCTTGAAAGGGGCAAACTGTACTTACCTTAATTAATATCACAATGTGAATTAGTCCTTAATGTAAATGTAATGGAAATTAGACATTGTAAGAGTAACTTAAATAGAGTAAGAAATAGTGGTAGATTGCATGTAGCTGCAATGAAAAATAAATTGACTAAATGCACTGAATAAGAGAATACAATTAAACGACATTTATGAATTCAACATTATTCTTACTACATCCTTCCAAAAAAAGAGGTCCATTTTCCATTTTTAGTTATCACACAAAAAAGAGGTGCATACTACTACTATATCCATTAAAATCACATATTTTCTACTTTTACCCTTCAATGTTCTAAGTATGAAATTTTATGAACCTTTTTTTCTTTTAGCTACACATCTTCTGAGTTAAAGAAGGATATTTAAGGAAATCAAAACTATTCCTTAATATTGTTCACTTTTCAGATGCACCTCTTTTAGCAAACAAGCCCAGAAAATTTCAGAAATTAGCAAAGTAGTTTGCCCAGCAAAATCCGGAAATTTGCAAAGTAGTTTAGAAGAAACAAAAACCAAAGAAGGCTTTAGCTTCAACATTGGCCAAAATCCAACTAAAATCACTTAAATCAGTTCCTAACAAACTGCAAAATCCAAGAAGAAAAATATGTATTTCAACCAAATATGCATTATTCCGTAGCCAAAACAAAGTTCTTGATCTGACGGTTATAGTACATGTGTTCCCAACCTATTTTGGCCGCACCAATGCACCCACTGTGGTTCCATTTTGCGCGACACGTCGATATTGTCAGCTGTCAACTTTTCAACGATCCCAAACGATCAAACCAACGCACGCTCATGTCACGTGCATTCGCTCCATCTTTCCCTTTTTTACGACCCTTTCCCACCAAGAAAATTATTTTTATGCAGCTTGTTATCGCTAGTGTGACGACTTCTGCTTTTCCCGGGTTCTCGGGGGGGGGGGGGGGGGGGTTTGGCCTCGGCTTTGGTCGGCGTGCCTTCTCCTTTAGGGGGTCGGCCGGCATTCCCCTTTAGGCTAACTCCCTTTTGCCTTGGCTAAGCGTTATGAGAGCGCCATCGCAGTGCCCGTCACCCGCGCCCCCGCCAATTTTGTGACGCCTGCCGTCGTGCCCGTATGTCGACTACGCTACGTTGTCGCCACACCCATCGTCAAGCCTGAGCAACGACTCCGCGACACCAGTCACCTCGCCCATGCGCCATTCAGGCGTCACGTACCCCGGACACGACGCCCACTTCCGCGATAGAGGTTGTCACGCCCATGCACCGTTCTTGTGGCATTTTTTCCCGGCACGACTCCCACTTCCGCCATAGACGTCGCCTTGCCCGTGCGGCGTTCATGTGTCACGTGCCCTCGCCACAACGCAACTTCCACAATAGACATCGTCGCGCTCGTGTGTCGATCATGCGTCACGTGCCTGTGGCATGACGCGCATTTCCGCAACAGACGTCGCCGTGCCTGTGCGCTGCTTCCATGTCATGGGCCCATGGCACGATGCCCTATTCTACAACACCCGTCGCCATGCCCGTGCGCCATGTCTATATTAGGTGCCCCCGGGGCACCGCCCGTATCCACGACACCAAGCACCTCCGCCGTGAACGTGGAACATGTTTCGACCCGCTTTCCTGAGCATGCTCTATCATTCGCAGCAAGATAGTCTCTCTCTTAAAGAAGCTGTCTCTACTTGAGGTGGCTTGCATGACACTAGGCACGCCTGAGCTATGACCAAGTCCCATTCATGTTACTGGTGATCATCGATGCCCCCATGACGATGACCCCCGGGACACTCCGAGAAGGGAGCAGGTCTCCAGAGGGCATCACGCCTACTCCGCCTGACAAATGGGCGTAGGGACCCTCCTCCACCACTGTCAGGTATTCTACGTCTCTTGCCGCCCCCTATGGAACTCAGTAAGGGCTTTAGACCGGTGGGTAGGGCAAGGGCGTACTTTGATCATGCCGACGCTCTGTGGTCAATATTTTCAGATAGGCAGAGCGAGACTGTGTGGGGCTGGCAGTGTGAATAGGAAAACTGACAGTCCAAAAAGGAGCACCGGCATTCGCAGACCTCCTGGTTATGTGTCACTCTCAAAAGACGCCACATGTCAAGTGATGACATAGGCATATTTTTGCCTATAAATTGTGGACTTTGAACTATATTTTGGGGATGCAATTTCATTTGAAAAAAATCGTCTTCTCACTCTAAAATCCAGAGCTAAGAAATTCTTGATAGAGAAACATAATTGGACTTAAATACTAGACCTTAAAATTGGACCGTGACTTGGACCTTAGCTTAGACTGTCGACTGTTGGCCCTATTGATCTTAGCCCTCATCTTCACAGCACTGCCACTCCTTAGGCCCTGTCTTGGAAGCCCTGCTCTCTACCCTTACTTCATTCTCACTATGTCCCACAACTGACTACTTGGCAGCTGACTCTGACTGTATCCTTTGTAGCACGTCCACGTAAGCTACGAACCCACTTCTTGGGCATCATTTTTGGTGACTCCGTAGGGGATGTGAGCATTGTAGTTCAATCCGCCTGTCTTACACACACTTAGCCATCATGCATCTACAATAGAGAGTTACCAAGACAGCCAGCTAAGGCCTCAACCCGGCTGTCCAAGAGAAGCATCATCTGGACGACTAGGAGGAGACTAGTGTCATTCGACTCCAAGACCGACCAACGACCACTGCGCCTAATGTACAAGTTGTTGTTAACGTGGGCGTTCGGCAACTTACCTCAATCATAGCCAGTCTACAGGACCCCCAGTCCACTCTTATGGCCGCCATCATAGAGATACAAAAATCCATACAAGCACTTGCCTTTAACAAGTTGCTTCTCAAATCCAGCCTTCAGGGACTTTTGCTGGACGTAAACACTGCCCAGGTCCTAGTGTCGCGACCACCACTGTCTTGATCATCCAAACCCTTGCACGATAGGACTCGCAACATCTTCACCACCTGTAGCCGATATGCCCCCTTTGCAGTATCACTCCGCGGACCTCAGACAAATCTTGGACTAGTGCTGACCAGCACCAAATCATTGGCCAGGTGGTGGACATGTCTCACCCGGTCGCCCAGGCCCTGAACAAGTTCCATTGCTAGCCCCTGTTATATATCAGCAACCCTCTCCTACCCCTGTACTTTAAGTTATCTTGTTTGGGGGCTCGGGGGCTCGCAGCGTCCCTATTGGCTACCACATCCCTACAGACCCCAAAAAGCCTTCTCCTTACTACATCACCAAGTCTGACTTGGAAGCCATCATCCACCGCCTATCGAAAATTTTTAGACCGGAATCCTTATCTCGGTTGTCTAGCCATGCACCATATGCCAGTGACATCTCTATCATGCCCTACCGACACAAGTACAAGCAACCGACCTTCGTGCTCTTTAACGATAGCGACGACAATGCCGGTGAGCACCTGACTAGATTTGCAGGCTCTTTAGAGCAACATGGACCCATAGAAGCTTTGAAACTTAGGGAATTCCACAAGTTCCTAACAGGCTTGCCTACATTTGGTATCACTAGATCCCCGAGAGGACTATACATTCGTGGAATAACATGATGCGACTCTTCCTGGACAAATTTCATTACGAGCCTGAAAGAATCACCATCGTTGACATTGCTGGAGTCCACCAAAATCTCGGGAAGGACTTGAACAAATAAGTGCATTGCTTCCATCTCAAATGCCTTGAGTGCACGAATTTTAGCAGGGATGAGACGCTGGTCCCCATTTGCATAAAGAACATGAGTTATGTTTACCGTGTTCATATTAAGAACTTGCAGCTGAGGTCTTGAGGCCACCTCAAGAAGACCGCACGCTACATTTAAGAGTCAGTTGGCCCTCCTAAGCCATGTAAACCTCTCCCCCCAAATGCTCTCCTTGCCACGACAGACCTATTCGAGACTCGGCCTGATTAACAGCAACAACAATTACAAATACCGCAAGCGTTAATCCCTGGAAGGGGATTGAAGCCCTGACAAAAGAAGATAACGGGAGTTTGTCCCAGAGTACCCATGTGATCTTAAGACCATGAAGGAAGTGTTAGAGGAATGGATTGAACATGACACAAACTTCCTTCTGCTGCCAGAAAAGACAACTCCCACAGAAGTAGACAAGGCCTTGACCTAACTATTGCCTTTTATCATTGAGCTGTAGGGCATTACCTGAAGACTGCAATCAGTTATATATATATGTTCTTAACCAAAAAAAAAAACTAATATGACACAAATTTGTTTTAGTTTTAAGATTGGTCCAAAAGTTTATTGACTAATTGCATAATTTCTATTTATGAAATGAAAAGGCAAATTAACATGTTTTTTGGTGGTTGTACATGACACTAGAACTAGTCCCAAGCAAACTCTTGTAGCTTGTTTGCGAGTTTTGAGATGAGAGAAAAGAAAAGAAAGGAAGATAAGGGAAAATAAGATAAGGGAAGACAATTATCCTTCCTCTTGTTTGTGAGTTTAAGAAAGAAAAGAAAGCACCATTCTTTTCTCTTGTTTGTGAGTTTAGCAGAAAAGAAAAGAAAAGACACCCGATTGTGATAATTCTAACAAAGACTATGAATGTACGATCCTAAAAAAAATTTGTTAGGAAAATAATTTAGTTATCGATAAATCATACAAAATACATATCATACTAATGTCGTAAGCCTTACATAACTGATTAATGTCACCATTTAGAATAAAAAATAGCCATGAGTTCACCACAAACATCCTAACATCCAAATCTAATTAATGTCACACCAAAAGTGAAATAATCAGTTATGAATCAACTCTAACATCTAAAATAATCATTTGATTGTAAATAAAGTGGTAAGCTCCTATAAGAAACCCTAAAACCTAAAAGTCATTAAAAAATTAGTCTTCATTGCATCAAATGTAGTATGAGCATTATTAAAATGTTAGTTATGAGAGTTTCCTTTATCTCGGTTTTTTTCCAATTTTGGGAGGAAAGATTTAGAAATAAAAGCATCTCAAACTATCTTCCGCTTTATATTCTTTTATCTCCTTTAAAAAAAGGGGTTAATGCTCTTTGACCCCCTGTACTATAGGGCGGTTGCAAAATGGCTCCCTCTTCTAAAAAAAGTTGAACTAAACCTCCATATACTCGTTAAAACTGGGCAAAGCTTGTCAAAATATCAAAACTACCCCTTCTTTTAACACACAACCGTTCTCAAACCATTTGGGGTGGGTGAAGGAAGAATGGAGAGAAGAGGAAGGAGCAGCGGCGGCGGGGCAAGGGGCAATGTAGAGGGCGGGGGGTGAGAAGAGGAAGGAATAGAAGGGGGGTCGCCGTCGCTGACGGGGGGAGGGGCAGTCGGCGGAGCGTAAGGCTGTTGCGGCCGCGTAGGGCTGGGGGAGAGAAGAGTAAGAAGAGAGAGGGGGCGTCGGCATCGCCGATGGGACTACGGGGGGCGTGAGACTGTTGCGGCAGGTAGATGGAGAGAATTGAAAGGAAGAGGGGGGCGACGTCACTGATGAGGGGGAGGTGGCTGCCGACAGAGCGAGGCTGTTGCAGCAGCAGGAGGCGGGGGGAGAGATGAGGAGGGCTCGGCGTCACCAACGGGGGAAGGGGGTGCTGGCGAAGAGTGGGGCACCGATGTCACCAACGGCTTGGTGGTACAAAGGGTTTGCGGCGCTGGAGTGATAGTGATTAGGGTTTCTGTAGGGGAAATTAAAGTTCGGGAAAGGCACGGTCGGGTCGGGTTGGCATGTAGCGGGTCGGGGCAGGGTATGGGTCAATCTGTGACTCTGCGTGGGTAAAGGCAGGCGCGGGTCGGGGCGGGCATAGGTCGGTTATGCCCACTGGATTTTTGAAATTAAATTTCAGAAATTCATTTTTTTTAGCTCTGCAGTTGGCCTTTAAAATGAAGAGTGGCAAATGAATTGAAATGAAAATGGTCACTTTTTGCAAATTTTCTAGGGTTTGCAAGTGAACTGAAATGAAAATGGTGGATTTTTGGCAACTATTTAGCATTGTGTTAGGTCAAAGGGTAGTTTTGTCCTAAAAATTTAGGTTTTGGATGCCAAACATTTCCCACCCATAAAGTGTGTTAACTTGGATGGAAACCGTCCATTTTGTCCAGTTTTGATGAGTATAGGGTGGTCTAGTTCAATTTTTTTTAGAAGAGGGGGCTATTTTGCAACCGCCTTATAGTACAGGGGTCAAAGAGCATTTACCCCTAAAAAAACTCACGAAAAGAAAATGGAGGAAAGTAGTCATTTTCCTTTATGATCTATTTGGAACCAATTCTTTTAGGATTTGGATTTCAGATTTGGATTTGGAATTCAATTCACTTTTTTTTTGTTTGGAACGAAAGGGAATTCAAATCACGGAATTCTAATTTTGTGTTTGGAGAACATAGAAAATGAAAAAGGTAATAAAATTTTAAACAATTATATCATTGACTTACGATGAAAAATAAATTACGGTAAATGATTTCAAGTGTGCTAGTGCCACCACATGGTAGTGGTGGTGGTGGCCGCACCGCACAGGGTAGCAACATCGACGGTGGAAGTGGTGGGGGTGGTCAAGTGATGGTAGTGGTGGTGTTAAAGTATAACTGGTGGTCGTTAACTGACGCCAACAGTGATGCCGGTGGCAGTAGTGATGGCAACAACGATGGCAGTAGTGATGTCGACGGCGGTGACGACATTAGTGATGGTGGTGGTGGCGGTAATGGCAATAAAGGTGGCAGTGGTGATGGTGGCAGTAGTGGTGGCGACGACAGTGGTGGTGGCATTATTGGTGGCTATGGTGACTGTGGCAGCGACATTGGTGGCAGTGGTGGTGGCCGCAATAGTGGTGGCGGTGGTGGTGACAATAGTGATGGTGACGGTGGTAGTTGTGGTAGTACTTGCAGTGGCGGCGGTGGTGGCATTATTGGTGGCTATGGTGACTGTGGCAGCGACAGTGGTGGCAGTGGTGGTGGCCACAATAGTGGTGGCGGTGGTGGTGGCAATAGTGATGGTGACGGTGGTAGTTGTGGCAGTGGTGGTGGCGACGATGGTAGTAATGGCAGTATCGGTGGCAGTGGCGATAATGGTGGGGGATGCAGTGGTGGTGGTGGCAGTAGTAGTAATGGCAGCAACGGTGGTAGTTGTGCCAGTACTGACGGTGGTGGTAATGGCGGCGACGACGACGGTGGTAGTGTTAGCGGTGGTTGTGGCGGCAGTGACAGTGGTAATGGTGACGGTGGTGACAGTAGTGGTGGCGGTGGCAATGGTGGTGCCGATGATAGTGGTTGTAGTAGTTGTGTGGCAGTAGCGGCAATGAAGATGGTGATGGTGGGATAAATAATTACTTTTAATTCAAGTAAATCGAAATTTCATGAAATTCGATCATGTTTCATCAGATATCACACTATAGAAACAAATCCAGTCAAATCTCATGAACTCCAATTCTTTTTTTTAATGTTCTAAACAACAAAATTTGAGGATTTGAAATGAAATTTCATTTATTCCAAATACACTTTATTTTCATCCCTTTTCTCTCGTACTTCTCTCTCCTAGAAAAAAAAAAAAAATCGACTGAAATGGAGAGCAAGACGGAGCCCTAGTCCCCAAATCCACCGGCTTAACTACAAAGAACCTCCATCAGGTCGCCGAATTCTTCGACGGCATCGGAACGTCTCAAACCATCCCGCCCACTCTCAACACCAAGGACTCCTACTCCCACTTCATTCGCACCCTCCTCAAGCCCGATCACATTAAGCGCGGTCGTATCTCATGCCTCCTCTCCGTCTAAGCCCCCTTCACGGTAAATCCCATTTCTCATCCTTGTTAAATTTTCTGTTTGGCTGCCGAGATAATAGTAGCCAGACGCTAGAATCACAATCTTTAACTAGTAAAAGTAAAGAATCGTCCCATTAAGATTCCTTGAGATTACCATTTCATTACAAGACAAGTTAAACAAACAAATGTTACTCTTTATAGTTTTTAGTGTGTGAGTGTGTGTTATGTTAGTATTTAGTTTGATTTTCATTTGCAAATTCTTTGAGTAAAGCTTTAAAACCTTACTTTACTTCCTTTAGTTGATCTAGTCAATGCAACACATTGTATTAAACCTTGTCTTAGTTTTATTCTTAACATTTTTTAGCGTTACTATTTAATGTTTGTAACCCCTAGTCTTCCTTGTTTTATAAAAGGAGGCCACTCCTAGCATGGAGAAAAATCATCAAAGACATATGTCATATGCTCTCTACGTTCTCTATATTTTGGTTTTTGGGCAACTTGATCGAGCTAGTTCGATAGTCTTTGTGTGGATGCACATATAGAGAAGGCAACGTTGCAGGCCTTGAGTTTTATCTTGGAGGGTTTATCATTCATTGGAACCCGTGTGTAGGGAGATGATAAAGCCTTTAGGGCAACGATTTTGTCGCGACTCTCACAGGCCAACGCAAACTTACTTTTGATTTTTATAAGGATGAAATTGCATGCTAGTTAAAATACTTAACAATTTGTTTCTATATATGTTTGTCTGCTACTAATAATATGCCTATTTTGCATACCTAATTTGTTTATTTGGCCATACATGTCGATAATTTTTCATGGTTAGGCATTACATGCTATAGATGTATTCTTATGATTAACTACTTATGAAGAGTTTGTGTAGCAAATCTATGCTATATTCCAACATTCTAAAGGCTTTATAAATCTTTTATTTGTATAGGTAGACTTTGATGGATTGATTTTATATTTTTTATTGTTTACTTGGTTGTAGTATATTTCTTTACATGCGTGCCTAGAAATGAAGTAGTGAGCCTTTGCAAATTTTTATTATAAATTACTGAGTTGGCTTTAATGTTCATGTACGGTTCATATTTCTTAACTATTACTGTTCATGTTACTCTTCATATTTCTTAAGTGTTACTGTTCATGTTGTTCATATTTCTTAACTATCGGTGTTCACAATTTTTAAAACTATTTTGACTGTTAAAAAAAAAAACTGTTTTTGACTTTTCAATACACACTAGGTAGCACGGACACCGACACTGCGTCCGACACCGACCGGGACACCGGACACCGCTGAATTTTTTAATATATATTTATTTTATTTTTTGTATTTATTTATATTTATATAATATATACACACATTTATATATATATATATATATGTGTATTAAATATGTACATAATAAGAATAAACATCAATTTGAGTAGCTGAATTTCATTTAAAACGGATGAGAAAGAAAGATAGTAGCATAAATGTCTCAACAGTAACAAGATTAGAGTCTCAACAGTAACAGGAGAGAAGAACATGGGAGACAAAAGGATCAAGGAGATATCATATATAGCTAGATGGGTCTGTAAATGAGGTCGGATATGCTGATGTATCTTCCTATGAACTGGTTGGCTTGGGTGCTTTCGTTAACAAAACGAAGGAAAAGAGAGAATGAGAGAGAAAGAAGAAGGGTACCTTTTTCCAAGTCGATTTGATTAGTTGGGCTTCAAAGTTCATTTCTAAAAAAGTCCCCCAAATATCATATTTTGGCTCTATATGTGTGAATTTTTTTCAAGAGGTGTCCGATAATTAAAAAATAAATAAAAAAATTCAGACACCGCTGGGAGGTGTCGGACACGTGTCCAGAGGTGTCGGTGAGGTGTCGAAGTGTCGAGGTGTCGGTAGGTATCGAACACCATACTTCGACCTATATGAGGTGTCGGTGCTTTCTAAAATATACACGTTAGTCACTCAACTTTTCTCTATATGTTTATGTTTTGAACGAAATAGTCAAAAGTTGCTCTTTCTGTTAAACCAATTTTTTCTATTTTCCTTTATACTATAAAAAAAGTATAGTTGTGCAAAACAATACTTCTGGTTTTCTAATTTGAGATCTGCTAAGCTAGTCCATTTCATTAGTTTTTTACTACTTATATTTATTCAATTATTTAAACTAGGTATTGAGACTTTGTCTTTCGTTATCACAGCCATTTCTTCTTTGCTTTAGCCATTCCTTTGGCGTCTTATGATGAAACCATCACCCTAAAACCCGAAAATGCAATGGACAAAAGTTTAATAGATGGCAAAAGCAAATGAAATATTGGCTTGCCGTTTTAGGCTTCATCTCTTTCTCAGCAATGGAGGAAAATAATAATCAACCTAGGGAGTCGAGCTCTTGGTATAGTCCCGAACAAATTGAGTTTCACTGGCATAGTAGAATTCTAAGTGCCCTTTCTGATCGTCTTTACGATGTCTATCATGCTACAAAAAGTGCTAAGGAACTTTGGATTCTCTTACAAGGTGAATATGGCATTGATGCCGGTATAGAACGTTTTAATACGTCTACGTCCAACAAGTTTATTATGGTCGAGGGAGAAACATTTAACGGTCAAATTCAGGAGTTTCAAGACTATGTAAGGGCCGTTAAGGAGAATGGCTCTAAGTTGAGCGAGGATTGTAAGTGTCTTGCCTTATATATAGACAAACTTCCTCCCTATTGGTCCGGCTTTGCTAAAGGTCTTAGACATAAACATGGAACCTTGACTTTGACTCAAGCCTTCAATTCCCTAAGGATAGAATAAAAACATAGGGGAAGTACTAAACAAAAGGAAGCAACAACGAACCAAGTTAACTAGGTGAAAAATAATAAAATATCAAAGACACCACACCACCTTAGGCTTAGGGGCAATAACTTTAGAAACAATAATAAGAGGAACAACCAAGGCAACAACAATTTCCATCGTAGAAACTCCCGCCACAACAACTTCCCAGTCAATCGTTTTCCTCAAAACAACAATAACCAACCATAAACCTTCTAAATCACAATGATGCAAAAGATGTTAAGGGCAAAGGAAAGAAGAAATCATGTTACATGTGCGGAAGGACCAATCATATAGCTCGAGATTGCTTTTACAAAAGGGTTAAGGAGTACAAGCCAAATGGTAGAAACCAAGGACATCAACTCAACATGTTGCTAGATGATGAACCTCGTATTAGGTTTGATCCTAATCTTTGCTCAGTGAGTTATAGTTATCAAAGTAATGATTGATGGTTAGATTCGGGTGCTAATGTACAATTTTGCTTTCATCGTGGACTATTTAAAACTTATCAAATTCAAGTAGAGGAAGCGTGACACTAGGAAATGATACAGCTGCACAAGACTAGGAATTGAAAGAGTTGATTTAAAGATGACATCATGGAAAACTTTAGCACTTAACGAAGTGCGGCATGTTCCTGAAGTCAGAAGAAATTTGATTAGTGGATCATCCTTAGTCCAATAAGGATACAAAGTTGTAATGGAGTCTAATAGAGTTGTAAGAACTAGGAATAATGTATTTGTTGGAAAAAGTTATGTTTGTAATGGATTGTTTATCCTAAGTGTCTTGATTAATTCAAGTGAAAGTTCTCCTTTAGTTTTAAATGTTGAATCTAGTATATAGCATGAAAGGTTACATGTAAATTATGGGAAGGTCAAGAGGTTGATGGATTTAAGCTTGATTCCAATAGCAAATATAGATGCTAAACGGAAGTGTAAAATTTGTGTAGAAGTAAAGCAACCTAGAAAACCTCACAAACCAATCCATAGAAATACAAGCCTTTTAGAACTTATACATATTGATATATGTGACTCAAACCAAACTCCCACTAAAGCAGGCAATAAATATTTTGTGACCTTTATAAATGATTTTTTAAAATACTGTTACGTTTATCTAATCAAGACCAAGGATGAAGTTTTTGATAAGTTTAAGGTACATAATAATGAAGTTGAAAACCAACTAGAAAAGAAAATAAAGGTCCTCAGGTCTGATAGAGGTAGGGAGTACATGTGGAACGAATTTAAGGACTTTTGTGAAGATAGTGGGATAATACATGAATTTAACACCCCCTTATTCACCTCAATCAAATGGTGTAGCTGAGAAGGAAAACCGAACATTGTTAGACATGGTTAATGCAATGCTGGTAAACTCTGGTGCACCCAAGATCTTGTGGGGAAACCGTCTTGTCATCTTGTTTTATACTTAATAAAGTGATCATTAAGGATCATGACAAGACTCCATATAAGCTTTGGAAAAAGAGATCCTAAGACTATGTATCTTAATAGTTGGGGGTGTTTAACTGAGGTAGTCATACCCGAACCTTAGAGGCCCAAAATAATAGATGCCATATTTATTGGATATGCTCAAAATAGTAGCGCAAATAGATTTTTGGTTATTGATTTTGAAGTTAGTGAAATTTTAAATAACACTATCATAGAATCTAGAGATGCTAAATATATTGAAGATATATTTCCTTTTAAGGCTAGGGTATCTAACCAACCCTCTAGCCCTATAATCCAAGTAAGTGATAAGGCACCTCCTAGTAGCACAACTATTGAAGTTGATCTCGAGTATCCTATTGAACCTAGGAGGAGGAAAAGAGTAGAACAAAAAGAACTTTGGAGAAGGATTTTTCACCTACTCAGTTGAAGGAGAACCCAAGATTACCAAGAAGCTATGTCATCCATAGATTCGCCATTTTGGAAAGAAGCAATTGATGATGAGTATCAATCAATCATCCAAAATAATGGGTATTATCAGATCTACCTCTTGGAAATATACCTAAAGGTTGCAAATGAGTGTTTAAAAGGAAACTAAACCTGATGGGAACATAGAACAATAGAAAGCTAGGCTAGTAGCTAAGTGGTTCGCATAAAAATAAGGGATATATTACTTTGACAGATATTCCCCTGTAGCTAAAATAACCACCATTAGAATCCTGTTGGTGCTAACATTTATACACGACCTAGTGATACATTAAATGGATGTTAAGATCGCTTTCCTAAATGGAGACTTAGATGAAGAAATTTATATGGAGCAATCTGAAGATTTTAAGGTCAAAGGATAGGAAAATAAATTGTGCAAATTGGTGAAATCACTCTAATGGCATGAAAAATTTGATGAAGTTATCCTAGGTTATGGATTTAAGATTAATGATCATAATAAATGTCTATGTTATAAAGAGAATAATTGTGAACGCGTCATACTTTGCTTATATGTGGATGATATACAGATCTTTGGGACTAATCTAGCTGTTGTTAAGAATGTGCAGACCTATTTATCTAGGAACTTTGATATGAAAGATCTGGGAGAAGCTCATATAGTTTTGGGTATGACGTTAGAAAAATTCATGAAGGGATCCTATTGACTCAGTCTAGTGTCATAGAAAATATGTTGAAGAAATTTGGATTTTACGATACTACTCCAATACAGACTCCATATGACTCTAGTATAGCTTTTAAGAAAGAACTTGGGAGAACCTATATCACAACTGAAGTATTCTCAAATAATAGGATCCTTACTATACTTCACTAATAGGACTAAGCCTGATATAGTATATAATGTTTGGAGACTTGGTCGATATACCCAAAATCCTAACAAGGAACATTGGAATGCTTTAGAGAAAGTACTTCAGTATCTTAAAGGGATATTAGAGTATTCATTGTGCTAGTAGGGGTTTCCAAATGTGGTAGAAGGGTATAATGAAGCTAATTGGATAACCGATAGTTTAGAGATCGAATCTACTACTGGTTATGTTTTTACATTAGGAGGAGGATCTATATCCTGGGGATCTAAGAAGCAAACGATCATCTCTAGAAGTACTATGGAGTCTGAGTTGATCGCTTTGAATACATCCCATACAAAGGCTGAATGGTTAAGAAACCTTTTGCTAGACATACCTTTAGTGGATAAGCCTTTACTAGTTTTATTTGTGCATTGTGATTGCAAAGCTGTTATAGATGTTACTCGATAGTCTCACTTAAGCAAAAAGATGAACAAGCACATACAAGTAAGTTACAAGTCAGACAAGGGACTAGTAAATAAAAATGTGATATCGGAGATCCCATGAGGAAGGTTCACTGGTGGGAACAACCCGTAGAGCGTTACTCATAATGATAGCACTAATTTTATAAGAGAACGTCTCCTCCCCATCCCGAGGGTGACAGTGCTACTTAGTGTGATATTAAGGAATAGTTTTACCCTAAGTAAACTCGAAGCAGATATTTTCGCGAGGTACAGTCACACCTATCCTTAGAGGACTCACCTAAATTAGAGTGGTCTTGAGGGCACAACTATGGAAGCTAGGCTGCCTCATGAGAATCAAGATTAGAGCGCATGGCCTTTAATAGCGCTACCCACTAAGAACAAGCACTATATCGATACTGTGTGTGTGATTAATTGTAGTTTGATCAAGAGACCCAATTCAAGGCTTAGTCCATTATGGCTCCCTCAAACGGAAATTGTCAATATTAAGTGTAGGTTCAAGCCCGGAAGGCACCTACACCCATTGCGCAGTATAATGTTGCCCTTACGTGATATACTATTTTGATTTTTTAAGGTTTTAAACCTTTGTGGGGGATGGTTAGAATTTACTTTAATTTTCACTTGTAAATTCTCTTAGTATAGCTTTAAGACCTTACTTTATTTTCTTTATTTAATCTAGTCAATGTAACATATTTTATTAATCCTTGTCTTAATTTTATTCTTAATGTTTTTTACCGTTATTATTGAATGTGTGTGTAACCCCTAGTCTTCCTTCTCCTATAAAAGGAGACCACTCCTTGCATGGAGAACAATCATCAAAGACATATGGTTGATACGATTATATGCTCCTACATTCTCTATATTTTGGTTTTTGGGCAACTTGATCGGGCTAGTTTAATATTCTTCTTGTGGATGCACACATAAAGAAGGCGACGTTGCGAGCCTTGGGTTTTATCTTGGAGGGCTCATCGTTCGTTGGAACCCATGCGTTGGGAGACGATAAAGCCTTTAGGACAGTGATTTTGTCGCGACTCTTGAGCCATTGCAAATTTATGTTTGATTTTCTATAGCTCGAAATTGCATGCTAGTTAAAAGATTTAACAGTTTGTTTATACATATGTTTGTCTGCAACTAATATGCTTATTTTGCATGCCTAATTAATTTATTCAATCATACATGTTGATAATTTTTCATGGTTAAGCATTACATGCTATAGACGTATTCTTATGATTAACTATGAAAAGTTTGTGTAGCAAATCTAAGCTATATTTCCAACAGTTATGGAGAGACGCTCGATTAGTTCAAATAACGCGGAGAAGATTGTGTCGAAAGAGGTGAGGGAGCTTGTGGCTGATTTCTTTGAGAGGGTTGGACTGCACGCCATTATCCCAACGAGCTGTGATGGCAGAGGGTTCTATGTGGACCTCGTTCGTGGGGTTCTCAAGGTGGATCGAGTTGAGCGTGGCAAAGTCTCCTGCATAGTCTCTGTCAAACCTGTTGTCACTGTAATTTTATCTGTCCTTCTTTTACCCCCCCACAACAACACACACCCACACACAAAAGAAAAAGAAAAAAAAAAGAAACTTTGTGAACGTTGACCATTTGCAAATTCTAGAACAAAATTTGAGCGTGTAAACATCGACTTTACTCATTGTCCTTGCTCTAGTTTGATCTGCAATTACTATTTGAGTTCAATTTAGTGCTTAGATGATTGAATTGTATCCTAGAAATTCAGAAAATGTCAAAGAGACAAAAATTATAAAGCGGAGGGATTACTAAGTCTTATATCGGGCATTGATACCATATATTTAAATTATGCATATTTTCTATCAAACATGTATGTATGAGAATAAGATGTTGAATATGGTATGTAAGCATATGTTTTGTGTTTGTGTTTACATAGATGTTCATGATTATAATAGTACGTCAAGGAGAGGAGGAAACTATCTACATTGTTACATAGAATCTCACATTGGGTATTTATTATAAACACTCCAACACATAAGCCTTGTGAGGCTCTCCACCCATTACTAATTGGTCTTGAGTTGGATGCTTTTACATGGTTGCAAAGCTGGTCGATCAAGACCCAACAGACAATTCAAAATTAAATCACCGCACTTGTTTGGCCACCCACTCAAAAAGAAGTCTACCAAATGCGAGGGTGTGAGTTACGTACAGTCCAACATCGGGTATATAGTTACAAACACTTCAACTATAAGCCTTGTGAGGCCCATTACCAATTGGTTTTGAATTGAATGCTTTCACACACTTACCAGTTAAAGAACACAAATATTCAATCTATACTATCATGGTTGTCATATGTGTAAAATAGCAAAGTAGAGTGTGTGTGCGCGCGCGTGCGTGTTTGTTTGGACATATATTATCATAATTATTGTAGTAGGTGAAGGAGAGATGGAGATACCCTCCATCAACAAGAGAAGGCTGGATTATATATGATCATTCCACCAAGCTATAATTGCCAAGGCTTCTGTGGGAACCTCATTCTTGGCCTTCTGAAGGTTGACGGTGTCGAACGTGGCAGAGTATCCTGCCTCGTCTCCGTCAAACTTGTAGTGGCTGTAAATTAATCTCCGCCTTAACTTGTAGTATCACTGTTAGTTAAAATCAGAACTATCGGTTTGAAGGTCTTATTGGTTGATGTGAATTTCTAGCTGCTTTGACTTTCTAGCTTACGGTTTACTTGCGAGTTCTAAGTTTCTCTTGATTCCTAATGTTTCATCACCAGGCAAATGGAGCTGATAGAAACTGATCTTATGACAACTATTTGACCTTATTTAGTTGGTTTTTTTTTTTTTTTAAGAATGAAATGACATTGTATTGTTCTGGGTCTCCTGTCTTTTTGTTGGTTTCCTACCTTTTCTGGGCATCAAATTAATGTTATGTTCATCGGCTTTCTATAGAATACTTATGGTGGATTGCATGGAGGGGCAGTTGCAGCTGTGACAGAGCTGGTGTCAATAGCTTGTGCTAGGACAGTCGTGGGCAAAGATAAGGAGCTTTTTCTAGGAGAGATGAGCATGTCTTATCTGTCTGCTGCTCCTCGCAATGTGAGTCTTTGGGTTTCACCTTTTGCATTTCTTTTTGTGCTTTCATATCATTGTGTTTTAATTTGGTCACTTGATGTGTCTTGTACAGTTCATGTTGTTTTCTGACAGTTCTGATGTGAATAGTCACTAAACTTTATGAGTTACATGGCTTGGCTGATATTGTTTTCAGTTCTTGTGATGTTCGTATTGGTATGGCTTGTGCAGTAATGGTGGACAGTGGCTTTTAAGGGTTTAGCTACCAAATTAAATTGCATTTGTTTGTACATGTTCCTAAGTTGACCATGGAACAATGATAAGAATATCTGTATTCTAGACAAGGCAGTGACGTGATACATGTATACCTGCTCCCATTTGTTTGTACATTTATTGTTAATTTTGGCATGAACTGACAATAAAAACATCCTTAATATATGCAAGGCATGGTATGCTGTGTTTCTCTTTTGGTAAATGACTACAATGTATTTCTGTCAAGTAGTGCTATCTGTCGCATACCTCCTACCAAATTTAACATCTGAAATGATGTGGCCTTACTAGAGCTTTAAAATAGTTGGAGCAGTTACAAAATTGGCAGGAGGCTGGAGTGGAGCACTGTGCATCTACATATGTTGAGTTTTGCCTCCAGTATAGCTTATTTATTCTGTGGAATGCTTTTTAAAGTTACGTAAGTTCTAGGTTTGAGATGAGGGCCAACTGAATTTCATGGATAAGTGACTGGCCAGGATATAGAGAGAAGTTAGGGCAGTGAAGAAAAAATTAAGTAGGGCATTTACAAGTAACTGGAGGTGGATAGATGAAGTGTATCAGTGTTTTCCGAGGGTTATGTAGTCTTTATGTATTGCTCATGAAGTCGAGGGAATTTCATTATAAATATTTAGGAGTAACTTTGGTGCTTACTGGGAAAGTTGACCATCGGACAGCAATATTTATATGATTGGAACTTTTTGCAAAGGTGGATGTGAAGAAAAAGTATGATTCTGTTACATATAGAGGCAAACGAAATTATCCTCTTTACTCATGTGTCATAGCAATTCTCAAAAAATAAGTAGTTTAGAATAGTGAGTTTATCCTATCTGAATGTCTTGTGAAGTCAAGACCTAAAAACCAATACAAGAGACTAAGGGAGTAAACCTCTATGAGCTGAATGTGATGATCCTATAATATGGTGAATGGTGTATAAATATTCATGTTATTGAACCAAGTAGCTAAAATTGAGTTTCTTAAGTCCGCCACAAACTCCTGAGGGCATGGGCCAGTCTTCCCCGAGAGGATGCGAAAGCAACCCAAGAAGCCACGTTTTGCCCTGAGACATCACCACAAACATGTTGAGAAAGGAACTTTTGTGAAAGAGCCAACGTCTGGGAGTTGTAGTGATATGAACAAGTTTTGCGTTCGAAGGGATATAAGGTCCATGGACCTTGTTGGTCTCCATGTCTTAAGGATTCCATGGAGCTTGCATATAATATTGCAATTGGCTCATATGTGTGCCAAACTATGCTGCGAAGGTTACTAGTGTCTCCACCTGTTTACAGCGAGTCAAGTAGTTTACATTTTGCAAAATAGTCTTAAATTTGTGAATGACAGTCGTGGACAAATGACAAGTTATGAATTTTTTCATAAATAGTGATTTGCAAAGAACACTCCTAAGGGGGAGACAACGATGTACAAAATCTCACCATATGCGCAGCAAGAAGCTCCAAATATGTATGAAGGCCTAATTTGAACTAAGATTTCTATCAGCCCCGGCAAGAAAGAGAGGACAAGGTCCATGTAGGATATTCTCTGCTATCTCATTCTATCCTGTCATGAGAGTTGCAAAACTCTGGAGTGAATTAATTGGTCCCATGTTAGTCTATAACAGAAATACGATTCCCTGTTTATGTTTTTCTGTTTAATATAGTTGGATATTCAGTTTGTGACATGCTTAATGCTGTGCAATAATTTTGTTACACACCATTTTTCTGGATAAAATATGGATTTTAAGATATTTTACTCGACATATCTGTGTGTGCGTGTGGGTGGTCATCCGAATGTGCGTGGCAGCGTGTGCATGTGCGTTGTGTGTGGGTGGGTGGGGGAAGAGAGCAGAGAGATGGTATCGGCACAGTTTTCTCTTTCTGAACACTAGTGATGAGAATTAAAACCCCTCCCTCTCCTTTTCCCTGAAATGCTTCATCTCTAAAGTTTGGCCTTTATTCCGTTGACAGGCACAAGTGATGGTTGATGCATCTGTAGTAAGAAGCGGAAGGAACTTGACTGTAATTGCAGTTGAATTTAGACTTAAGGAATCTGGGCAGTTGGCTTACACGTCTCGCGCCACCTTCTATAACTTGCCGCTCGCAAGTTTGTAAAGTTTCCCTAGATTCATTTTCACTAGCATGGTAATCTGCAATATCTGAAGTTTCGATATTCTTGGCCTGTGATCCTGTTAGCTTGTAATCATATCTGTTAATGCATATTGTTTAGGCAATCTGATGAGGTCGTATCATGTATGTAAACACTTGTAACTCATCCTAAAACATTGTTGCTTTGCTAACTTGGAGAAGTTTTATGTTTGACCCAAGGCTTCTACATTCATAAGATGATGGTGGAATCAATTTGCTTGACCGTCACAATTGAAGTCTGCACGAGTTCCTTTACATTGTTAAATGTTTAGATCGCTACATTTGCAGTAATTTTTGGTTAGCTTGTAGTAAATTTTGCCCATTTGCTTGCCCATTTGAGAGAGAGATTGCAAGAAATGTCTGGGGCATCTCAAACCTTCATGAATGTGGTAAATTGTTACAAACTATGTAACAGGAAATCGCAAATACTACGGAGTAAAGAAGTAATGAAAATGTTGTAAAAGAAATCTTATTGTAATACATTCTCAGTATAACCTTTTTGCATTTGCGTAACTGAGGTTGTTTCATACAAGACGATCGGCGACGCGATTGTCTTCACCTTTTACCTATTGTGCGTGGCGTCAGGGCTACAGTTGAACGAGTACTCGGCTCTTTGGGCGTTGCTCGAACTCGGTCAGACTAATTTCAAGGGGTGGTTAAGCTCGGTTAGTGTTCGTGACGAGTGCTGAATCTGTGCTTGAACCGGGGATCGTGAAAGTTAATCAGTCACGAGCTTAGCTCGACTTGAATCGTATACAACAAATCAAAGGTACAAGAGGTGGTTTGGTAGAAAGATCTAAATGAAAAAGATGATTCCAACGAAGATCAAGGATGAAGAAGACGACCAAAAAGGGATCTATGGAAGAAGTGGTACTATTCCTTAACTTCCAGCCATGGAAGAATACGGAGACAGAGAAAAAAGAAAGATGAGATGGATCAAAAAGCGACAGGTTACTGCTGCCAATTTCTTGATCTTTGCTTCTGGAGCCCTACATCGAACCCCAAATTGGTAAGGCTGAGATTTTTTAATAGGCTGTTTGCGAGTTTTGAGACGAGAGAAAAGAAAAGAAAGGAAGAGAAGAGAAAAGAAGAAATGGGAAGACAATTTTTCTTCTTTTTGTTTGCGAGCTTAAGAAAGAAAAGAAAGTATCATTTCTTTTTCTTATTTGTGAGCTCAGCAGAAAAGAAAAGACATTCGATTACGTATATATATTTATACTACATTGTGATAATTCTAATAAAGCCCATGAATGTATGATCCTAGAAAAAGAACGTGATTTTGTTTGGAAAATAAATTAGTTATTGATGAATCATACAAAATACATATCAAACTAATGTCATAAGTCTTACATAGCTGATTACTGTCATAATTTAAAAAAGAAAAATAGTTATGAGTTGATCACAAACATCCCAACATCCAAATTTAATAAATATCGCACCAAAGCAATATAATCAGTTATTAGTCAATTCTAACATTCAAAACAATCATTTATTTGTGAATAAAGTGGTAGGCTCCTTTAAGAAATCTTAAAAGTCCTTAAAAGTTTAGTTTTGTTGTCTCAAGGGTAGTATGAACATTATTAAAATGTTACTGATGAGAGTTTCCTTTCTTTCTGTTTCTTCCCAATTTCGGGAGAAAAGATTTAGAGACAATAGAAACCCAAAGTTTTCACCCCTTTCCCTTCTTTTCTCTCCTTAAAAAGAATCACATATTCTTTTCTCTCCTTAAAAAAACTCACAAATTAGGAAGAAAAAAAAAGGGGGAGAAAAGGAGTCACTTTTTTTTTTTTCTCTTTTTCTCTCCTCTCTCTCTTAAAACTAAAAAAGAAGACTCGCAAACAAGTTTTTCTAAGGGAAAGAGATGACATGTTTGGTCATAAGACACTTATATCTTGTTTGGACATAGATTTTTTACTTCTATATGGGGGATAGTTTTGGTTAGGTTCCACGGTAAAGTTATTTGACATAATACATCACTAATACATCTGGGAACGTATATATATGTACTATATAACTGTATATCTTAATACACACAAACATAAATAAACACATAATCAAGATGTTCACGACCATTTTCATGAACAAAATGGCATGTTCTTGCTTGGCTCGTTTATTTTACAAGCTCTAAAATTATGTAAATGTTTGGTTAACAAACATGAAAGGCTTTAAATGAATGAACACGAGCATTGTTCACGAAAAGTTTGGTTCACTTATAGCCGTATGTGATGTAAACTCTAAACAGCTTCAATTGATTTAGGGAAAAAAACAAACAACTTACAAAGAATTACTGGGACTATAGAAACAAAATTTTATTTTTAGAAAAGAAAATGTCATGTACAAAATTACAGCTGCGTATACTTTGCTGTTCCGGACCGACTCCAGTTTGTGGCTTCAATGGTGCCCCTCTAACCTCTCCGCAAAAGAGGATGGTTTTGCTCGCTTTAATCCACAATAAAGGATGGTTTTGCACGCCCAGAATAAATCATCTTTGCTCTCATCATGCTAAGAATACCCGTTGGATTGTACACACAGTTGCTCTGTAGAAGAAAAGCAGAGAAAGAAGATCACTTCAAGCTAGTATTCGGTATGTTATTGAGAAGAACTTCATGCTGTCGTATGGTGTTTCTAATTCGTCTTATTTTGGGCACTTAAATTACAGTGACTCCTGATAAGGCAACAAGTGAACATTTAGCGATAGATTTAATTATTTCGGTTCTGGCTATATAGAATGGAAAAACTGGAGCTGTCTTACATCCATTCAGGTAACAAAATGGCGACCCTTGACTGCAGCCAACATATCACAGGACTATGATTTACTTGGAGCCTGACTAGTTCTTGCTCATCCACCACCTCCATGGGGACATCGAGACAAAATTGGAGCCATCTACCTTCTGATACCATTTCTCAATGGGGTCGGTTGATGTTTTTCTGAAGTTATTCACGAGTTACCAAATGGCTCCGCTTAATGCTGTGAACTTACAAGCTAAATTGATATAGAGAAGTGGATGCACCAATCAAAAATCGAGGACAGCCAAACGGGGCCACTTTTTACCTAATATACTAACAAAAAGAACAACAGAAGAGGGAAAGAAGATACGGACCACCATTTAGGATCATGAGAATATTGCATCAACAAATGTTTCCGCATCAAAAGGCTGTAGGTCTTCTACGCCTTCCCCAACACCAACAAACTTCACAGGAATGCCAAGCTCGTCAACTACGCTAACCTGTAAGCAAGATCGCCACTGGATAGCTATAGGATATACGAGGGAAAAATCCAAGGACCATCAGGAATTAAATATCACTAGAAAGTACTTAATCCATGTAAGTTTTCAGCCAAAAAATTTGCATGCATACCACGCAGCCACCTCTTGCAGAACCATCTAGTTTTGTCAAAATCAAGCCAGTTATTCCAACGACCTGCCAATGAAACATTAGTCAAGCTTTTAAGATCTTCGACATAGTGTAATTAGGAAATAACATTTTGGACAGAAAATCCACTGGCATTCTACATAAGTGATAGATTTGAGGCCCAATTAAAAGCAAGCAGTAAAGCAAGAGTGAGTGAGGATAGAAGGAATATGAGACATTCCAAAGATTGACAGGATTCTTGTATACAATTCCACGTGTATGTTGACAACTTTGATTCATTGCCACTAGTTGGAGGGGCTTTGAAATAAACTAGTGGACGCTCGAGGCCTTCCTTCTTCATCTGGGCGGCTTCCTCGTCTCTCCAAATTGGGGAGAATCTCTCCTGAATGTTTACTAAGCTTGATTCTCCACAATGGGTAGGGACCCAAGGTTCAGATGGGCTTCTTTTTTCTATCGCAACTGGAGCCGTCCACTACGGCCAAGTGGACAATTCCAAATTAGTTTTTTTTTTAAAACCAAAAAGAAGTGCATCAAACTATCTGTCGCACTGCGTATAATGTCAAAAGTACACTTGTAACATTTTTTCAAGATCATGAGTTAGATCTTACTTCACTCAAATTCACAAGAGGCAGATGAGCAGCATCTCTCTCTCTCTCGCGTTCACGAGTAGAACTTCCTACACAGACCCTCCGGTCCCTCCCTCCCTCCCTCTCTTCTCTTCTATCCCCGCCAACGTCACCTCCCCCATGCCCACCAACACTGAACCACAATACCCACAGACACCTCTGTGTTGTTGCCAAGGGAAACTAAAGACAAAATAATCCAATTGATTAAATTTCACGCACGCGCACACAAAGTCCGGTTCAAATTTTTAGATCAGCCAAAATTACCAATAGAATTGATTACAAAGGATGATTACATGCAGAATTCTTTGCAAATTGTGGAATATAACTACTAATGAGCTCAAAAATCTCAATCTATCACTAGATCTACTCGTGTCCAGGTTTCTCCATAATCAATGAGTATTCAAGCCATTAAAATTGGGAACTGATCGGATCTACTTAAAATGGAAATTTGGGTTTCTAATCCCCCTTCACTATTTTCTATTGTTAAACCCATCATAATCACCTTCATTCTCTTGCCCTTCCCTGAAACCACCGCTGTGCCACCCTCGTCATTCTCGCTGCTGCCAATGATACAGAAGAGTTATATGGTTGACGTAGAGGTCCGATAGACTAAAGACTGGAGAGCTTTGATTCATAAAATTTTGGCACGAAAGAGGAGCTTGAATTGATCGGAATTTTGCGCGAGAGAAAGGGGGTTGATGGACACAAGGTAACTGAAAAAAGCGAGAAAGGGGGCATAAATGTAAATTGGTCCATCCGGATGATAGTTAAGTGAACGAATTATTATAAGTTTTAAAAAAACTGATTCAGAGTTTCAGACCATCCACATCGACTTGACCCATGTTGCAAACGCTTGTTGTGGATCAGCTGCCATATATACACGTGTGAGTGTGAGTGAGTATGTTGGGGGTTTTGGGGGGTGGGGGGTGGTGGTATTGCCTAATTCATGTTTTATGGCAACGACAAAGAGCAAATGAATGCTTGCTGGCATCACTGGCATCCATGGTCATGGCCATAATACGCGCACTGGCTGTGAAGGAGGAAATGTTTGAGGAAGATAAGGTACGTTGTCTACAAAGCATTCAAATACTGTTCTTCAGAGAGCCGGGCTACACCGATACTCCGATAGTCACAATGAGCAAGATGAGAATATTTGTTCACAACCTATCCGGACCGCACCCCAGGGCCCGCTAAAAGACCCCAGTGGCACGACACGTCACCCGCTCGGCAGTCAAATTTGCTCAACATCGTTGCTCGGTCAAAGCGCTCCGCGCCTTAAGCATTCAGACGGCGATCGAAAGTGCACTTCCCCCCCGAGGGGTCGGCCACCCCCCTGAGAAGGGGGTCGGCCACCCTCTTTAAAGGGGGGTTGGCCACCCACTTCGTCAAGGGGTCGGCCACCCCCTGAGAAGGGGGTCGGCCACCCCCTGAAGAAAGGGGTCGGCCACCACCCTAAAGAAGGGGGTCGGCCACCCCCCTGAGAAGGGGGTCGGCCACCTCCTGAGGAAGGGGGGGTCGGCCTCCCTTGTCCTTGGGAGGGGAACCTGCTTGCCGCTGCTATCACCTCACTCAACGCATTCTGCAATGCTCACTCATCATCGGTTGTCACGTGACGCCCGTTGTCGCCCGCTCAATCAACTGACGGGCTCCGGCCCTCGCGGCGGGACGGGCTCGCAACCCTAAAGCCCTCGCCGGCTCAATCAACTGACGGGCTCCGGCCCTCGCGGCGGGACGGGCTCGCAACCCTAAAGCCCTCGTCGGCTCAATCAACTGACGGGGCTCCGGCCCTCGCGGCGGGACGGGCTCGCAACCCTAAAGCCCTCGCCGGCTCAATCAACCGGGGGCTCCGGCCCTCGCCCGCACAATCAACCGACGGGCTTCGGGGGGCTCCGCTCGTAGTGCTCCGGCACGAGGACCCCCCGCCACGGACTCTGGGTATCGAGCTGTGAGCATGTGCGCTCATGTTACCATTGATCATCGACACCGCCAAGGCAATGACCCACGGGTCACTCCGGGACGGGAGCAGGTCCTCGGAGGGCATCGCGCCCGGCACGCCTGGCAGTTGGCTGCAGGGGCAACCCTCACCGCTGTCAGGATCTCTGCGCGTCTCATGACGCATCTCGTGGGATTCAGTAAGGGCTTGGACTGGAGGCTGGGGCAACGGGCTACTCTGACCATGCTACCGCGGTGTGGTCAGTCTCCTCAGACAGGCAGAGGGACGCTACAAGGGCAGGACGACACGAACTCGGGGACCGGCAATTCGACGGACAATCAATACTGTGGGACCCCCTCCGGCGACGTGTCACTCCCGGAGGACGACACGTGTCGGCTGATGACACGCGCGTATTTGTGCCTATATATAGTGGATTTTGGAGCCTATTCAAGGGGTGCTCTCTCATTTCAACATTTCACTTTCTCTCTCTAAAATTCATTCTCTCTGGATTTTTAGTGAGAGAGACACATTTGGACTCCTGTCATCAGACCTTTGACGCTGCATCCTCGACACAGACTGTCAACCGCCGGCCCTGTTCGTCGTCACCCTGCCTGCGCGGCGCTACCAGCCCTCGCGACCTGTCTGGGGAGCCTTACTCTCAGCCCTTGCTCCATCCCTGTTGTCTCCCACTTTGTCTACTTGGAAGCTAACTCAGACTGCATCCTTTGTGGCACCTCGACGTGGCACCGAACCCTCTTTCATTAGCAACAATATTTTAGATGAAATTGACAATTTTAGTCCTACTTACATAACTTGACACATTAAAAAAGGGCATTCTCATCCGAAAAAGGTGGGGAGGCTCCTACCCTACTACAACTGGTGGGGAGGTTAAACTTTCCCTACATAACATGTATATTTGCACTGATGTAAGCGATGCAAAGTTCCACATGTATAAGACCATAGTCTTATACATGTGGACCTTTCATAGTACATAGCCATTATATATCCACCCTTCATAGCAAATACAGGATCTCGCAATCCACCCCCGCCGAAGTCCTCGCTGCAACATCGTAGTACCTCGATCTAGCACAACTTTTATACCATTTGTAACAACCCGGAACCACGGCCCTACCGCAAGGTAGTGCCTCCCTCAAAAAAGCCAAAACTGTATGCTAATGATCTCATTGGCAGGGTCTAATAGGGCCAATCACAAACTTTCCCACTTCAAATGTGGGATGAGATGCCATTGCCACTTACACGTAGCTGAGGACCTCCCCCATACAAAGCTGATGTTCGGTATTCATCTACATAGCAAATGTGGGATAACTAGCACCCTTTTAATCGACCTTTAGCACCACTAAAATTGCCACCATCCTATTTTGCAAGGAAGTGGAGGACAGAAAACAAATGATATAAGCAAAGTTAATTGTAATAAAATCTTACACTGCCAAACTACAAAGTACATGCTTGTTTTAAAGGATATATAGAAAATATTACCTCGTTGAACTCTCTTGCTTGTGGAAGCATATTCAATCCAGTTGTTCCATCCAGAACCAAGAGTATCTCCTGTAGGGAAGGCGAGATAATTACAGGTTTTTCTGATATATTACCTCAAAAGTGAGACTAAATTTCACAAAATCAAAAAGTGTACTTGTCCTAAAATCCAGATAAGGATGCTCAGAACCCCAAACGGACTTGTTCCAGGTAAGTCAACAAGGGGCCACTTAGTCAAAGAGCACCACGAACTCTCCATTGTCGCTCAGTCAAGAGCACCAGCGTTGTACAAAGTTCCTCCTCGAAAGCTCTAAGCAAGAGGCAGGATCCGATGACTGGGGAACATCTTCCCATTAATTATGCACCACTAAAGCGTAACTTCCCGGCTCTCCAGGAA
This sequence comes from Escallonia rubra, assembly GCA_033065855.1. Taxonomy (NCBI): domain Eukaryota; kingdom Viridiplantae; phylum Streptophyta; class Magnoliopsida; order Escalloniales; family Escalloniaceae; genus Escallonia; species Escallonia rubra. The sequence goes on from JAVXUO010001279.1 coordinate 159,362, forward strand.
AGAGACCTCATCTTGCAGGAATGCTCTTGCATCATAAGATGCATGCCTGGGTCCAGAACGCAGCGAGCCCTCTGTTACTCAGCACTCTCCTTCAGGGATCTCACACGTATGTTGCTCAATGGCTGGAGCGAATGGTTTCACTAAGCAAAAACCTCAATCTAAGGAGCATCCCTTCTTCTAGTCATATTGAACAGCATGACCCACCAGCCTTCGCCCCTACTTTGTGACCATAAACTTGAGCCACGAACGCATTTTTCCAGAAAAACAAAGGTTTCTTCGTCATCGTCAAAACCCACGGAAAGAAGCGATAGCATGAGCAGCATGTGCCGCCACCCTTATATGTTTAAGCTTCTTTAGAGCAATGTCACAAGTTATCATCGGAGAAGTTACAGAGAGCTTGGCAGTCCTTTGCTGTACTTAATCATCTAAACCTAGGGGAAGATGTGATCACTTGAGCAGGTACCTTCTCCTTGTATTCTTCAAAAATTCAGAGAGCTTGGCAGTCCTTTGCTTTACTTGAAGCTTTTTCCTCAGGTGTAGCCTTATCCACTCTGAAGCACGGACACCTCTCCTAGGTGGAGGTATGGTGTCCTAAACGGACGGACACCCCGACACCTTCCGGACACCGCCCGACACGTGTCGGACACGGCTCATCGGTGTCGGAATTTTTTTTATTTATTTTTTTAATTTCCGACACCGTGTCGGAAATGTCTTACCGTTTGGGGCAGTGTCTTACCGTTTGGGGCCAATTTCAACGGATCTGGTGTTGCCGGAGCTAGTCGACGGAGATATCGAAGACGAAGCCAACGGATCTGGGCTACAGTCGCCGAAGGAAGAGAAGCTAGCCACTGTCGTCGTCGCCGGAGGTCTCGCCATCGTCGCTGTAGCTCCTCCGCCGCCGTCGCTGACCCACAGGTTGCGGCGGTGCTGTCGCTCCTTTCCGTCACTCCCTCCCGTCCTTCTCTTTTTTTCTTTTCTCCATTTTGTTCTCCTGTTTCTGTCCTTTTTTTCTCCCTTTTGTCCTCTTTTTTCTTTTCTCCCCTTTGTCCTCTCGTTTCTGTCCTTTTCCTTTTTCTTTTCTTCCTTTGTCCTCCCATTTCTTTCTTTTCTTTTTTTTTCTTCTCCCTTTGTTGTTGCATTTCCAGTATATTAACTAAATAAATATTGATCAAATAAATTATGACTTATAGTTTTTCATTATTGTTTGTTATTTTAGATTGTGGAATATATTTGATGTTTATTAAAAAATATATATATAATATAAAATATATTTAAAAAATAGCGGTGTCCTGCGGTGTCCAAAATCTGATTTTTTGGAAATTGCGGTGTCCGGTGTCTGTGTCGGTGTCCGACACTGTGTCCGTGTCCGTGCTACCTAGCTTATCCACTACCTAACTTCTTTCACTCTACATCTTGCCTTAGCTATAACCTCTGAAGCACCGGTGCGGCACTTAGGGTGAAGCACCGGCACCGGATACGCGTCGGGTGCGGGTGCGCCTCGGGTGCGGCACCGGTGCGTGTCCGCCATTTTTTTTTCATTTCTTAAATCCTGGGTGCGGATCGGGTGCGTATCGGCTCAGATCTGTCACCACCGGCGACCATCGGGAACCCCGGCGACCATCGGGAACCTCGGCGACCACCGGCGACCATCGGGGACTCCGGCGACTACCGAAAATCTGAGAGGAGACACTGGAGAGAAGAAGAAGAAGAAGGAAGAACAAGAAGAAGGAGGAGGAGGGGACTTACCGGCGACCCACTGCGTCGTCCCCGTGCGCCGAGTCCCGGCGACCCACTGCAGCGAGCGCCGTGCGCCGTGCGCCTGCTTCCAGAGAGTCGACCGTCGATGTGTGAAGTTATCTTCTTCTGATTGACTTGTTATGTTATATTATTTACATATTATTAGTTTTGTTATATTATTTAAGGACCCCAATGTTAAGTTATTACATAAACCAACCCCAGTATTTCATAGAAATAGAAGTGATACCACATAAAAGCTTTATTATCTTCAGTTTTACAATTTTAATATTTATAGAACAACCCATTAAACTAATTTGGTTGAAAGCTTTAAAATTTACAAAAGAACCCATTAAACTTAAAAATTCACTACTTTGGTTGGAATATTAATATCTTTTCACATATATCAAACACATATATTATGATTATTAAGATTTAAATTGTTTAAAAATTAAATACTAAGTATATATAATTAAAAAAATATTTATAAAATATGCCGTATGACCGTATCCCCGCCGCACCCGTATCCTAAATTTTTTAAAAATGCCGTATCCGCGTATCCGCACCCGCACCCGAGTCCGTGCTTCTTAGGCTATAACCCTCCTCACATGCTCTCTTGGATGTATTTTAAATGCCGAGTCATGATCTACAACTCCATCAGAATCCATACCTCAAAGGTAAGTACCCTCTTATAGTCTGAACTATGTTTTGCGATAGGTATGTGAACAATAATTCTACAAGCTTCACCTTTGTTTCTACCACTTAACACACAGAAAGCTCATTCATAACACGTGTCAAAGCCCTTGTATGTATAGGAATTACAAAATATTTTGCAGTTTCGAATGTTCATTTTATAAGTGGGAAAAAAAGGATGAAACTTCCTAGATACTCTTCAAGTTGGCCTAAATTTATCTCCCACTGATGGAGTTTAGAATGAGTACCAGGACCTCTACAACGACTAAGCTTTGACTGATAGATCACAGCAGTTACACGAAATGAACACGGTACATCTCAGTGGACATGTATGAATTCAAATATGTTGTGTTATAGCAACAATAACATTGGATGTGCCTGATGCAAAAAATAGCAATAATGAAGGAGAACAGCGTTGAGGAGTCAAGCGTACATTAGGTGCACCAGGAACTATTTTAGCAATGGCTTTCTTGCATGAAATCAGTTCTTCCATCAAGCTGTAATTAGTGTGTAGACCTGGAAACAATATACTGTCCGCTAGTCATCAATTACAAAAACCAAAGGCAGTGTTAGCCAAGGTAAACATATTCTCTCTACTTACGTCCAGAAGTGTCACACAAAACAACATCAAAGCCTTGTTCTTTCCCTCTTTTAACGGCCTGTGAAAGAACTATTTAGAAAGAACTTCAAGATCCTGTGTTAGTAATTACTAAGGGTCATTTATATTTTTAGCAGATATCGAGCTATAACAAAGGGATGTGAATCGACCATGTTGCACGACTTCTTTGTCTACCTGATGATGCTTTGGCTTTCTCCTTTTCAGCAACAACGATCTCACACCCAGTTCTCTCAGACCAAATCTCCAATTGATCACTAGCAGCTGCTCTAAATGTATCACCCGCTGCCATCAGTATCTGGTGCAATTTCAAATATGAGAAAGTGTAGATAAAAATAGCCAACTACCAAGTCCATGCTGTGTTGGCTGTATAAGAAGTAATATACAGAGGCATAGTACAGTAACAGCTTCAAATAAACTTGCTGAAAAGGCAACTCATTTATCTTCCACTTAACTCTATCCACTGCTAGACACACCTAATTGTTTTCAAGAATTAAGTAGAAAAAAGGTAAAAGGAGATTAAACAGGTAGGCAGGTAGCTATGTGTCATTCCCCCCACTAAAACCTGCTACTTTCACTAGCGTCAGTCAGAGAAGTTTGTCCCACCCACCCGTAACCCCACTTTTTGGAAGAATTAGAAACTAAGCAGAGAGCAGTATGGGCTGAATTTATCTTCACTTTTGGCCACAAAACTTATAAGAATAAGCCAACTTTACCTAACCCCTTCTTCTCATGATGACTGTTTGAATATATATTGATGTCAGAGTGCCTTTTTAACTTAGTATGGACCTTCTTCGGCAAGATGAACAGAGAAGAGAAAAGGAAATAAATTAATTCCTTTCTTTGCCTTGATAAGCCAACCGCTCACACAAGGCCGTGCAGAATGAATAACAAGAACCCTTATGTGGAAGAACCACATTTACTCGTACGACACAAATTAAAGTTGTAAACCACGAAAATGTCACCAATATCAAAAAGTACTCCAATTTATTCCATACAGTTTAACTCAATTATGTGGCAGTGCACTGAAACAGTACACATTATTTCCTAACCTTAGCCCCTTGTTGCTTCAATCTGTGGGCCAGCTTTCCTGCATGGGGAAAAACAAATGGTTGATCCCGTCCAATTATAGATATCAAGATGAAAGAACTAGCAAGTTATATTTATTTCATCAACCAATACTGTGACCCTATCTTGAAAACATATTATGGTGATACAAACAAGCTGAGTCGACTTATATAAATTTATTGAATGTCTTACCAAGAGATGTAGTCTTCCCTCCTCCATTGACACCAACTATCATGATTACAGCAGGTTTCCTGGTAACATGAGCAAAACAAAACAATCACGCCTTTGAATTAAGGAAATACCAAAGCTGAAATGTCAAGACCGAAATGAATGAGTACCACCAAACCTGAATCCAAGTCGAAGCTCTGTTTTAACCTCTTTACTTGTTAAGAAACCCAAAACACTTCTCTTGAGAGCATCCTGCAAGCCAAAACAAGCAACATGTACAAATTTTCACCTCAACTGACACAGCCGCTAAGCCTTATCTTGGTTGCCAATGTCGTGATATTGTTTTGGACCACATACATACAACCAGTTGATCCACAAAATCAGATTACTTAAGTCATCCTAGAATAATTACTTCACTCGCGCGACAACAGAAGTCCTTCTGTAAAGTTCATGTCTATTTGTGCTCCTTCGGGTCACATTGTTCTGCAATCAAAAAAGGAAGAAAAACTTCAACAGATCTCAGCATACTTACTTTGATTTCGCTTCCTGACTTGAGCTTTCCAGCATATATGTCATCTCGCAAGCTCTCCACAATCTTTATTGTAATCTTTGGGCCGAAATCAGAGACCAGGAGAACCTGAGATATATGTCATGAATAAATATCATACAATAGCAAAGGTTAATCATACCATTTGCCACCATCTCTTCAGTTCATAGAGCGCCAAGTAGAAGAAAACACAGATTGGAGCTCTAGACACCCATGCCTTAACAATATAAGTTCCACCTCCACTATTTAGCTGCTCAACATATGTCAAAGATGCATGTGCACTACTTTGCATGCTGCACAGTTTCAGCTATGCCTATGTGTCTTTAAGCCAAATTTATCTTCTTGAAATTTAGGGGATGAAAATATATTGGCATTTCATCTTGTTCGACTTTAACTCCAAAACAGTGCCAGCATTAATATGTAATCTCTGATGCGGACTTTGCTCGTTTTAAAGCGAGTAAGCAATAAAACTAATAGTCTACGAGGAGCTTCAGTCCTTATCAGTTTCAGGTACCAAGATTATATGTTGGTATAACAGTTGATCCTGAGTGTCCGACACATTCCCAATAACTTCGACCAAGTCCCTGCGTATCCAACAACGGTACTTGACGTGTTCTGAAGAGCGTGTGCAACAAAGATGTACCCATATGCGTCCAAACTCCAACATACTCGCTATGTTCCCAAATTAGACTCCCAATAATAAACTCACAAAATTCCAGAACTAATATAGCACGGATGTACTCCCTCCTTTCCATAATTTGTCTCACCTTTGACTTTTGCAAATCTCTATAAAAGCATTTGAGCATGTAAGAACATACTCTTCACTGATTTTATTACCAAATTTGACTTGTCAAACCACTCTTATTTGATGTATAGTCACTATCTTGAGTTTCATCAAATGTTTAGGCACTACTTCCGTTCGATCTGATTCTCTCCTATGCAAATTCCTAGGATAAATTTAGTCTCATGTAAACACTTATTTGAATTTAAGTGACGATCATAGATTGACAAGTAAAACTCGGCTATAAACAATGAGTAGAGTCAATATTTATATATCCTAGAAATTCGTAAAAGTAAAATCCGGAAAATTTTAACGGGAGGGAACATTTGAATTCCATCCTGGGACAGAGCAGAATGTCAATGGGGACAAAATCTACGAAATGGACCAAGTACATCTCGGGACGCTACCTCTTCCAATTCGTCGAGGACACGGTCGGTGTCGGAGAGATTCCAGTAGAGGAGCAGCTCGTCGATTACGGCGAGGTTGCCTCGGGTTTTAGAAAATCCTGAGAAGAGCTTATCGACGTCGCTCTTGGCCTTCTCCTTGATGAGCCGGCCGAGCTTGGTGAAGAACCCGGTCTGGCCGGCCGAGCACTTGAACCGGGACGGGAAGGGCCGGGCGGTTGAAGGAGCGGGCGTGAGGAGCCGGAGAGGAAGGAGCGTGGAGTTGGTTGACCTGCCCGGTAGAGGATTAGAGAGAAGAGTGGAGGGATGAGGGGAAAGCAGAGAAGAAGCCATTGTTCACTTCCTTTCAGCTGTGCCTGCGAGTGCTGATGCAGTAGATAAAAGAGAACGGAAGAATAGCTAGTAACGACGTCGTTTGCAATATTTATTTATTTATTTTTATTTTTATTTTATTTTTTGGGAAAAATAGTGATGTATGTGGCACTGCGTTGGGTCGAGTTGGACATAGAATGTCTTATACTTTGAAGCTCATCCCACCCAGGCTGACTTGGGGAAAAAGGATAACGTTACATAGTTTTGTTGCTCCAATTCAAAGTTCCTAACCGAAAACGAGCAAAAATTTGCAAATAAAACAAGTAATAAGTTGTAATAACGCCATAGTAATCTTTTAGAGTTAGATCTCGGCTCAATATAATGGAGCAGCCAAATACTATCTTGCCACGACATCATAAAGGAGTAACAATTTTGCAAGAGTCGATGACTTATAAAATCAACGAACTACAATGCCGAAATCCCTCCAAAGAGCAAATACTATTCTTTCTCTCTCGACCTCCACCCACACCACCCATAGGCGGAACTACATGGGAACTAGGGGGGCCAGTGCACCCCTTGACTTTTGAAAAAAAAAATTTGGGAATTGTACCCAGTCGGCCAATCCCTAAGATCTCGTCCCCGAGACCTCAAACCAGTCACCTCTCTCTCTCTCCATGACCAGTGAGGGCTGAGGCGGTGACCGGTAACTCACTCCGACCGACAACCGCGACGATGAGCCTGTGACCAGATCTGGAAGCAAGGGTCTCATCGAGCACCGGCCACCGAGACACCGTGACGAGGCGAAAACGTATCGCGACCGGCGAGATGCCGTGACTCACTCCGACCAACGAGGTGACGACCGTGAGACCGTGACTCACTCCAACCAGATCTAGAACTGGAAGGACGGACTGAGGTCTAAGGCTGTTTTTTGCTTTTTGGTAGAGGCCCCATTTTTCGCCTCCCTTCTTGGTAGTCCAATCTGGGCTAAGATGTTTAAGCGCTTAACTCCTAGCTTAAGGGGGGAAGGAGTTCGATTTCCTGTTCGGAGCTAGGTGGCCTTTTGTTTTGGAAATGGCTTTTTCTATTGAGCGGCCGCCGGCCAAGAATTTCATACTACTCACTAGCCACTACACACTAACTGTTTCTCTGCACTATTGACTGTGAGGTAAACCATAAGCTCCTGAATTTTAGTTTAATTTCAGTAATTATATAGAGATTTAAAAAATATGTTTGGTGATTATATTGCAAGTATGCCTTGATTATATTGAGTATGCCTTGTTTGGTTGTTGGAAGAGTATGTCTTAATTCTTAATTGAAGTTGGAACACCTTAATTATTTGGTTAATTTGCTTTGTCAATTCTTAATTGGCTAATTCCTTTTCTAATTCATAATTTGGTGCATAGATAGTTTATAATTGTGTTGGAATATGACGTCAAGCGCTACCAATCTTCGGAACCTCATCGAGTAGTAATTTTGTTTGTAAACACTTGAATATGTAATTTGTATTCGTTTTTTTTTTTTTTGTATACTTGTAAAGAGTCTTTAATGGCTCTCGTGAAACTTAATAATACATTTTGTATGCTTTTTAATGTACTCTGTTTTTGTCTATTATTTTAGTGATAATGTTTTTTGGTGAATTCAATATATTTTTTACACCCCCTGAAAACAAATTCTAGTTCCACCCCTGACACCACCAGAACCATTTACCTCTATCGCCACCCACCATTAGTTAATTATATTATTTGTTACTTGATCTTAACTTATCTATTTTTTCACCCACGACAATGTATTGTGATAATCAATTTGCGCTGCTTATTATTGAGAATCAATATTTTCAAAAATGCACAAGGAATATTGAGGTTGATTGTCATATAATTTGTGAAAAGCTTCAATAGGATTTATTACAAATCCTTCACCGTGATCAATTTTTTCATCGCACCGTGAAGGTTGGTATTCGTGACCTTCACGCTCCACCATAGTTTGATTTTCACAGTTTTATGAGTAACTTGTGATAATCTTTGTATCCATATTTGCACAAAGTAATGAAATGGTTGCATCCTTTCCCGCATATTTTCTCTTTTATCATGGTAACGGTAATAAATAGTATGTATGTATATCGTACCGATAACAACTATTATATATAATGCGTCAAATGTTGCTAAATGGGGATATTTTAAGCAGTTATTGTTGTTATAGTTTTCTTCCAACCACACTTCTCCTGCTGCTTACTTTTAGCGAATTGATCTTGTTAGCCCTATGGTTGGATAACCTAGGCTTACATCTTGTTTTGATGATAACTACACATTGATTATGTTCTAATGTGTGCTTTGAGTGTATTCTTAGTACATGCACTCATGAAGACACATTTGAGAAGTTGGATAGATGGATTAAATCCAAAGAAGCTTAAAGTTATAGTGGACATGCTATAGAAGCTTCATCAAGTTCAATGTCGAAGAGTAAGAAAGAATGCATAGGCTAAGTTATTATTGATTATGATTGATCTTTACAATTATGTAACTAGTCTTGGTTTGATGCTTGGATTGATGACTATGACCTAAAAAGACCTTAGGACACCTTGTGCATTGCATGTGAGTTCATAATCATTCACACAAGCGTGGTTCTTGAAAATGTGTGAACTTTGGAACTTACTCAGTTTTTCTCAAAAATGTTTTTGGTACTAATCTTTTCATATCTTAATAAAACTTTTCATTAACTTTCCAACGCAAAAAACGGCACCTCAATCCGATTTTTCTAGAGAAAGTTATGCCCAAAATAGGAAAGAGGGTTCCGTGAGGCAGCCGATAGGCAGTAGGGTAATACAGTCGACTGTAATTGAATACAGTCGACTGCATTGGTCAAAATTCAGTTCCAACAGCTATTTTCGAAGACAAAACTCCAACGGTTATTTTCGAGGGAATACAGTCGACTGCATTGGGATTACGGTCGACTGCAATGGCGGTTTTGCTCACTTTATGCCTATAACGGCTATATTTCATTTGCTCTCTATATAAATAATTTGGGGCTTCATTATACACCAATGGAAACCACATTCTAAGCCTCCATTCATTAGAGAAACATCAAGGCTCATAGATTAAACTTTTCTCTCTTCATCTTCATGATTTTACATCATTAAAGAGAGCATCTTTGTGAGCAATTCTTTGATTGAGAGTGAGCATCCTTCAAGTCATCAATTCTCTCATCTCTCTATTGCACTAGACCTTCATTTGTACTCATTTCCTTTCAAGAGGGTTTCTTTGTACACATTTGATCTTTGTAAAAGGATTGTGATCAAGGCTTGGGTTTGTCAAGTCTTGGGTGAGCTTTGTGGATTCAAGGCTTGTGCTTGGTGTGGGGATATCACCAAGCGTTGTAAGGGTTTTGATCTTGACCCGGAAGAAGATTGTTGCTAGTGAATTCTAGTGCTCTTGCAAGGGACTTCCTTGAAGAGGTGGATGTAGGCTTGAGGGTATATCAAGCCGAACCATTTAAATCTCCTTGTCAAGTATTTCTAAACACTTCTCTCTTTTCATTATCGTTTTACATTTGTGTTGAGATTGAGGTTAGTTGTTTGTTAATTTTTAAAGTAGTCTTAAAACATTATTCACCCCCCTCTAAGGTTATCTTTTTGGTTTCAGATCTTCCTCATGAGCCACTTATCTACTCGGTTAACTATTGTACTATTAAATAAATTCAATATTGGTCACTAGATATTAATTTATGTCAAAGTGATCATTAAATTATTAAATCCATTTCAATCAGATCATTCTATTAGCTTATGGCAATCTAAGATAGTTACTTTAGGACTAAAACCGTACTTTCCTTATTCCCCTTCTTCTTTCTTCTTCTCCTAAGTCCACCACCACCATCAACCACCACCACGGATCCACCACCAACCACACATGCACAGTGTCTGTGTCTGTGTCTGTGTGTACGCGATTTGGGGGGGGAGGGAGAAGGAGAGAAAGAAGAGGGTAAAAAGACGGATATACCCTTGACTAAATGGACTTAATGAAGCGGCGGCAAGGAAAATTTGACAGAGTGGCCTTATTAAAATGACTTTTAAAATTTAGTAGTTACTTCGATAGAAGTCGATGTCAAGTGACCAATGTGCACACTTTCCGGGACTAGAGGTAGGTTTAGTACATACTTTTAAAGTAAAGGGTGCCCGTAACACAATTTACTGAGCTATAGGAGCAAAATGCAGTTTCTCCTAAAAATAACTCCGTTCGTCTCATTCTAATTGCTGAATTTTTCTTTTTGGGACGTCCCATTTATATTATTCACTTTTCAAATTAAGAAAGATCTTGTAAGATTTTTTCATTTTTACACTTTTGTCTACATTTTTGTTTTCCTTCTCACTCCCCAATTACCCACAGACGGGTCAAAGGCACAGACCCATTATTATCTCTCTTCTCCACAACCAAACATTTCTCTCTTTAGTCTCCTCTACTCTCCTCACCTCTGATCACTATCTATCAGCCACTGTGCACCGTGATCGACCACCATGCCTCTCTCTTTTTTCCCTCAATTTTGTTGTGTCCATATATCCCTTTGACCACCAATGTAATCTCCTTTCAATCACCGCCATATTTATCACCGTTGTATGATCTATCTCACTACAACCGGAACCCTCCCCAACCATCATCACCTCTTCCATCATTATTTGGATGTCAAGTCTGATCGACTATGCGTTCACCTAGGCATGCTTGTGTGTTCGCCTAGGCATGCTTGGGTGTTCGCCAAGGCATGCGTGGGCATGCTTGGGTGTTCACCAAGGCATGCGTGGGCATGCTTGGGCAGTCGCCTATGCATATGGTTAATGACTAGGCGAACGACTGGCTTTGAGCAAGGCGAATTCGAGGCGTTAGATTGTTTTTTAATTATTTTATTTATGGATTTCAGGTTGTATCTTTTGATAATAACTGTTTCCTTACTTCTAAATTTGATTTGGGGTTTTAGGGACTTGAAAAAAAGCCTCAGTCTTTTATTCACCGGAATTTTGAATTTTGTTCGCCGGAGCTTTAACCCAGATTTTTTTTTGTGGATTGGGTTCGATGGAGATGATTGTAAGTAAAGGATGAAGATGGAGCTCTAGAGAGAGAAACTTATAAAGGATGAAGAAATTGTATGTACCAATTAAGTAATTTAGTTGCTTTGGCAATGGAGCTCTGGAGAGAGAGAAATGTATAAAGGATGAAGAAAAGGGTGGCCCGGGAAGATTATCAATACAAGTAACTTAAGAGTAGAATGAAAAACAAATACTTTAGGAGTAGAAAACATATATCACTTGAAAACCTTAATATGTGCGTAAGTCAAATATAATTAAAAAAATTTAGAACGGAAAGAGTATTGCTTAACGTATACCTCAAGACAGATGTTAGCATTTAAGTTTTCTTTTTGACAGTTGATATGGTCGTACTTTGTATTTTTCTCTCTAGAGCTCCAACTTCATCCTTTACTTGCAATCACTAAAAAGCATATATCACTTGAAAATATTAATATGCGCGCAAGTCAAATATAATTATTTTTATTGAAACTGAAAGAGTATTACTTAACGTATACCTTAAGAGAGATGTTAGCAAGGGTTACCTCTACAGCTATTCTGCCAGCAAGGTAAGTAAGTTCATTAGTGATCGGCTCTGGACCGAAAAGACGTAACTAAGTAATCCCTTATCTCAGATAAAAGATAATAACGCGGCGGGAATCCAAGTGGGATACCTCTATACTGCCTGTATCTATCTCCTAGTCAAGTATGCTCCCCAGACATAGACTACTCTCCCCACCCCCACCCCAACCAGCGCCATTACTTGATCTTCCCCTATTGACCACCATACCATCGAATTGCCATTGCACTGAATCCCCACCAACCTAACACCGTCCACCACGAATCACGACCACCACCAAACCAATCATCACCCTTGAATTATAGCCATCACTCATCACCAACACCATAATTGTTGCCACCAACCTAACAAAGCCACCACGAGTCACGGCCACCACTACTATCACCATCACCATCATTGATATCACCAAATACCCGCCACTATCACCACTGCACAAAACCATTACCACCAATTTCATTAAACCTACCACTATCAAGCCATAATTACTGCCACTTTCACCAAACACACCACCATTTTCACTAAACACAGATCTATGATAACTTGAGTGTGTCGTGGATGTGTGGCAGTGGGGTGGGATCATGGGGTAGATCAGGGTGTCCACTGAAAAACATATTGGCTTTGGTGATGTGTGGTAGAAACTGCTGGTCTAGGGGGTTGCGGTGTGGATGAGGTGAATTGTGGGGCCTATTTTTGTGGGTTGACTGTGCGTGGGCTATGGTGGTGGGTGTGAGCTAATGGTGGCAACGGTGGGTGAATGAGAGATTGACAGGGTGGGAAAATTGCACCTCAGCCCCCTATACTTTCAATATTTAGTGAAGACCTTGAAACATTTGAAGTAAATAAAACAAAACATGAGAGCAATTATGTCTTTTCAATAACCTATTACAGTTTTGGTCAATGTGCACATTTTTCAAAACTAGAGGTAGGTTTAGTACACACTTTTAAAGTAAAGGGTGCCCGAAACACAATTTACTGAGATATAGGGGGGAAATGCAACTTGTCCTAAATATTACTCCGTTCGTCTCATTTTAATTACTGAAATTTTCTTTTTGGGACGTCCCAATAATACTACTCACTTTCCAAATTAAGAAAGATCTTATAATATTTTTTCCTTTTTACTCTTTGTCTACATTTTATGTTTTCCTTCTCATCAATTACCCACAGAGGGTTAGAGGCACAAACCCATTATTATCTCTCCTATTCACAACCAAACATTTCTCTCTCTCCTTTCCTCTCCTCGCCTCTAATCACTTTCTTTCAACCGCCTGTGCACCGTGATCGACCATCATGCCTCTCTTTTTTTTCCCTCAATTTTATCGTGTCCATATATCCCTTTGACCACCAATGTAATCTCCTTTCAATCACCGTCAAATTATCACCGCTGTCTGATCTGTCTCACTACAGCCAGAACCCTTCCCAACCAGGATCACCTTTTCCATCATCATTTGGATGTCAAGTCTGATCGACTACGCCTAGACATGCTTAGGTGTTCGCCAAGGCATGTGTGGGTGTGCTTAGGCAGTCGCCTATGCATATGGTTAACGACTAGGCGAGCGACTAGCTTTGAGCAAGGCGAATTCGGCGTTAGATTCTTCTTCTTTTTAATGGATTTCAGGTTGTATTCTTTGATAATAATCGTTTCCTTACTTCTAAATTTGATTTGGGGATTTAGGGACTTGGCGAGTCATCTTGAAAAAGCCTGAAAACTTTGAATTTTGTTCGCCGAAGCTTTGACCCAAATTTTTTTGTGTGGATTGAGTTCGTTGGAGATGATTGCAAGTAAAGGATGAAGATGGAGCTCTACAACGAGAAACTTATAAAGAATGAAGAAATTGTATGTACCAATCGAGTAATTTAGTTATTTCGGCAATGGAGCTGGAGAGAGAAATATATACAGGATGAAGAAAAGGGTGGCCCAGGAAGAGTAGTAATACAAGTAATTTAAGAGTAGAATGGAAAACAAATAATTTAGGAGTAGAAAACATATATCACTCGAAAACATTAATATGAGCATAAGATAAATATAATTAATTTTTTTTAGAACATAAAGAATATTGCTTAACGTATACCTCAAGACAAATGTTAGCATCTAAGTTATCTTTTTGACCGTTGATATGGTCGTGCTTTGTGTTTCTCTCTCTCTAGAGCTCCATCTTTATCCTTTACTAGCAATCACTAGAAAGCATATATATTACTTGAAAACATTAATATGCACGCAAGTCTGATCGACTACGAGTTCGCCTAGGCATGCTTGGGGATTTAGGGACTTGGTGAGTCATCTTGATAATAATCGTTTCCTTACTTCTAAATTTGATTTGGGGATTTAGGGACTTGGCGAGTCATCTTGAAAAAGCCTGAAAACTTTGAATTTTGTTCGCCGAAGCTTTGACCCAAATTTTTTTGTGTGGATTGAGTTCGTTGGAGATGATTGCAAGTAAAGGATGAAGAAATTGTATGTACCAATCAACTAATTTATAGTTATTTCGGCAATGGAGTTGAAGAGAGAAATATATACAGGATGAAGAAAAGGGTGGCCCAGGGAGAGTAGTAATACAAGTAATTTAAGGGTGTGTTTGGATATGTGATTTTGAAACACTGGGCATTTTTAAATATCCTCATTTCGAAATTCCTTGATTTACAAATTCTATCATTTTGAAATATCTTGTTTGGAAGAAAGGAAGCAAAAGGTTGTTAAAAAAGGTGGGAGGCAAGATTCCTAAAAAATAGGGAACTAGTTATTGTGGGTTTGTAACTGATTGGTGTGGATTTGACAAATAACTAGTTCAGACTAGTGATTTGAACTGTGGATTTGGTGACCCCAAATCCACAGTTTAAATCACTTCGAAATTTCAAAAATTCCCTTTTGAACTATCCAAACAAGATATTTTGTCCAAAGGATTTACAAATACCCTACCAAAGTCAAATCCCCATTTCAAATCCTATATCCAAACACACCCTAAGAGTAGAATGGAAAACAAATAATTTAGGAGTAGAAAACATATATCACTCGAAAACATTAATATGAGCATAAGATAAATATAATTAAATTTTTTAGAACAGAAAGAATATTGCTTAACGTATACCTCAAGACAAATGTTAGCATCTAAGTTATCTTTTTGACAGTTGATATGGTCGTACTTTGTGTTTCTCTCTCTTTAGAGCTCCATCTTTATCCTTTACTTGCAATAACGAGAAAGCATATATATCACTTGAAAACGTTAACATGCGCGCAAGTCAAATATAATTAACTTTTTTGAAACGGAAAGAGTATTGCTTAACGTGTAACTCAAGAGAGGTGTTAGCATTTAAGTTATTTTTTTGGCACTTGAGCGACTTGCATTGACATGGTCGTAGTTTGTGGTGGGATAAGTCGAGAAAATGTATTACGTGCACACTTCCCCATACGTTACCATCAGAATTCTGTTTCTCTCTAATGGATGATGAAAATGCAACTTCGTGGTACACGAAAAGGTGATATGATAATAGTCAGCGGAAATTCAAAGCCTATCTTCTAACACATGTTTGGTTAGCCTCTTTTCTATTTTCATTTTTTTTTTCTTTTACTAAAGATTTATTATTTGGTAGCCTTGATCCATAACCGTAAGAAAAACACTAAATTCACCTATTATTAATTATTTTTCACCCTCACCCCCACCTTTCCCTTTTTTCGCTTTCAACATGTATAGATATGTATGATACGGAGTATGAACCAAGCACTTTTAAATATCATGACTCATTGTATTCTTCAAACACCGGGCTTAAAGTTCTTTATCTGGTTACGGATAAAGATAACAAAGAAAGATGCAACGCCTTGTCTGCTTCCACGAGTAATTAAGGTACAATATAATACTCACTTCGTGCCACATAAATCGTTCAATTTGACTTTACACGCATATTAAGGATTTGTGTTATATATTGTATGTTTTCTATTTTATCCTTTAAAGAGAGAGGAAGAGAGTGGGCCAGGAGAGATGAAACTGGTTGGTAGAGTGTTATTTGTGGAGAGAGAGAGAAATAGAATTAAAAAGTGTAAGAAGGTGGGTCCGGAAAGAGAAAATAAGTTGAAGAAATAGAAGAAAAATATATATAAAAAGGATAAATATATAAAAATACTTACATAATCTTTCTTAATGATCAATTTTAACGGGACGGTATAAAAAGAAAATATGATCAATTTATATGGAACGGAAGAAATATTCATCTTGTACTGCATTGGAATAAAATAACATATATAGAGCGGTCTTTACATTTTTGCTGTAACCATAGCTTTAATAGAATAAAAAAAATATAAAAAAGGGTAAATATGTAAAAATACTTACAGAATCTTTCTTAATTTAAAAGTGATCAATTTTTGTGAGACGACCTAAAAAGAAAATATGACCGATTTACGTTGGACGGAAGGAGTATCCATCTTGTTCTGCTTTAGAATAAAACAACATAGTGGTCTTTACTTTTTTGCTATGACCATAGCTTTAAAATCACATGACTGTTTGTTTTTGAGTTACCTCGAGGTTTCGTGGGAACGTGTTTCACACTTTCCAGGAGGACTGGAATTTCAGAACAGACAGATCATTCCAGCAAACGACACGCCAAATTTGAAGCTTTCCTCCTCCAAGCTGGTTATCTTTTCCCCCCTTTTTTAAAGCCAATAACGCACTCTGTCTTCTCAATTAATGGTCAACACATCAATACAAAGTTGCCCACCAACTTGAATTGGCTGCCCACCAATATTCCAACGCTGGAACCAGCAGAAACAACTCATCTCTTTCTCTCTCCTTTCTATCCATCTTCCTTCAAGAACCCTGTATATATACATGGCAGAACTAACAAATCTCTCAAACATTCACTGTCTAAGATCCAGGAAAGTTAAAGGGTTGAGCAAGCAGACACCCACTCCAGTAATTTGTGCACACGCACGTTTGCGATGGAACGAGCTTCGTCGTCATGGTCACGTACTGTAGAAATAAAGGTCATTTCCGGCGAAGGCCTGCGCGTTAACCGGACGACGCCCGTGAAGAAGAACACGTTCGTGATCGTGAGGACAGAGTCGCGCGAAGGCCAGGCCACGAGGGTGGACACCGAAGGCGGGAGCCGCCCGGTATGGAACGAGAAATTCGTCGTGGACATGCCCATGCATGCACGCTTTGTCACGGCGGAAGTGCAGTGCAAGACTTCCGCCGGCAACAAAGCCATCGGGACGGCAAAGATCCCCGTAACGGATTTCGTGGGAGGGTACGTGCCGAAGAATTATCTGCATTTCTTGAGTTATAGGTTACGGGACGACAAAGGGGAGCGTAACGGGATTATTAACCTTTCGGTGAAGGTGAGGGTAGCGGAAAGCGACGGCGGGAAGTACCCGATGGCCGGAAATGCCGGTCACGCCGGCAATTACACGCGGCCGTGGCGGGCGGCTCCGGTGCAACAAAAGGTTGCTGGTGGAATTGTGACGGGCGTCCCGGTTTGGTACAACAACCAGGTCTAATGAAACTTGCAATGTCATCTTCTCTAGAGACCAGAAAAAAGCCACAAGTATCTATTTGTAAAAAAGTAAGCTCGCCACTTGTTTTGTTAAAGAGAATTCCAAAGTAACCATACATGGTATATTGTACCTCAAAAAGGATTCAAGTCTTGTCTAACTAAGTCCATTCCATTCTTTTGGTTAATAATGAACGTAAAGTATTACTCCATAAGATTGAGTGCATCTTACAAATATATAATTAAAGCTCGTTGCACGACATAAAAGCTTGTGTCCTAAGGTGGCTCAATTATTGATGATGTCTAACTCAAAAACAGGATGAGTCAATCATATCAAATGTAAGAAGCCACACTCAATATATAGTGGAGTAAATGAGAATCTAACACCCGCTTTCACACGAAGCGTGGACTTCTAATACCTTACATATCGTGTTTAGAATGGTAGGAAGACTGTATGACTATCCAACCCAAAAACATGCTTTGGATGAGGATGCGAAGTCCACCGCTACAACAAACTATATTGGCGATGACAATTTGGACCCTAATGATCTTCATAAATAATTGGGTAAATTACACTAAAACCCCCTGAGGTTTGTCATAATTACACTCCACTACCTCTATTTTTAAAAATTACACTCCGCTCCCCGAGGTTTGTATCCGCATTACGTACACACAACTACACACATTTAACAGCATGCCCAACTCCCTGAAAAGATTCCCTGACACACTACTTTATGCAATTTTCATACCTAAAATACCCCCCCCCATTTGTTCTTTATACAAACCCCACCATTGACCCCCAAGCCCATTTCTATATCCAAACCAATCCATACCCTACAACCTTCATCCAGACTAACACTACCACCTTTAAGCAAGTCGTCCAGATGCTCAATTCTGCAAATTCTTCTCTCCATAGCCAACCAAAGAGAGATGAAGGTGAGAAACAAGGGAAAAGTACACCCCATCTCCCTCATCGTCATCGGCACCACCACCATCGCCGCCAAATGCCGAGGCTTTTTCCGTTATGAACCTTTTATTGGTGGCTATCTTGGCGCTGGTCTCAATCCTCTCCTTGCAAGACCGTGAGGTTCTGGCATACATGATTACCAGGTCAATGAAATCCACCAATCCAGCCACTGTTTCTGACGAAAAGAAGAAGACCCAGAAGAAATCCGGCATGCCCCACAAGCCCTCCGTGTTCGATTGCGAGTGTTTCGACTGTTACACGAGCTATTGGTTCCGGTGGGACTCTTCGCCCAACCACGAACTCATTCACCAAGCCATTGAAGCCTTTGAGGACCACTTGAGCAACAACAAGTAGCCATCGAAGAAGGTGAGGGGCAAAAAGAGGGACAAAAGTGGTCGCTTTGACTCGGTTAGATTTGCCGACACCACTTCGCCGGATGGAAAGCCCGGTGCGGCGGCGGTGTCGCAGCCGGAGAATAACGTCATTGAGGTGGCTTCGGTAGAAGAAGATGCTCGTGAGACGTCGGAAGATGCTGCGGAGGAAGTGGTGCCGGTAAAGGAGGAGGCGGCGAGAGGTGGTGCCGGTAAAGGAGGAGGCGGCGGTGGCGGCGAGAGGAAGTGGTGCCGGTAAAGGAGGAGCCGGCGGTGGCGGCGAGAGGTGGTGCGGCGGTGAGTGGCCACAAGGGTTTGGTGAGAAAGGTACTGCCTGACGTGTTATGGCTGTTCAATCCCCGTCTATGGGGGCTTTGGCTTTGGAGCTTAGAAAATGGAACTCCTCCTAATGAATTTTGTCACTGTTTTTACTCCAACATTCGATTTTTGTGGTGTTTTCTGGCTAGATGTCACTTTCTGGTCGATATAATAGTCGAAAAAGTTTTACTTTTTAAAGAAAAAATTGGATTGGATGAATGAATTTCCTTGTTTAAAATTTCGCTTAGTTGCTAAGCATTGTGAGTTGGTGAAATGCAGGACAATGGAATAGACTCTGTGACTTTGCAACTTACCTTTTTTTTACTGATGACCTCTTTGTTTGTAAAGAAGAAGATAAACATAGGGGCATTCATGTCATTTTGCATTGCATCATTAACACCGTAAGAGAAAAAGTTACTTTTTGAACTTAGTGTAATTTTTAAAGATAGCGGTAGTAGAGTGTAATTACATAAAACCTCAGGGGGTTTTAGTATAATTTATCCTAAATAATTTGCACTTGTGGATTAGAGGAGTTGAGATTTTTGGCAATCTTGCTAGAAAACTTCCAGAGAAATTATGTTCAAGATAAGTTGAGCTCAAATTTCACACTTTTGTGTTCTTCTTTTCCCTCATAAATTGTCAGACGTATGCTTTCTTTTTTTGTTTGGTGCAAGATAGAACTCACATTGTGAAGTTAAAATTTGGTATCAGCGATACGAGGCTCGCACATCCTTTTTTGGTCTTCGATCAACAAAAGCGAATAAATGAAGCACAAATTAATACAAATAGATAGAGTGACTGCAAAATCAAAGAAGGCTACCTCGAAGCAACAGCCCTCCTCGCCGAAGGAATCATAGATCTATGATTAATAGGTAAGATGGTCAAAATGAAACAGTGCATATTTTATTTTTTGAAAGAAGGTGGCGAGGCCAACGCAAATTGTACACGCCTAAATACTCTGTTCTCAAAAAAATAAATAATATTGGAGTCGCAGGCTTCCAAAATATTATTCTTGAAGCTGAGGGTGACTATCTTGTTGTTATGAAAATGGTAGAAGGAGATCAGGTCTTCAATTTAAAGGTGGAAGTGACTTCTTCTCGTCTGCTTTAATTAGGACTGTGAATAGGTTTAGTCGTTGCTCGCTTAGCTTTGGCGGAAGAGTCAGTAGCTCGTGCAGGGAGGAAAGTTTCAAGACAACTTGATCTTGAGTTCCTCCGCATCGACTCATGAGCTCTCTTCAAAGAAATGATCATTTTCAAAGATTGTATATCCAGCTCGATGCTAATCTGTTTTTCAGTATGGAAAAAAAAAAAATCAAATGGTCATCACATTGCAGATTTCAACGCGTGGGTTCATCCGCACGTGCTCCCAATCGCATTCTAAAAAGAAGATTTAAGAGTTTAAACCAGCATAAGCGACGACGGCTAAAAGGACTTAGTGATAAATTAAAGCTAATGATCAGCAAAACAACGAAAGATGTATGCATTGAATAATTTGTCAATTCTTACTTTAACGATATATGATGATTCGACAACATGTTGCTTATTTGTAAAGTTTATAAAACCACCTTAGAATAGAAACTAAACAATGCCTACTAAGAGGGGAGGGGGATTGTTTAAAAGTGAAGTGCTGCAGAAGAAGGAAAGGCCTAAGAGATGGATTCAGATGAAGAGAAATATAAGTAGAGAGATAAGCAACAAGCACCAGTGGTCTAGTGGTAGAATAGTACCCTGCCACGGTACAGACCCGGGTTCGATTCCCGGCTGGTGCAACGCCGGTTAAAGAGAGAGCGATGAGGAAAACTGTGCCTGCCGCAGTGGTAGGGTCCGCTGCTCATTCTGATCCTAATTGATGAGAATTAGGCACTCCTGAGCTCTTTCCGTCCACCTTTTTTGTTCTCTTTTAAGAAACACACACAAGTGGACTGTCGTTGCCTAATTTTCTTATATATCCTGAGTTCTGTTTGTTTGGCGTTCAAATGAAATTAGAGACTACCTAAGTCATCTAATTTCAGGTTAGGGCCCTGTTTGTTTCACGGAAATAGTTTTTCAAAAAAGGTTTTCCGTATTTTCCTGTGTTAGGTGCATGGAAATCATTTTCCAGAAAATATTTTTTGGTGTTTGGTACGTGCATAAGATTTTCAACGGAAAATGATTCCAAATAACTTATTTTGAAGAACAAAATGTCAAAAAATCACTTATCGATTAAAACTCGGTAAGTCATTTTCCGGACCATTCATCACATACACCCACACATTTACACACCCCTTCCCCCCGACACACACGCGTGCGTGCGCGCACGCACACACACACCCGCACCCACCCACTACCTACACGCGCACACACACACTGACATGTGCGCGCACACACACACACACACACTGACACATGCACACACACACACACCCACCCACACACCACACACCCATATCTTTACCCACCCACTACCTACACACACACAGACACGAGCGCGCGCGCGCGCGCACACACCACACACCCAACCCACACACTGACACGAGTGCACGCGCGCGCACACACACCCAACCCACTCACCCACTACCTACACACACACACATCCCCCCCCCCCCCCACACACACACACACACACAAATACACAGCGATGCCCAAACATCGAAAATAGTGAAAAACATATCTTTTTTTTATAGATATTTGTATTATTGCACAACACCCAAACAGTGTAAAATTTATGAAAATGTTTTCAGGAACTCTTATTTTCTGGAAAGCATACTCCGGGAAGCATTTTTCGTGAAACAAACAGGGCGATATTCATAAGGAATTAATTTTCTCTTCTCTGCGCATGTAGGAGACTCAAACTAGTCATTCCTAAAATTCTTCCTCAAGATTTTTAACATTTGAACTACTCTTTATAACAATCAATGCCAAGTTGGTTCATCAACAAGTCTCGATTCACATTCTTTTATCACTGAAATAGTAACTTTACCTCAGTTTTAGACCAACTATGCCCAAAGTGATTTACAATAGGCAGAATCTGATATTTAAAGTAGGCATTGCTTTGACTCAACTACTCTGACGAAGGCTGGTACTTAGGCTGAGATCTTCTCTTATGAAATTTGGAGTTTCCCGGTGATTCCTGCTTTCATTACCTATCACAATCACAAGCATAAGAAGCTCTGGACCATCTCTTCATCTGTGTTACGTGGACTTAGTAAGAGTACATGGTTAAATATGTGTCCAAATGTCGAGTTTGCCTAATTTTTAAAACACAAAATACCGTGACGCGCCAAATTTTCATATGTACTACGGAGTACCACTATTTATTTATGTTCAAGGAAAAATGGTGTCTTATTTGAAATGCATGGTTTAAATTATGAACTTGTCTTGTTTCAAAGCAATAACGAATTAAACTAGAGAATAAGATAGTCTTGATAATGGCATAATATCCTATGATACTTGTCAAAACAATCTCATACCGATATCCAAGTGTCGGACGCAAATACTTCACGTACTTTTTTGCTTCCATGTAACATAGCTCATCATGATATAATTCCATTTTATACACGTGTAGCAAAACTGCATACATTCGTCAGCAAAGAATACGTTATACAACAGTACTCCTGTTTTTGCAGGTAGTAACTTGTTTTCTGACAACTTGAGATCCATTAAGCTTGTAAGAACAACAATGGCTACAACATTCAAACACACAACAGCACTTGCAGTTGAGATGTCTCGCACAGGAGATGCTCAGATGCCAACAGAACGCCCAACTGCAGGAAGTACACTAAAGACTAACCGGTCACCACCGATCAATTCATGGAAGGCACATTACGTTGTTACACTTCTTCGCTGCCACTTTGATTTCCATTCTTCAGTATATTGAATTTGCAGAGGGGACAGGTAGCATTTATGTACAACCACTTGTCTATGCAGGTGCAGTGAAAATGGTGACGACAGGGGAGTTCACGCAGCTCAGTTCCATCGTCATAGGCACAAAGGCAGATGCAGCATTCCTGTGATCCACCACAAAGTCAACTAGGTTCAATATGTGAACATGATACACTTAACATTCATGGGACTCCTACTGCCATATCCGGCATTTCCATGAAATTACAATTACCAACCAGCTTTTTCTATATGCATTTCAAGAAAAGCACAACTAACAACCTGCTTCTTCTACACGGTATGCAAAATAGAGACGAAACCACGAAAAGGGCTCCAGGTTCCTACATATATTTCATCCATATGCAGGGTGAAAAGGACACCTACAGAATGGTTTATTTTAAAAAAAGACTTTCTTCCCATAAAAGAGGAACTTCCCTAGCAGCAGTCTAGGGTGCTTGGGAAAAGGTTAAACAGAAGCATTTTCTTGTGGCAATTGTCAATTTCATAGAATTTGAACCAACATATATTGCTTGAAAGAATTTCTGTACTCTCTATTTTCTTATTGGGGTTTTGGGGCTAGGTCGGTGGGGGGGGGAGGGGGGGGGGGGGGAGGTGGTGAAAATTAAATGCAATTGAATTGAGAAAATTACAGCATCCTCCCGCGGAAGAACATGTTCGACAGGTGAATCAGTGTCACACTCCGTCATTATTCCTCCAAAAGATTCTTGAATCTCGCCATTTTGTTTGTCAAAGTCGCCTATTCTCCGAAATTTGTATTTGCCCAGCCGTTCAATATCGTCCTTTGTTGCTCCTTCCTGCTTTCATACAGCAGACGCTAAGTCAGGATAAAACTACTGAAGGAAATTAGATATACTGCACCAAACAACCTAATGCACAAAGCCAAATCAGGTGCGAAAACATTCGTGCAACATAACCATTAAAGTAACTACACATCTCATATCACTACAATTTCAACCACACCATAATAGGGTACTTCCACGGCAAAATTAGTTTTATTTTATAAGTATACAAAAGGAAAGAGAAGCCCACCCTCTAAAAGCTATACACAATCATCCAAAACATTCAATAATATTACCAAAAATACGCATCCCAGAATAAAGCAATCTCAAGAGAACTTGCTTCAGACACAGAATAATGCATGAAGAGAACTGAGTTCACAACGGTTTCTTTAGATATTATTGAGGCCAGCAATGATGAAAATCGATTAAACTGACATATCACTTCTCAGTTGCAAGTAATTTTCACAACCAAAACCATAAACTCAACTGTATTTCGGACCATCCATATAATTACAGATACTTCTCCAGTTTCTAATTAAGTAAGACAGTTTTCGACTGCTTGGTTTTCCTATCCATCAACTTTGCCAGGCCCTTACAATAATCTGATGACGGCCTTATATAGTAGTCCACAATCTATCACCTCGTAATGTCTTTAAGCACCAAATAAACCCAGACATCGCAACAAGAATGTCCAATTAGCTTCACAAACGGATTTGAAATACGAAAAGAAAATATGATCACTACCCACATAATATTAACCCTTACAAGAATCTGCCAAATATACTGAAAAGCCACCGGCCCACCACCATCGTCACCACCCCGACGCACACCCCCATTGGTCCTTAAACTACCAATCATATCAAGTTTTTGCTGCCATGACTGACCCCACCACAGGGGCTCTAAACCCTTTGGCACAGTGGACTACGTCTATCATTGGCTGTCTTCTACACGACCATGTCTGCTACTGCTAATGGCTGGAATAACCAAGCCCCACCACCAGCAACGCTTCAACAACTCCATCCACATCCTTTTGTCAACCTCAATCACTTCCACCATTGATCGGTGCAAGTGAAATAGACTATGAAAAATCATTCGCTTAACAGTATTGCTTTGATTGGAAAGTTTTTTGTGGCAATGTTGGATGTTTGGGGGTAAATAATGTAGCTTTCCCATACACGTTCTTTTTCTTTATTTGTCTAGGGAGGGAGGGAGGGCACAACAGACTACACATGGTTTTTTCAAGAATTTCAGGGTTAATTACATGGTTAGTGCCTAAACTGTTTTCAGACTACACATTTAGTTCTTTGACTACCGATTGTTTTCCATTGGTCCCTAAACTACCAAGCTCAGTCATTAAGGTACTGTATGTGCCTTGCAAATTGGTTCATTTTAAGGGCGTAATTCTTGTGTATATCAGGTCTCAAAATGGTCAACTGAACCCAGCAACCATATATGAATTTTCACACCTGTCCGTACTCCAACCAATATCTAGTTATTGCCACAACAGCTGCCCCCACCAGAGATAACGCCAGTGGTAATGGCTCTCAACCCTTAGGCACAGCGGCTTCGGCCATCATCAGCTCTCTTCAAGACGACCATGTCTACTACTGCTACTGGCTGGAATAACCGAGTCCCACCACCACAAGGCTTCTACAACCTTACCCACACGCCTTTCGTCAACCAAATTAACCACCTCCAAGGATTCGTGCAAGAGAAGAGACTAAGAAAGATCACTCTGCTTGGAAATATTACTAATGAACCCCTTTAATCTTCTTTGATTGGATTTTTTCCTGTTTTTTGTGGCAATTAGGTTTCGATCGCTGCTTCAAATCCAGAATATTGAATGTTTGGCAGTGAATAAAGTAGTTTTCCAATACGTTGTTTTTCTCCTTTTTCTTTGGAGGGGGAAAAGGAGGAGGAGTACAACAGACTGTTTCAAGAACTTCTGGGTTAATAACATGCTTAGTGTCTAAACTGTTTTCGGACTACACATTTTAGTTCTCAAGACTACTGACTGTTTTCCATTGGTCCCTAAACTACCTATCTGAGCCAGTAAGGTACCTTACGTGCATTGCAATTGGTTTATTTTAGGGGCATAATTCTGTGTATATTGGGTCTCGAAATGGTTAACTAAACCCAGCAACCCTTAGTGGATTTTCATCGCTGTCTGTACTTCAACCAATATCAAGTTTTTTCGGCCGCAACTGCCCCCACCAGAGGTAACGCTGGAGGTAATGGCTCTCAACCCTCTGGCACAGTGGGCTAAAACCATCATCAGCCCTCTTCTACACGACCATGTCTGCTACTGCTACTGGCGGTAATAACCAAGCCTCACCACCAACAACGCTTCGACGACGTCACCCACGCGCTTTTCGTCGACCTCAATTACCACCTCTGCGGATCTGTGCAAGAGAAATGAGACTAAGAAAAATTACTCTACTTAATAAACATCACAAATTAACCCCTTTAATCTTTTTTGACAGGGGATTTTGTGTGGCAATGAGGTTTCAACGCCGCTTAGCATCCAGAATATTGGATGATAAGTGGTGAGCAAGTTAATTTCCCATTTTTTATTAACTTTCCTTTATCTTTTAGAAGAAACGGAAGACATGGGGACAACAGATCACATAGGAGGACTGCGGGTGGCACACTGTACCAGTTAGGTGACATCAATTTACTTTTTTGTCCTGGAAAAGAAAAAGAATGCGCGCATAGTTTTCCTAGTTTAGGAACCTATGGGAAGGAATAGGTAGTCTACAGGCTAAATTGTGAGATACAGCAGTAGTTCAGGGACTAAGTTCCTCAAGCCAACGCATTTTACTTTTCGGCCCTTCAAATTGTAAAAGGCAAGGAAAAACCAAAAAAGAGTTCAGCTTAGCACCTCTGAGACATTTTGAACATTGACTTTAGACTTACGTAGAATTCTAGGAGCTTTATCAACTTAGTAAGAGATTGCATGTTCCGGCTAGAAAAAGCTGACATTTAAATTTATAGAGTTGCTCCGGCGAGAAAATTGAGCTTACATTTAAATTTATGAGTGATAAATATTGCAGAATTCCAAATTGCGTTGCTCCAATTCTTCGTCAATCTAATTACTAATTGCTTCTCTTCAAACAACGGGTTTTGGACCATAAGTGGAGAAATCGGATACCGACTTGCATTTCTTCGGTCAAACTCAATACCCTAATCAAATGGCTCTCCAGAGGGTTTCTCTAAGAGTTCTAGAGGTTTACAGCAGGCGACCCTTTGCCTCAATTTCTTTTTGGTGTAGTCACGGAAGGATTGAGCAGGCTTTATTCCAAGGCTGCTTCTTCAGGCAAGATTCAAAGATTTGTGTTAGGTTCCGAAGGTGGGTCATTCTTGGAGGTGTCTCACTTACTTTTTGCATGTAACACACTGATTCATAGTGGGCCAGACACTAGTCGCCTACGATACCCTCGTTGTATTCTCTAGTGTTTTGAAGCTGTATCGGGACTAATGATCAATCTAAGAAAAGAGGAATTACCCCTGGTGGTGCAGATCCTCCTAATATCAATACGTTTGCTGGTGTTAAATTGCAAGAAGTTGTCTTTTCCTATTACTTACTTGGGCCAGCCTTAGGGCGCTCCTTTTGATCGAAGGCCATCTGGAATGGTGCAACCGAACGTTTTGGAAAAATGTTTGCAGGTCGGAACCATCAATTTTTTTCTAAGGGGGAGACTATCTTGGACTTGCAGGACTTCTTCTTATTTTCCCATCTATATGTCCTGATTACCAATGGCAAAATCAGTAGAGAGAAAATTGCCAACTTGCAACGCGAGTTTTTGCGGTATGGGATGCGTTTAAATATCCTCGTGTCAGGGGCGAAAGTGTGTAATCCAATTCAAGTTGGGGGTGTAGGGATCAGAAACTTAGAATCAATAAAAAGTTGCTTCGTAAATGGTTGTGGTCGTTGTGGAGATTTGGGTCTGAGATGGATGCTATTTGGAGAAATTTCAATGTCTGTAAATACAGGAATATTTGAGGTCTTGCTTATGGAAGAGTATTAGTACTGGTTGGCATGACTTTTCACGACATATCATCTTTTTGGTTGGTTCTGGAGTTCGTATCAGTTTTTTCAGCAATCCTTGGTATGATGAGTCTCCTCTTAAAGATTTGCTCCCCGATTAATTTGCAACAGCTGTGGACCATGATAATACTCTCCCTTGTGTAATCTCTTTCTCTAGGAGTGGTGTTTCATGGCACCACTTTTTTGTTGGTACTTTCAAGATTGGGAAACAGTGCTAGTATCCCAAATTGTGGATGTTCTTGACTCGTATAATCTTCAAGATGGCTCTCAGGATGCTCGGGAGTGGAAACTACCCTCAAGGGTTTTATTGAAATTAGTTCCAATTATCATTTCTGGTTTCAGGGGGCCGACTAGCATTTTTCATTGGAAGGCAATCTCAATAACCAAAGCGCCTTAAAGGTGGCCTTCTTCAACTGGTGCGCGCCTTTAAATAGGAGTGTGACACACGAGCATTTGAATAAACACAGCTTGCTAATTGGAGTTCTTTGATAAATCACCTTGTTTTGCAGTGCTCGTTTTCCTTCCTCTTCTTTTATTTGGTATTCATTAGGGTATGCCTAGATGGGTCGTAGAAGTATTTCGCAGCTGTTTTCCCTGCCTTTTGTGTTGCATTTCGACTTCCCCCGTTTTAGTGAAGCTTCGCGTTATAAATACCTTGTGTTCCTGGTCGTTGCATTTAGGAGTGATATCTACAGTTTCTTATATAACTTTTTAAATGATTTTTTTAAGTTCCTTTTAAGCTTGGGGACTCTTTTCTCTCGGCTGGCTTTTGTCTGTATACGTCCTGTTTACATGGGTTCGCCCCCTTGGCGGCTTTCTAATATACTTTTACTATCTTGCCTTATGCATCCTGCATAAGATTTTGCACAACAAAGAAAATTTATGTCCAGCATTAACAACTATTGGCTACCTCAGGCAGACGGTAACTCGCTAACCGCCAAAAAAAGAAAAAACAGATCTAAAAAAGACAATCTATGTAAAAAACCATGTGCCTGCATATTTAGAAATTTTCAACATTCATTAATATATATCACACACACCCCTGTGCCTGCATATTTAGAAATTTTCAACATCCATTAATATATATCGCGCGCACGCACGAAAAACGTAGGGCAAAGTGCTTCTCAGCGATAAAGATAGCAGCATAAAGACTCTACATGGTACCTGGTCTGCCACAGCATATAAGATTGCAATAATACATGGTAGACAGCAGCACACAGCAATACCAATGACACATGCCACAGCAACGCAGATAACGACAAAGAACACATCGAATGCCAAGAAAGTAATGCAAAGCCTGGAAAGAAAAACCACGCATAAACGATTTAAAACGAGAAGCGAAAAAAATTAAAGATATGACCACAGTAGAGGTACAAACCAGTAAAGCTGAGGTGCATCACGAGTCAAACTTTGGCCACCGGCAGACACCCAATAGAATCCAATGATCCACCAGATAAATGAAAACATCGTATTAGCAGACTCCAGATGCTTAGCAACACTGCTGCAAATAAATGGTGACAACATTTATAACAACATATGGTAAGAGAGTTCATTTCTCCTATTAAATTAAATGAAGCATACAAATATGTAGTCAAACTATATAAACTGATAAATCTCCCTTCCAATTATGCCTGAATAAAAATACTAATGCTTTCAATTTCTCATATACAGATCAAGATCAGGTAATGTCAGAAAATATCTAATTTTGCACAACTGAGCTGAAGACAAACTAAAAAGGTAGATTTTTTACCAAAGAAGAGGGGCCCTAACCATGATAAAGTATGCCACAAATTAGGTACTTCGAAAAAATCTTTCAGACATGGCCCGAGATTTTTATTGGCCAGTAAACCAGCTCTGCTGCAAAAGACTTGGTTGTACTTGGAGCTTTTGCAATACTGACAAGAATCACAGAAATTGTGAATCCACAAAACAAAGGTTTACCAATCATTTATATCCCTTGTAATTTGCTATAGGTTAGTTTTTTTAGGGGAGTCTAACGCCATATTACAACTCTCAGGAGCAAAACATCCAAAATTCAAGGAGTGCATAACACGGAATACCTTAAAAGTAATCAACGAACTTGTAACATATCAGAAAATTTCTACTAATTGTCCCCATGGAGAGAGTAGAATGTATTACTAATATTATTGCTGGAGAATGATACCGATAAACTGCAAGAATTTACGCCCGAATTCCCATAATGTGTTTCACACACCGCGCTTATATCAATAAAGAGCATGCGTACTAGTATCAAACTACATTCAGAAAGACAAACCTCTCCAAACAATGAGCACAGCTGAGTCAACCACGGGCAAAAGTAAGGTAAACTACGGACTTTAAGCGCAAAATACTTCAATAACTACCAGAAACTAAAACATAGAATTCATTGGCAAACTAAACCAACCCATTTCCATCTTGACAATCCAAAGGGTGAAATTCTGCACCAACCACTCATCATTAACATTCTAAATGCAGTTCAGTTCTCCTTCATTGGTTACCTCAAAAGCCTGCCAAGTTGCTAGTACAAACAAGTGACTCAACAATGCAAATAAGCAAATTTACTGTAGGCAGAACGGCGGAACATAACAAAGGGAACGAATAATACTTCCAACAACGGAACATAAGTTACCTAGTTTCGTCCTCATTTTGATGTCTTTCAGAAAGATAATCTCCACCACCCTCCCCTTCGTCACTCCCCGAACTCGAATTCGAAACCGCATTACCCCACCAACCTCCTTCACTATCATCCAATGACCGCTGCCGGTAGCGACGCCTGTACTCAAAACACACACAGACCATGTGCAGCACGCACTGAAACACGTACCCGACAATCCATAGCCGGAGCGGCGACGCGGGCGACTCGCTCCGGCTCGCGACCAGCACCGCGGTCGAGACCGCCACGAAGGCGAGGTTCCAGGCGAGGTCGAGCGCCACGACAGGCCGCGAGTAGGCCCAGTCGCTCTGCCGCTCCTCGATCTGCTCCGCTGCCGACTCCCGCACGCGCGCCGACGGCTCGCGGAGCATCCTGCGGCTGCCCGCCCGGCGCAGGAATCGCGCCGCGCCGCGGAGGGACGGCGCCCGGCGCCCGGCTAGGCGGAGGCGGCGGCCGCGTCGGATCTGGTCGGAGAGCAGCGGCGTCGCGTCGGCGGCGGGGACGCCGTCGCCGTGAGAGGATCTCATCGCGGTGGGTGGGTGGGTAGGTGAACCGGTACGGCGGTCGGGTTGGTGTTGGCGGAATTCGATTAGATTGATGAGGTTTGGTGAAAACCCTAGATTTTGATGGTCGAGAGAGGGGGAGGTTTGATCGAACGGAGGGTGATTGGGTGAAGGGGATACAAAATGGACGGCAGAGGGAATTCGTCGGGTGTGTGTACAGTAGAGGGTTTGAAGGCTGGACTTTGAACGGGTCAGTGTTTGGAGGGGTGTGTGAAATCAAAGAAAACAGGGGCTCTGTGTGTGTGAAAAGGGTCTCCAAGATGGTTGTAGACTCAGAATGACTGGAGTTACATTTACATGGGGGGATAAGGCCAATTTGACAGTTAGAGAGAGGCAGCAGCTGTTCCTTCTCTGCGATGTGATGTGATTGGGGGGCGCGGATTTCTGTCGGGCATTCCCGCTCATAACAACTGCCAAGCAAAGTTGAAAAAGAGCCTTTTTTTTTAACTCCTTCCTTCGTTATTCCGACTTTCTACACTCTTTTTGGGATCCAGATCCCCTGCAGTTGCTAGGGTTACAGCAGGGGTGTTGTAGCCCCAGCAACAGCCGTCAGATCGAGTTAATACGGAGGGAAGGGCTAAGATTAAGCCACGTCACCGGATACATCGAAGGCTCGTCACTTACATTGTCTCCAAACCAATGACCCAATTCACTCTCTTTCCAGCTCCTTTTGCCGGCAGCCAAAACCCGCTCCAGCTTCTGGCAATGATACGGCGATGGCGCATCCGGTGGTGAACCAGCCGAAGACGCAAACCAACGATCCACCTTCCGGTGAAAGGACGACGTCGGAACGAACGATTCAACAATCTGAAATCACGAACCAAGGACAGCGACGACGCCGGCGCCTCCAAGGGACCATTCACTCTTTCGGATCCACAATTCTTTCGGCGGGCGGTAGAATCCCCTACACCCCCGGCGATGGCACATCCGGTCTTTCTCTCCTGCAAATCCCGGCCGGCGGCAGAAGCCCCTACACCTCCCGAGCTGGCCCAGTACATACGAACGAGTTGACGATGATGGTTCTTCCATGGCAATGTAGACCGATTTTTGGAGGAGAGAGATGGGCTGTAGATCGACGTCGACAGAAGGTGGGGCCGGGTACAATTTCAGGCCAATTTTTGTATCGTATTTTCATCTGTGTTCAATTGAGTTAATTATGTCAAGTAACTGTGGAGGATTCCTCCTGCCGAGGATGCTCATACCTTGTACAAAACGAGACCAAAATGTGCGTTCTCTGAGCAGTGACATCCTTAACTAACAAATAATCGCACGCTGGGCCTGTAAGAATAACAATAAGAGGAAGAACAAAAGGAAATGAAGTTCTATAAGCCTAACAGAAGGAACAGAAGCACAGGAAGAGGCAACAAAATCACCATCTTGATTTCTTTATCAAATCCTAAGGAAAATCCCAATATCAAATCTTCAAGCTACTCATCAACAGCGAGGAACCTCAGTCACCTGTTCACCATTATTATAAGTATCAATGTGGAAGCCAGACTTTCGACGTACAATGATCTCTGCCCGACCGCCATTAATAGTTGGAAACGTGGGCAAACCACAAGTCATGGCTTCAACCACACCGTCAAGCCAGATGCCTTGTACGGAAAACGTAGGTAGGTGGGGCCGGGTGCAATTTCAGGCTGTCGGATGAGAGAGAGAGTGAATGCATCGCTGGAAGTTTCAGATCCGGATGTGCCGTCGCCGTGCCTTGCGGAGTTTGGCGGAGGAGAGAGATTGGATCCTGCGTCGGATCGCCGGAAGGTGGATGTGCGTCGCCGGAAATCGATCGCCGAAAGTTGACGGCGTGATGAGCCTTCTGCCGCCGGCTGAAGAATTGGAAAGAGATAAAGGGAGTGAATGGTAGCGGACATTTTTTGTTGGGAGAGTAAATGAGAGATATTAAAAAAATGGTGACGTGGCTTCATCCTAACCGTCCTCTTCCACCCAACTCGATCCAATGGCTGTTGCTGGGGCTACAGCACCCCTACTGTAACCCTAGCAACTGCAGGGGATCTGGATCCCTCTTTTTTACTAGCTAGTAGCTACCTGATCAGCTCATCTCTATAAAGCGCCGTCTCGTGGGTAGAAATCTACTCGTGTTGAGTTTAGGGTTCGTTTGACACCATTTATTTTTGCTCTTTTTTGGCCTAATTTTTAAATTTCTCAAAAGCTCAAAAAAGGGGTGTTTGGTTGGGTTCTTTTTTTAAAAAGGGCCCAAGAGTTTTTAAACTCTTGCCCATTTCCGAAAAGAGCTCAGAGCTCTTTTTTTTTGCGCTTTTTCACGAGGAAAAAATTTTGGCTGCTACTCTGGTTGGAGGAATCTTCTTCCTACCCCTTATATAGTGACAATCAATTGTATTTAAATGTTTCTAGTGGCTTTTATTTAGTGACGCTAAAAAAATGCTACTAATAATTGTTATCGTTTCAAACATTTAACCACTATTAATTGTCACTAGACACGGGGTTGAAGGAAGATTCTTACAACCCGGGTAGGAGCCAAAGTTTGTTATTTTCATGCGGGGGGCTGAGGCTAGATTAATGAGGTTGAATCTTNGAGACTCACTAGCAACATCAGACGCATTTTTTTGCTCTGGGTATAAAACCCTTCTTCACCTCTTTCATCACCAATGACTCCACAGCCCGTCGCCGTCACCACCTCCACCGGCCAGCCATCACCACCTCCACCGGCCACTCTTCGGTCCAAGATGAACACAACCAACCACTATTTGTCCCTTTACGCCGACCTGAAGCTCGACGACCCCTACCTCCCGCCCAATTCCTAGGAATCGATACCTTCCGAAAATGGCGGCCTCTGTTGATCTGCCATTGGAGATGGGTCTCGTACAGTTAGGGTTGGTGGCGGTCGGTGGTCGACGTTGTGTCGGTACGTTGTTGTGGGTGGCTGTGGGTTGCCGTAGGTTGTTGTGGTTGTGCTGGATTTACATCGGCAAATGGTTGCCTTCGTGGCCGGCGGGGGTGGGTTGGCGTAATGGACAGATTTGATTGATGCGGTGGTGCTCTAGGTGGCGGACAAGTGGGTGTCGCCAGAGCTGTTGCCGGCAAAAACCCTTGGATATTTTGGATGTGAGTAGTGTCTGTGGGTGGTCATTTGTGCGGTGGTGGGTGTTGCCAACTAAGTTGCCGGCGATTTTGCTGATGGGTGATGCCGACGGGTATTGCCGGCAGGGAGTTGCCGTGATGGTATCAACTGTACAAGACCTATCACTGCCACGTTCGTCGATGCATCCGGCAACTCCCCATTGGAGAATTATGTTTAATTATTTGAAGACATATTTGTAATATATTTGTTCCACCATGTGAAAATGTATATTTAAAAAAAAACACAAAGAGCGGTCATGTCAAATGCTTGCTCTTTTCTTATTTTTGTCAAAATAGACTCTTTCAAACGTTCACCAGTTTTTTAAACTAGTGAAAAAAAAATCAAAACTCTTTCCAGTTTTCTTCCAAAAAAAAAATTTAAAACTGAAAGTGTTACCAAACAGAACCTTAGTGTTGAGCGAGCTCTAAGCTATGCGCTTGAGGTGGTATTAGGCAGGGGCGGAGGGAGTGTGAATCAACCATGAGCCGGTGCCCAACTCCTTCTCCAGAATTTTTATGATACTCCGTTTATTTTATCTCTAATGATAAAATTGTCCACTTAAGAATTTAAAAAAATACTTAAAGGAGATATATTTATAATCATTTTACACGTTAATGTATCTAAAAATTTCAAGGATGATTAAAAAATATATCATTTTAGTAATTTAAAATGCTAAACTTTCACAAATAAAAGACCTAGTTTACGCATAAAGTCAACGCAAAAATTATTTTTGTTCTCACTCTCTACAGTTTCCAAAACCTCAATACTTTCAAAGCCTTAAAGACACATATGCACACAGGAGAACGCCTCATACTCAGTTCCATCAGTGACCACCGGCCTTACCTCACGACGGCACGCCCTCAATGGCCAACGCCACTGTCTCCACTGGCCGGTCCAACTCTGGGCGAAGTCACGAGCTCACGAGTCATGACACCCAAAGCCCAAACGTCATGGCCTCACATGCTCAGGCAGGTTGCAGGGCCGATTCACAGACTATCAGCAACAGCGCTCACGGATGACAGTAGCCAGGTCAATTTCTCGACGACGATACTAATGGTCGCCGCAGTCCGTAGAAGTAAGGGAAGATCCAGTGATTGATTCTTAAATTTTCTATTTCTCGGAATCCTTCATTTTTTGTATCAATTTAGGATGTGACAATTGGGTTTTGGAAAGTACAATTTACAATTAGGAATTGATAGAATTTAGAAATTGCTACTAGTGGGATTGTTAATTTCATATTGAGATTTTGGTGCCTACCTTAAAAAAAAATTATGGCTCTGCCACTGGTACTAGTAATTATCATGGTTAGGCTGCAGGGGGTGGTGATAGACAATGGGTGGTGTCTAAGGTAACGGGGCTCTCCAAGAGTGTGCTTTGAACCTTTGGGTCGAATCATGTGATCAGACATCTGCCGTTAGATATCACAATCCTCCCTTCTTATACCTTAGCACCTTTTCTAAAGATCAATAACACGTGATCCAGAACCTTCGTCTCTAACCATTATTGAGTAATACCATCAGCCCAACTGAATCATGCCGATTCAAGCTTATATTGGTGTCCCTACTTCCAACATCTCAACTAGATAGCTCAATCTAAGCATTTGAGTGTCCGCTCTAATACCATCTGCAACGACCCGTTTCATAGTCCCACTATTAGTTGATGCCTCCTCAAAATTGCTAGCCAACTTTTAAGTTCATGAACATGATCTTATAAGGTCAATTTTATATATACCCCATAGTCTATGTATAGTATGAGATTGACCTTATAAAATTATACCCGTGAGCTTATAATAACTTACTTGGCTAGCTTACATCGGATGTAGCACAATATGAGATTGGTCGCATAAAACATGTCCATGAACCTCGTAAATTGGCTAGCCTTTTTTAAGGAGGCATTGCCCCGTGTTGGAGTAGTGGATCTGAATTATTATAGATGGTATTAAAGCCTCAAAAGTTTGGGTTGGGTTATCCAGTTGAGTTGCCGATGATTGGAGAAAAAAAAAAAGGCAAGCCTGAATAAATCCCACACGAAGAATGGTTGGCCAACATAAAGATATATCTAACATAGTTTACAAATAAAATGTGTGGCATATGTGTAAATTGAGCCATAGCTAGATTGCTTTGGCGTAAAAAATATGATTGTAATATCCTCTATGAGATTAGCCTTACAAGATAATGTTTATAAACTTTTAAGTACCTCATTGATTAGTTCTTTTTTAGAAAGGTATCGCCTTATAGTGGGGCCGTGAACCTGGTCATTACACCTCATTTTGTCCCATCAACCTCTTTGATTTCAAACTTAAATGGTCAAGACCAATGATCCAATACCAAGCAATATTTGCTCGAAGCCCTGGTATGAAAATAATTTGTTCTTGGTTGTTCATGGTCGCAAGGAAGGCTGAGATGTGGGCCACAAAATCTCATTCACAATTGCCAAGGCACGATGATCACCACTTTTGTAACTAGTTTTCTCATTATAGTTGTTGTGGTCGTGCTTCATGAAGAGGGAGAGAAGGGGAAGGCAAGTTTATATTGAAGAGGAGAAAAATGGAATGAAGAAGGGATGGGGGCATGTTATGAAACGCAACAACTACGAAGCAATATATTGAAGAACAAAGAAACGAGAAATTTCAAAAAAAAATATTTAAACGCTCAACACAAGAATTACGTGGTTCACCAATATGGCTATGTCCCCGGAGTATGACCAGATTTCGATTTCACTATTCAGCAGTGTTACAACCAAAATCTTAACCCCCACTTTATGTTGTGGTTTTCTCTCTTGACCCAAAACAATACAAGATCACTTATATTTATTTAGAGCTCAAAGGTGACCTTTTTCTAAATAACCAATGTGGGACAAGACAACTTATATACTTGGGCTAAGTTGTGACCTTCTCTTAATAACCAATGTGGGACACCCACACAAAATTAGTTTTCAAGTCACTGCCTCCATTGTAACAATGTCTCTGGATTGAAATCAGGCTCCACATACAACAATCTCTCACTTGGAGACTGATACAACTCCAATGCTGAAACTCCATACAAATGTTGGTCATACTCTTCCAAGAAGCATGAACGAAGACTAATCAAAGTTGAGCATAACCTCAACTTTTGCCTGTCAACCACCTTTGTTAACATGTCCGCGGGATTCTTGTTTCCTTCAATCTTCTCCAAGTTTAGTTGTCCATCCTCTAACAAAACCCACAACCATTGCAACACCACCAATTCTCATCTCCATCGATTCAGCCTCTTGATGATCGTGGTGACAGTGGATATCATGGGTTTATGTCAGCGGTGGTTGGATTGTATATGGAAAACTTCATTATGTGAAGTAGAATAAGTGGGGCTTGCATCTGACAAGAGTCTGAGCAGCGGGCCACAATGTGACACATGTCTGACATTTAGAGGATTTTAGGAGTATTAGGGTAACTTGACACGTCGATAACAATAACATCTTGTAAAAATAGACAAAATATGGAGAAAAAAGCTAAAAACTATTTGTTTTCAAAACAGATGTGAAAATCGTAAACGAACAAAATTATTATGTGAAAGAAGCAACATAGAATACTTTTTGAAAAAATTATAGACTAATAAGATTGTGTTTTTGTTTTCAAAACAAAAGATATAATATTAAGACAGGTAATGAAAACAAAAAAAATGAGAAGCCTAAATAACGTTCTTCGTTCTGTAATTTTCATGATCTTTGCCAGATCCTAATGTATAGTGCAAAAAGAGGCATCTAACTCTTAGCGACATCACAAACACTTATTTTCCTTAAAAAACCAGCAAGCAAAGTTATTTGGGCAATCTCTTGATGACGTGTGTCCGAATAAAATGATCTTCACAGTTCCATATAGAGATTTGAATTGCCAAGGTAACATATACGACACTTGTTCTGAAAAAGTGCATGTAATTTATTAAGATACTAAGAATCTTCTGAAGAATTATTACATCCGCGAATCATATTATCTAAGAGAATGTGAGCTTTTTTTTTTCCTACTTGGCATGCCTATTGTTATGTCATTCGGCATTCAACCAATCAAATGAATTCACTTTTATCTCTCTTCCACGTCAACATGTCGTACTTAAAACTTTATATCTCTCTTCCACGTCAACATGTCGTACTTAAAACTTTATATCTCTCTCACCCTCTCTCTTTCTCTCTTAGTTTTGAATTCATATCTCTCATTCAACTTATTGAAACTTTTTAATATCTTAGATAAGTCCAATATTTTTCACAACTTAACAAACTTAATCTCTCTCTTTTATTTCAATGTAAGAAATTTATCTATCTCTCTCACACCCTCTCTCTTTCTTTCTTAGTTTTGAATTCATATCTCTCATTCAACTTATTGAAACTTCTTAATATCTTAGATAAGTCTAATATTTTTCACAATTTAACAAACTTAACCTCTCTCTTTTATTTCAATGTAAGAAATTTATCCACACACACACACACACACACACACACACACATATATATATATATATATATGTGTGTGTGTGTGTGTGTGTGTGTATGTATATACCTATATAAGTATCTCTCATATTTCATTTTCTCTTATATTCTATAACTTTTTATACTCTTCTTGGTGAGTATTAATACAAACTTCAACACTTGAGTTATTATAATTTTTTGTTACTAAAAATGGTATGAAACTCATAAAGAACATGAAGTAACATTATCATTACCACTACTCATTTTCTTATTACTATTGGACAAATATATATAAAATTTTAGTATTTATTGCTCCCGTATACAACACAAGGGATCAATACTAATACAAGTGTATCATTAAAGGCCAAAGAATCGACCACCACTCTTGGATGCGTATCTTTGTAATCCCCATTTCATTCACGATGTCAAGGAAAGTGGGTTCGTACCTACGCGGAGGTGCCACAAATGTTGCAGTCCGAGTCAGCTTCCAGATGCACAAAATGAGAGACAATGAAGGTGGAGTAAGGGCAAAGAGCAAGGCTTCCCAGACAGGCCGTGAGGGATGGCAATACTGTGGAGACAAGGCTGAGACGAACATGGCCGGTAGTCGACGGTCCAAGTCAGGGTCCAATGATACGGTCCAATGTTGTGTCCAATTTGTGTTTCTCTCTCTAGAATCCAAGAGCTCTCAAATTCTAGAGTGAGAAAGTGATTTTGTGAGAATGAGCCAAAAGTCCTTGAATAAGTCATAAAGTCCATTATTTATAGGAAAAGTGTGCCTGTGTCATCGAGTGCCACATGTTGTCTCCTGGGAGTGACACGTCACTAGGGGGTCCAAAAATACCGGTTCTCCGTTGGACTGTCGGTTCCCAAATTCGTGCTACCTGCCCCACACAGCATCGCTCTACCTGTCTAAGAAGACTGACCACACCATGACAACATGATTAGAGTAAGCCTGTTGCCCCAGCCATCGGTCCAAGCCCTTACTGAATCCCATAAATGTGTGTCAACAGACGCGTAGAGAACCTGACAACGGTGAGGGTTGCCCCTGTAGCCAACTGCCAGACGGACTAGGCGCGATGCCCTCCAAAGACCTACTGTCGTCCCAAAGTGACCTGGGGGTCATCGTCCTGGGGGCGCCGATGATCACCGGTAACGTGAGTGGACATGGTCGCAGCTCAGTGCCTAGTGTCATGCAAGTCACCCCAGGCGGCGATAGCTTTGTGGTAACGAGCATATCCCGCTGCGAAGGGTCCTCGTGCCAGAGCACTACGAGCGGAGCCCCTCGGAATGCTGCACACTCCGGAGAGTGGGTCGAAGCATGTTCCACGTCCATGGCGGGGGCGCATGGTGTGGTGAATGAGTGCGGTGCCCGGAGGCATATAACATGATTGTGGCGTATGGGCGTGGCGACAACCGTCGCGAGACAATACCTGGTGCTGGGGGGACATGTCATGGAAGTAGGGCATGGGCGCAGCGACGACCGTCGCGAGACCATACCTGGTGCCGGGGGCACATGTCATGGAAGTGGCGCATGGGCGCGACGACGATCATCGCGAGACCATACCTGGTGCCGGGGGGCACGTATCATGGAAGTGGCGGAGACGCAGCACGAGTGCGCGTCGAGTGTCTCGGAGACGAGGCATGAGCCGAATGTGTATGTTATACCAAAATGACAAATGCGATCTTTAGTAATGACAAAGTTGGGGGCGGTAGTACGCGGCCGTCGACGAAAGGTCCCTCGGTGGTAGCGCGCGACTTTGGGCAACGGGCATCGCGGAGGCGGTGCGCGGCCGCGGATGACGAATGATGGACGTCGCGAGGTTGGTGTGCGCGCATTGGTGAACATCGCGAAGATGCAAAACCCTGTGAAGACAAGTGCGCGTTGAAGGCCGAATTTTGGGGGAAGGCCAAGCCCCAGGGGAGGCCGAGGTCAAGGCCCTCCCTCAAAAGGGAGGCCAAGGCCACTTTCCCTTTTTTGGTGGTTTTCGGGCACACTGACGGTTGGTGTTTTGGTGGGCAACGAGGAGTTGGGTAGTCGAGGTACGACGAGCGTGTTGCCGCGAGTCGCACCCACGGAATGAACAAGGTGCCAAAGTCACACACGAAGCGTACGTAGCAAAGAACGTGCGAAAATGGACATTACATGGGGAGTGGGTGACTTGGGGAAGGCCAAAGGCCAAACATTAGGGGGAAGGCCAAGGCCAACCCCCCATGGGAGGCCGAGGCCGACCCCATGAGGTAGGCCAAGGCCTTTGCTCCGGTTGCGCCGTCGGCTAATGTTTTTGGTGAAAAGGTATTCAGGTGGTCGCGGCGTGATGAACGTGCCACCGTGAGTCACGGTGACGTAAAAGAATTGGCGTCTAAGTCGCGCACGGGTATGCAAAGAGAAAAATGCACGTGACTTAAGCGTGCGCACTTTGACTGGTTCGATGTGTTGAAAAAATGACCGTTGACTGTGTCGACGTGTTCGTGTAAAATGGGATCCTTAGTGGGCCCTTGGGTGAGATCAAGATAGGTTGAGAACAATTCATCACGTAATCGACCTACCATTGTCTAACATGTTATCCAAGGCCTTTCGAGCTGCCAAAATGCTCCTCCATGCCCAAAGCATATTCCCTTGTACGAGACACATCTAAGATAGACCACGATGCATAATATTAACGATGAATATGAGACAAAAACGAAATTGCCGTTTTAATGATATTACCCACTTACTTATCTCTTCCAAAAAAATAATTATGTGCATTGGTCAACACAATATTCTTTTGAAACAAATAATACTTTCAAAAAGCAAAAGCAACTTTAACAATTTTTTGCGATCATTAATAGTAAAGAAATTATTGACTCTTCATACAAACTCGAAAATTACAGACTCTCTGTACAAGTTCGTATTGCAGCCAAAATTTATCCCAAAAACAAAATCTCAAGACAGCCACAACAACCAAAAACTGCGTCGCTGGTAAAGTGCCAAGTTCCAAGCTCCAATTTATGGTGGCATGTACCCCCACCATGCTGTTTTGACTCTTCTGTGCGTGATAATCTCACTCACTTCCCTTTAATATATATGTTCCTAATACTCAAGAGTTAACTACAGGTTCCACATGATAACTTCAGCATTGTGCAAACGAGCAGATGGTTGTGTACATGTCTAAGTCGCACCAGTTCAACTGCACACACAGAGCTTCTTATACCTACGGGCTTATAAAACTGGCTCATAGACTTCACAGCCTTGCGATTCCAGTGAGCACTCCAAGTTCCAATTTTGATAAGAACCAAAGCTTGAACGCTTTATGGAAATCAGGTGGAGTTGACGAAGCCCGCCAAGTGTTTGATAACATGCCTGAACGGGATGAGTTCGCTTGGAATACAATGGTTGCTGCCTATGCAAGCACAGGAAGGCTAGCTGAAGCTAAGCAACTCTTTGAAGAGACTCCAAAGAAGGGTTCCATTACTTGGTCTTCACTCATTTCAGGGTATTGTCGATACGGGCTTGAAAACGAAGCGCTCCAGTTGTTTTGGCAAATGCGACACGAAGGGCACAAGCCTAGTCAGTTCACTTTAGGTAGTTTACTTAGGATGTGCTCGACGAAGGGGTTGCTCTCAAGAGGGGAACAAGTTCATGCCCATGCTGTTAAAACTCAATTT
The DNA here is from genome assembly GCA_033065855.1 of Escallonia rubra. Classification (NCBI taxonomy): domain Eukaryota; kingdom Viridiplantae; phylum Streptophyta; class Magnoliopsida; order Escalloniales; family Escalloniaceae; genus Escallonia; species Escallonia rubra. The sequence continues at coordinate 201,549 of JAVXUO010001279.1, forward strand.
GACTCGAATGTATTTGTCGTTACTGGCCTTGTTGACATGTATGCAAAGTGCAGGTGTCTACCAGAAGCTGAATATTTATTTGAACTGATGAAATTCCATGAGAGGAACCATGTCACGTGGACTGCCATGATTACCGGGTACTCTCAGAATGGTGACCAACTTGGAGCAATTAAGTGTTTTCGTGATATGCGGGCGGTAGGTGTGGAGTCCAACCAGTATACTTTCCCGAGTGTGTTGACAGCTTGCTCAGCCATTTCTGATTGTTGGTTTGGTGCACAAGTGCATGGGTGTATTGTCCGCGGTGGTTTTGGGACTAATGTGTTTGTTGAAAGTGCGTTAGTTGACATGTATGCTAAATGTGGGGATTTGAATAGCGCTAGGAGAGCGTTGGAGACGATGGAGATTGACGATGTGATTTCTTGGAACTCCATGATAGTTGGGTGTGTGAGACAAGGATTCGAAGAGGAAGCATTGTTGTTATTTAAGAAAATGCATGAAAGAAGTATGCAATTTGATGATTTTACGTTACCTTCGATTCTGAATTCTTTTGCTTGTATGAAGGATGAGAAAAATGCGAAAGTGGTCCATTCTTTGGTAGTCAAAAGTGGATTTGAGTGCTACAAGCCAGTAAGCAATGCTCTGGTGGACATGTATGCAAAACAGGGAGACATGGGTTGCGCGCTCCAGGTGTTTAACAGCATGACAGAAAAGGATGTGATCTCGTGGACCTCCTTGGTTACTGGCTATGCACACAATGGCTCCCATGAAGACGCTCTCAGGCTGTTTTGTGAGATGAAATTCTCCGGGATTGATCCTGACCAAATTGTTATTGCCAGCATTTTGAGTTCCTCTGCAGAACTGACAGTTCTGGAATTCGGACAACAAGTTCATGCAAACTTAACTAAATCAGGCCTTGGTTCATCCTTATCAGTCGATAATTCCCTTGTAACTATGTATGCAAAATGTGGATGCATAGAAGATGCTTCTAGAGTTTTTAACTTCATGCAATTTCGAAACGTGATTACTTGGACTGCTCTTGTTGTTGGCTATGCACAAAATGGTAAAGCAAAGTACTCTCTGCAGTTCTATGAGGAGATGATTGCAAGTGGCACAAAGCCTGACTTTGTTACTTTTATTGGCTTACTGTTTGCTTGCAGCCATGCAGGTCTTGTGGAACATGCACGCCAGTATTTTCAGTCCATGGTTCATGATTATGGGATAACGCCATGCCCAGAACACTATGCCTGCATGATTGACCTATTGGGGCGTTCAGGGAAAATGAAGGAGGCTGAGGAGTTACTAAATGAAATGGTTGTGGAACCTGATGCAACTGTATGGAAAGCATTGCTTGCTGCATGTAGAGTACATAGGAATATAGAGCTAGCAGAGAGGGCAGCGAAGGCCCTCTTTGAGTTGGATCCTCAAGATGCTATACCTTATATAATGTTATCTAACATCTATTCAGCAGCTTGTAAGTGGGAAGACGCCGCGAGGATTAGAAGATTGATGAAATCGAGGGGTGTATGTAAGGAGCCTGGCCGTAGTTGGATTGAGATGAATAGCAAAGTGCACACCTTTATGTCTGAAGATAGAAGCCACTCAAGTACAGACGAGATATATTCAAAGATTGATGAAGTCATTATTGTGATTAAGGAAGCTGGCTATGTGCCAGACATGAATTTTGCCCTGCATGATATAAACGAAGAAGCTAAGGAACTGGGCCTTATCTATCACAGTGAGAAGTTGGCTGTTGCTTTTGGGCTTCTCTTCGTGCCACAGGGAGTACCTATTCGGATTTATAAGAATCTAAGGGTGTGTGGGGACTGCCATACAGCCATGAAATTTATTTCAAGGGTTTTTAATCGGCATATTATATTGAGGGACTCAAATTGTTTTCATCATTTTAAAGAAGGGATCTGTTCTTGTGGGGACTATTGGTAGGACGTTCACAGTTCACCTTCTGGTTTGCTTTGGTAGTTTCATTTAAGGGACATGAGATTCAATGAGATACTCCTGACGCTAGTGCGGAATCTAATTATCCATGACGTTTTTTCAATAGGTTTGAGCTGTCGCACTTCTCTCTTTTATGAAACTTGAGCAATTTGGCTTTGTCACAGACATTGAACTTTCTGGGAAGAGAACATGAAACTTTGTTTATCTTCTTTATATGCAGATCAGGAATAAAGCTCCTGGAGCCAGGAAAGTTGCAAGCCTCAATTGTATGACACTAAGTTGAACATTGACACCCCAGGTAAAGGAATTTCATAACATTTGGAGGAGCAGAGATTATCAAACCTTTTATACATGCGCATCTGCTTTTTTGATTGTGGAGCTTTCGATGCTCAAATTTAATATATTATCAGGTTAATTATCAGACTGGTCTTAATTTATTGGCCTTTAAACAATATAGTCCCTGAAATATAATATCAACGATTTAATCCCCCCCAGCGAGTTCTATGTTTATGCTGGAAACATCGCTATACCTTTAACATCCTTTTACGTAAAGCAACAGTTTTTTGTTGCTAAAAGTGCATCCTCATCGACATGTATTATTTTTTTGTTACTAAATGCCGTGCCCATTCTGGCGGAAGGAGAGATTGGTGTAAATTGAGTGGTTCAGGGCTAAATTGGGTCAAACAAAGTTTGGGGACTAAAATTGGTAAGGCAAAAATAGTTTGACTATTATTTTGCTAGTTAACCCTTGATCTTTTTTTTTTATTTTTCCCCATCATGCATGAGAATTGCCAAAGGAAGCACCTTTCCTGTCTTATTTTGTCTGTAGGTGACAACTGCACCAAAAGGGTACTCCTTCCTGATACCCATATGTCACACGGCTTGATTCCCTCATGCCCCAGATCCGCTAGGTTGGCTCCCTCAACCTTGGTGAACGCAGGATTGAGTCTCAAGTCCTATAACGAAGAACTCTTGAAATTGAGCGCCAAAGAGATCTAGGAGACAGTGAAATTGGAATGACCAAATCTCCTAAACAGGCCGTGTCATGTAATTGGTTTCAATAAGTGTCCTAGGTATTCGTCAAATCTGTATGGTAACAAAGACTTGGTCTCTGTGTACATATCCAATTCCGCTTCTTGCTTTGTAGGTCCGAAGATTGCCAGAGTTTCACTTCTAGCTGGGAAAGAACCGCCTCCACAACACTAAAGAAAGTTTGCTACACTGTACATTCGATAGTTTTGAGGTAAGAGTCGTGGATCTTCTTGATTGCATAAAAAGTCTTCATGCCTTGGAGCTTATTATATGATAGACTTGGAAAAAAGGTACGGTCTTAATGAGTCAAACGCAATTTAATCCGAAGGAGTCCTCAAATAAGGGATTTATGCAATCAAGGTTTGTTGGTGCACAAAATATGGCATGCCATTTGTTATATGCTTCTATCTTTTATGTTGGTGACTTCATATTGCGAAACATATTTGGAATGATAGTATCATTTAGCTATTTTGGGTATAGTCTTGCATAGATTTCTTTCTAGTTTGGTGTTGCGGGTGCAGTGAACGTGCATATGGCGAATCTTTTTACCCTTGTGCTGTAAACTAAGAACCTCATAAATATACATTTACTTGCATCGAATGACCTCCAATTCATTTTGCAAGGCTAGCTTTTGACATTGCGATTTGTTTGGCCACCATATGTAGACCAATTATCTACACCAATCTTGCTCAGTCAGTGTGTTTTTCTCCTGTTTATCATACCTCTACTATCTTTTTAAGGGAACATTTTTGACTTACGAAAAAATCCTTTAAACATATGTCCATTACATCCTATCTTCTCCTAAAACAATTAACGAAAGGTCGACAGTAGTTTTCAACATCCATATCATAGCTATGCTGTATAGAATGGTTTGCCCCACTATTCTCTGATCTCATTCTCTTTCATCTCTCTCCAGGACACAATTATCACGTCAATTTCCACTTTCAATTGTTGCCTTTCCATTTTCCAAAGCACCCTCGTAGAGCGATAATAAAAGAACAAATTTTGACTGCTGCCCAAGTTATAGGAATCTTCCTTCAATGCTGTATATAATGACAATTAATAGTCGATAAAATGTTTTTAGCGGCTTTTCGGCTAACACTTTCAACGATAATTCTTAGCAATATTTTTTAGCGTTGCTAAATAAAAGCTACTAGAAATATTTAACGACCATTAATTATCGCCGTATGGAGAGTAGGAGGAAGATTTTCTCAAACCGGATAGCAGCTAAATTTTTTTCGAAATAAAATAGAGTCATATGTTATACGAACGTGACCATATTTATTAGAGTCCACGTCAAAGGAATCCGAATAGGCAAGCAATAAGTTATAGCCATTCTACCTGGTGTGACCTTACTTGAACAGAACCTAGTGTGACCTTACACTAGATACTGATTGCAGAGGTTCTAGCTGTAGTCTCTGCCTTAAAAGTTCAAGAACGGGGTCCTATAACATAGCCAAAACTCCTTTTGGGGCTCAACTCTTTTAAGATTTGGCTTCATCCCAGATTGGAAAAGCAAGAACGAGGGGGTAACCAGAGTTCAAAAGGAAGTGTTACAGCTGGCAAACATACTTACCTGGACGGGTCAATGGGGATCAAGAAGGCTCATGGCCTACGGACACATGGTGGCCTTTGATGGCACAAGGAAACCGTGTGTGGCACTCTCTTGCCACTTACAAGAAGAGTCCGCAACCAATCTCAACAACCTATAAGCAACAATGCATCAATATTGCAGTCAACAGTGCATAAAGAGTAAATTTTAACACATGAGGGCAAAGCGGTCCAGAATATTCTCATTACTTCAAAAGCACCATTACAACTTACAAGAGTTTTGTTTGCAACCACGATGTGCAATATAACTAGACAGAAAGCTAAAACAAAGCAAGAGACTCTCGGGTATGGGGACGTCTAGCACGAAGCTTCATGACCCCCATATACCATTAGGAGGAAAATCCAAATTGATAGTAATAGACGTTTCTATGTGCGAGGAGTCATAATGCCTCTTTTCTGAGAAATACAATTCGAAATGAGTTGAAATTTTACAAAGAAACTTAAATATGTACCAAAGATGACCTCCACAAAAATGAGCAAAAACGTATGCCTGGATCTTCAAATCTTCATGGTTGGCATACGGCACACATGGGCACTGCAGTTGGGCGCACGAGCGCAGTGCTTGAAGGGCGCAGCGGCGCTGGGCTAAGCGAGCGTGCGAGTGCTATGTTGGGAGCGCACAGGGGCGCTGCGCTAAGCGGGCGTGCGAGTGCTGTGTGGAAGGCGCAGGGGTGATGTGCTTGACGGGCGCGTGGGCGCTGTGCTAGGTGGGTCGTGCAGGTGATGTGCTTGTCATGGTGGTACCAAAAGACAGCCTGTGACACCTTGGTTAATGACTTCCATTGCAATTTGGAGTGAGGCCTGCCTAGGGTCTACCCAACTGTTGGAGCCCACGAATAATTTGTGGTAATGGGGGCTGCATTTGCGCTGCCCCTGTCGATTTCATATGAATACTTACTTTTTGATAGAAATTGCACGATTGTCATCTTTCATCAGTCTAAACTATTGCCCCTTTAGATATGAATCCACTATTTTCATCCTTTCTTCACTCCATAAACTAGTACAAAGACAGTTTGGGATTGTGCAAAAAATTTGGATCGAGTCTGTTGGACAACTCCGTGCACCGATGGAATCAGAATTGAATATAAGGCCATTGTTCAGCGTGAAGATCTGTAGCTCATGGAGGAACTGCTAATTGTATGAAGTGCCCCTAAAAATTCTTTTGGGGGGTGGGGGGCATCAGGCGGTGGTGGGTTAGAAAATTCCCCAACTTCCTTTCTAATGGCATACATAGTTGGAGAAAGGATCAGCCTTGTCAAGTCTTTCCAGCTATTTAGATGTTTCTGAAAAAGGCAAGCAAAATTAGATGCTCCATGCCTTCTATAGGCTATGGCAGTGTAGCACAAGTGTCATATTTCTTCATTCAGCCTCTCCCATTTAGAATGTTCCCAGAAAACCGTTCAACAATTTTCTTTAGGGACTTAATTAGCTTTAGTTTTGATGGCTTTCCCATTTTGAAGCAATAGAGAGAGGGTCACTTTTTGATGGTAGTCAGCGAGTGCACAGATTCTGATCTATCAGGATAGGGCTGCACAGAGTTGGAAAAGATAGATGAAGTTCTCTTAAGGCCTGACTAAGAGCAAGCACCAACACCCAAAAATGTTGTTGGGAGCCACTTTCGCTTGGATTTATGACAAGGTTTGAAGAGTTGCCTGAACCCGTTCGCATAGGAAGTTTTGCCCTTACTTTGTTCATCATGACATCAACTAATACTTGCATTTACTCATAAATTTCTTTGTTGAGAATTTGCCCTCACTCTGTTCATCATGACATCAACTAATACTTGCATTTACTCATAATTTTCTTTGTTGAGAAGTCCAAGTGCATGATTCTAGGGGACCTGGGGATATTTGACTAGGTTTATAACATCCTTCTTAACATCTGACCTTTCCAACTTTGATCAATTCTTCTTGTTCATATGCAGTGGAGTGCAGGAGCAATCTGACATTTCGAAATTAACAATATCACAGTACTACATTCAGAGCCAGCTCGAACCCAAAACTAGATGTCCCGCTACAACTCATGAAGGGATTCGAGGCAATAACAGGCTACCAAAGGGTGTCAACACTTGAAACTGTACATTCTCATTTTGCAGTCACTTTTGCGAACTCTTTTTCCAGTTGAAACGAGCTCGTCCTCATGAGGCTGCCATGGCGTTCGGACGGTCGGACGACAAACTCCGCTGATTTCGAGATGAACATCAGCTAGCTGCAAAAGCATGTGAACCTATGTTGTTCTCCTAGTTATCTGTTAACCTTATTTCCATATTGTTTCGTAACCAACGGACTAACCATACTGAAATTATGTGTTTCAACATACTATTTTTCTTTACAGATTGTTTGGACGTCGTGTTTAAAATTTTTTGGTTAATTGTAATGCGACATGCCGCACAATGAACACCTTTGATAGAACTTGGACTTTAAGACCGTGTGATAACGATATTTAGCCTCGCAAAACATTATTATTATTGTTGGTACAACAGGCTCGATTAGTCTTTATTTAAAATTAAATAGTTGGAGCTGAGCACAATACTCCTCCACCTCAAGGACTTTTGGCTATAAGAGACGAATTCGTAGCATGGGAGCGGGTGTGGATGCAAGTGCACAAAATCGTTAGTTATAGAGAAATCATGCGTCCAGAAGCGCCTTCAGATCGTCCATATTAATTATTATTATTGTTATTATTTGGTTATTTAAGTGCTACTATTTTTTAAAGATGAGTATATGAAAAAAGTAGTCGGTAATTGAACATAGGATTTCAAAGATGTGATCAATTTTCAAAGAGATGGTCTAGTGTAGCATATGTAAAACCGCGAGTTGACCCAATGAATTTGCGGTTTGACCGTGAAAAGACTTGAATAAACCACAAATCATCAAATATTTAACTTGAAAACTTCATTACAGTCTTCATAGATGTCAATAAGGAGGAACAAAGCAAAGAAAAAGAAAAACTTACTGACACTCCTTATCATTCTACAATATCCTTGGAAGTCTGCACTTCCTTACAAAATCATCAACTAACTTGGATTCGGGGCCATGCTGATGATTGAACACACAGGAGAAGCAGAGAGAGATCAACATCAGCATCATCAGTAGTACTGCCCTCATCTTCATCAGAATCATCATTTGTACCACCCTCCTCTTCTTCATCAGGATCCTCATTTGTACCACCCTCCTCTGAGATTCTTGTTGAGATCCTTTGGTGGTCTTTTTGGATTGACTTTAAAGATGATCACTCTCCATAGTAGAGCAACAATCATGTGAATCAACTGAAAATCAAAAGCTGCCAGAAGAGTATTTCTAGTGAATGGCTAGTAAGATGGAGATTTGAAAATTATATACTTAGCAGAGTGAACCCTAATAAAACTGCCAAGTTCGAGGAGTTGAAACTGTAGTAGAATTATACTTTCTTTGTACGGGTGTACATGTCTCAAGTTTTCATAAAATCTATATTTTTTGTGTGCTTTTATCTTGAATTTTGTTACAAGATAACTTAAAACCAAGTCGTAATGCTAGTTGTAATGCTGGTGGTAATGGTGGTATCTTGAACTTATCTGCTAATTTCTTGTTGTTGCTATAGAGAAGATTAGCATTACTTGAGCTGTATTCACCGCAGACTAGGCTTGCCGATGGTCCTCCTTCATGCATCCAATCTTCAGCTTTACCAATGTTTTTCTTCCGTGGGGAGATTCTTGTTGAGATCCTTTGGCGGTCTTTCTGGACTGACTTGGAGGATGATAATAGAGGCAACAATCATGCCAATCAAATTGAAAATCAAAAGCTACCAGAAGAGTATTTCTAGTGAATGGCAATAAGATGGAGACTTGAAGAGTATATACTTAGCTGAGTGAACCCTAATAAAACTGTCAAGGCATCCGAAGAGTGGAGGAGTTGAAATTGTTGTAGAATTAGACTTTCTCTTGTACATGTCTCAAGTTTTTATATAATCTCTATTTTTTGTGTGCTTTTACCTTGGATTTTGTTAGAAAATAACTTAGAACCACGCTGTAATACTGGTGGTGGTGGTGGTGGTAGTAGTAGTAGTGCTGGTGGCGGTGTCTTGAAATTATATGCTAATTCCTTCTTGTTGCAATGAGGGAGATGAGCAATACCTGAGTTGTATTCATTTCAGACTAGGCTTACATCCGTTTCTTGAGGGTGCTTTAGTCGATCCTCCTCCTTCATGCATCAAATCTTCAACTTTACCAATGTTTTTCTTTCGTGGGGAGATTCTTGTTGAGATCCTTATACGGTCTTTTTGGACTGACTTGGAAGATGATCACCCTTCATAATAGAGGCAACAATCATGCCAATCAAATTGAAAATCAAAAGCTACCAGAAGAGTATTTCTAGTGAATGGCAATAAGATGGAGACTTGAAGAGTATATACTTGGCATAATGAACCCTAATAAAACTGCCAAATCATCCAAAGATTGGAGGAGTTGAAATTATAGTAGAATTAGACTTTCTTTGTACATGCATACATGTATCAAGTTTTCATAAAATCTCTATTTTTTGTGTGCTTTTTATCTTGGATTTTGTTAGAAGATAACTTAAAATCACGCTGTAATGCTGGTGGTGGTGGTGGCGGTGTCTTGAACTTATATGCTAATTCCTTCTTGTTGCTATGAAGGAGATGAGCATTACCTGAGTTGTATTCATCGCAGACTAGGCTTCCATCCGTTTCTTGAGGGTGCTTTAGTTGATCCTCCTCCTTAATTCATGCATCCAATCTTCAACTTTACAAATGTTTTTCTTCCGTGGGGAGATTCTTGTTGAGATTTTTTGGTGGTCTTTTTGGACCGACTTGGAAGATGATCACCTTCCATAGTAGAGGCAACAATCATGCTAATCAAACTGAAAATCAAAAGCTACCAGAAGATGAAGATAGTTGTATTTCTCGAACGGCAACTTAGGCTAAATGGTATATGCATTCAGCCTTGCTAAAGTCTATTTTGAATGATAAACATATATCATTCACCTAGTTAAAGAAAAAGATCTATGAGCGGTGAAAAAAAACAACTTATAAAAATACGCATTCCTTCAAGTCTTCAACTTAGTTGATGTGAATGTATTAAGCGTGTCCAATTTTTTTTAGCTTTTCTTTTTTGTTGAACTGTATTACCATATTTTCATTGCCAGAGTAAGATGTAGGAATACGAGTGTGGAATTCATCTGTCTTAAGCAAAAACCATTAAAAATAATGGCATCGTCATTAAGTAAGAATAATTACTTAAATTATTTCATAAAATATTATGGTCATCAAGGCCTTTCATATTCTAACATATAAGCATCAAGTTATGGATGACATTAAAAATACATCTATCTATAAATTATAAGTTTTACGAGAAGTAGAAAAGACATCCATGTACAAATTGTAGCTTTTGTGGAAGTGAAAAGGGTGAAGTTATTAGAAGATTCTAAAATTTAGGCATGTTAATTGTACTTTGAATTGCAACTAAGTGATTTATAGATACATGGAAGGTATTTTTATCCAAAAAATGATTTACACTCATGCACCTTTATAGGTAGTATATAGATTTTGTTCAAGAATATACACCGGGGCTACACTCAAATTGTTGTGACACGTATGACTGTTGTTTACAATAGTTACTCTTCTTATTTAAGTGGCCTATTTTTTTACTTTTTTTTTGGCTTCTCGATTGCTTGTCGATACCGTTCAACCAAAGGAAAAATGTAATCGATTTATTGTATAGGAATTGTACGTATGTATGTCTTTCAAAAGTGAATTAAAGCGCGTACATCCAAGTCCAAACATAGGCAGCGAGAATAGTAACTCGAATAAACGACACATCACCGATGGTTTTGGAATTTTAAGAAAGACTTCATAATCTTATTACTTAAGAAACAGAAAAAAGGAAAAAATAATAAAATTAAAGAAAAAAGTTTATTTATTGGTACTCCTAATCATTCTCGAATTCAGCATCCATCTATGAAGCACATGTCCTTGGTAGTCTGCACTTCCTCACGAAATCTTCTGCTAATCTGGATTCGAGGCCCTGCTCATCATCCTCCCGATTCTTGAAAACATGTGAGTAGCAGAGCTTAACGTCATCATCATCCTCATCCCTACTGACCTCAATGTGATCATCAACGTGAAATACAACAAAGCGGTCGTCGCGGAAATCAATGGTGATCATCTGATTAATCTCGACGTATAGAACTGCTGTCGGCTTCCACGGGCCAAGAAGAACAAGGTTGAAATCACTGTTCTTGACAAGGTCTGTGTATATTTGTCTGCTCAAGAGGTTTATTGTGTTGGGACGAAATTGGCGTGTCGCCTTGAGGGCAGATCGTGTCAGCTTTTGCAATGAATCCGGGGTTAACAGCCTCTCAAGCTTGAAGCTTACCACCTTCAGTTCTGGATATGCTAGGCAATAATCTGGAGTATCGTGGCTGGCCTTTATTTCTTCTCGGCTGTTGCAGACCCGAAAGACGAACACCCCTTCACCTTCTGGTATGTCATTCCACCGAAGCACACGAAGATTCACAGCCTCTGCTTCTTCCGATACAATCACCATGATTTCTCCCTATCTGTTTCTTCTCTCTTTCTGGTTACTGACTTGTGAGGCTGAGGTCTCTCCTTGATGGACTTTATATAGGCTTTTCCTTTACCCAAAGCAGAGTGGAAAAGGATTCCTTCACCAAATCATAATTCTATGTGCAAAGCAAAATATAAATCCTGGTAATGTTTTTCCTATATGGAATGGTACTTTACCATGATATTATCTTCTCCAATTTGGAATAGGAGAATGTTGTCGCTAAAAGCTCTTTCGTGACCTACGATGTCTGTCGCTGTAAAAGTGATTGGTTGTTTTCTAAGATGTCATGCCAAAAGTTTTAATGCTAGAAACTGCAGTAACATCAGGGATACGGATCTCTGCAATTGACCATGAAGTCACTTGCCCTCCGAGCTTCACACATAGCAACTGGACTACTGGAGTATCACGTGACACAGTCACCAAGCCAGGATTTCAAATAAGATCAACCCGCTTGAATGTTAATGTAAAATTTTCAAAAAGTTTAGATTGTTAAAACCTCTTCTGGAACACGTACTCCATCATGTCCAAGGAAGAATGTTCATTCACTACTAGCTATTTTTTCTACAAGTCAGGTGGGCATCTTGACGTCGGCCTACAAGAGTGTGTGACGTCGATTGGTGCACTCCTCTTTTCTGCATTGCACCTTATTATCAACCTCTTGACTTGGCCAGAATATATATATAGCGACATGGATCAACTGCACGTTTTCTGGAAAAACTATAGACATTTTTGTCGTTAATTTCTCCATCTGAATAAAGTTAATTAGAAATGACGTCGTCGCAAGTAGTTTAAGTTACATAGATGCCTGAACTATGAATCAGTTAATTTTGTCAAACAGAATAATTAGGGTCATTCTGGGATAATACTTGCTATAGATAATCAGGAGATGTACAGCTCCATCGTGATCTCCAAGTGCGGAAAACAATGAAGATCTGCATAAACTCCCATGTATTCTTCCTGGTTTCTACTGCTAATACTTCAATTCCGATCCACAAAGCTATGCTTCTTTTTTCTAATTTTTTGTTTATAATTTTGCATCAGAAACCTTAATGAGGTGCTTTGATGTCCCTTCTCGTAATAACCACTTCCATTGAAACTTTTTATTCTCAACAGAAAACTATTTGTGTTGATAGGGCTTATTAATTAGCAGAAAACTACTAATATAAACTTCTTTTGGTTACCAAGCAACCAAGCCTGACAAACATCACAATTCTGAGAAAACTGTACTCCAAAATCAAACTTTCCATCAATTTTAGCAATCATTGGTACTCCTGAATATTGGGAAGTCGATCTTCTAGTTTCACAACCTTGAGCTAATGCAGCATGATAATAATCCTTATATACTGGTAGAAAAGGGGATACAACCAACCTACAAATCTGAGACAATGTCAAAGAAATATACAAATGTTGTTCATTGATCTTATCTTGGTTGATATCAACAGGACTTTCATGTTTACTGAACGTGTTTCTGCTTTCTTTTGTTTAGTAGTGGGAAGGAAACTGTAGCTAACTGGGTAGTTTAGGGGTCATTGAATGCAAGTTAAGAATCCAAAGGTCAAGAATCAAATCGACCGCATGTTGATCTAACATATCCCAGCTTGTATCAGAATCATGTACAAAAGTGACATTTACCGGCACTTATGTAGCAGTGAAAAAGTAATCTGAAATTGCTACCACTGAAAGCATAAAGAAAACCGACATTAAAATTAGTCACTGCAAGCCTCAATAGTTGCATCAATTCACATTAATCTTTTTTTTTTTTTTTGACAGCAGGTAACTGTTATCAAAACTGATCTGCACTCTCTCTGCACGTGAGATTTTGTTCTGGTGGATATCCAACAAAGTACGACCCATTAGCAAAAGCAGCCCCATTCTGGGGCACAATACCTCATTCATCATCGGCGGGTGGTAGCTGATTGAGATCAAACGCTGAACTACTACTACAAGGCTGGATGCTGGCTTCTGCATCACCAGGGGATGTGACTTTGCTGGTAGCAGGTTTCTTCGCTAAGCCCTTGTAGTGAAACCTCTGGTGACCTCCAAGAGCCTGACCAGTTGGGAAAGCCTTGTCACATATCTTGCATTTGTACGAGTTTTGCTCCACAAGCTTCGAACTCAAAGCCACTTCGCTGTCTTTCGTTTCCTCTGCCTGCTGCCTGATGGGACTCGCTTGATGCTTCCGTGCATCTTCGTTATCAACTGCATTGACCGTGGAGATCTGAGCTTTCTTGTGGCTAGATGTATGACCACCAAGTGCTTGGGGAGTTGGGAAGCACTTGCCACAAGTACTACATGTGTACTTTTTAGGACCGCAATTTCCCTTTGAACTCAACTTCTCCGTTTCCTTCTTCTTGTCCTTCTTAATCCTCAACATCCCGTTGGCCATGTCACTGAACTTATAATGAACTTGCTCCATGTTTCTGCTATCAGATCCAACCTCTGAGTTGGTCTTGCAACCATTGTTTTCTCCATTGCCCTCTGATTTATCAGCTTCCAATGGACGTTCCAAGGAGCGAACAGTGGAGAGCATACCTGGATTTCTCCTTTCATGCGATTTTAGATCTAACATCGTCTTCCCATCAGCACTCTCGTTGTTGGTGGAGGAAACATCTTGAGCGTTTTGGCCATCGGAACCATCTTTCGAGCTGTATTTGCATTCCTTACTACTCTCGTCTTTCTCATTCTCCGAGGCACTTTCATGCGGTTTTAGATCTAACGTCGTCTTCTCATCAGTACTCTCATTGTGGCTGGAGGAAACATCTTGAGCGTTTGATCCATCTTCCAAGCCGTATTTGCATTCCTTACTACTCTCATCTCTCTCATTCTCCAATGCAGTACAAGCATTAGACATGTGATGATCAGTTTCTTCCGTTCTTGGCTTTTTGGGTACGGAGCCATGATCTCTTTCTTCAACTCCACTGCTTGTCTCCTCGCGGCTACGCTTACTCATTAGGTCCGACAACTCTACTGAATCTAGGTTGAGAAGAGTTAGGAGACAACTAACGGCGCCACGCAACTGCTCTTCCTCTAAGCTCGTAAGCTCAGACGACCTGGACCACCGGGTGGCGGCCACGGTCTTCTTTCTTTGTCCCTTGCCTTTCACGGGCCAACTCGGTAAACGACCGTCTGTATCAACCGATTGTGGTGGTGGTGGTGGTGGTGTAGCAGCTAATTCCTTACCGTTATTACGAAGGAGATGGATTCTCCGGTGACCAACTAAAGCATTATCTGAGCTGAATTCCATGAAGCAGTCCGGACAGACTGGTCTTCCATCCTTCTCTTTAGGGTCTTTTAGCCGATCCTCCTCCTTCATGCCTCGATACTTCAGCTTTACCAACAGTTTCCCGTCGTGGGGAACTGGTGGAGGTTCCTGTTGAGACCCTTTGGTCCTTTCGGACTGATTTGGAAGATGATCACTCTCCAAAGTGTAGAAGCAAAAAACAGGCAGATATTAAACTGGAAAACAAAGGCTACCGGAAGAACTTTTGTGGTGAAGGATCATGGACTTTATATAGATTTTTCCTTTACCCAAAACAGAATGGAGAAGTTCTTCCTTCCCCTAATCCTAAACAAACTATGAAAGATATAGAATAGTTGTTGTTTTTTTTTTTTTTTGGGGGGGTGGGGGGTGGTCGTGAGCCGTTTAATATTTCCTGTGCGTTAAGCCATTGGATATTTGTAATGCCAAAATCTTAGGTAGCGTTTGATAACACTTCCAGTTTTGGTTTTCTGCTTCCAAAAAAACAAAAGTCAAAATCAGTTTTTTTTTTTTACAAAAACAAATGGGTGTTTGATTACCTTGTTTTTATTTTGAGTTTTTTCTTTGGTGGTGGTTTGCGGTGGCGGTGGCGGACTGTGGTGGTAGCCGGCCACCGGCGGTGGCTGGTGGCTGCCAGCCGTCGACAATGGCTGATGGCTGCCGGCCACCGGCGGTGGTCGCCAGGGGTGGCTGTCGGCCGTTGGCGGTGGTCGCCAGCGGCCGGCAGTGGCGGTGGGCGATGGCTGCCGGCGGTGGCGGTGGGCGATAGCTGCCTGCGGTGGGAGGGTTGTGGTCTCAAAATAAAAACCAAAAACTCCTTTCTGGAGTTTTCAAAAACAACCATGTTTTAATAACTGGTTTTCAAAACTGAAAAAAATAACGAAAAATGTGTGTCAAACACGTTTATTTTCTCCAGTTTACAAAACTGGAGAAAAAACTGAAAAAATAAGTATTACCAAACGGAACCTAAGTTATGAAAGGAAATTTTTTTTGCTGCTAGCCAGTTGTGGGAAGATAGTTACAACCCCTCGTATAGAGACAATTATCAGTTGTTGAATATTTTTAATGGCTTTCATTTAGTAACGGTAAAAAAATGCTGCTAATAATAATAGCTGAAAGTCTAGCAAAATTGTCACTAACTATATTTTGTGAAAATTAAACTTCGACATGTGAGGGATTGTAGTTATCTTCCTACAACTAGGGTAGCAAGAAATTCATCAATTATTAAGAGGTTAGATACGGAAAAAGTTGCCACACGTGCTTGGTGAGGTGAAAAAAAAGCGGATGTGGCAATCACGTGTTCAAAGATAAGGGACTAACTGTCATTTTTAACGGCCTTGGCTAGCGAAGGACTCAATAGATCAGATAAGTCAACATAAGTGGTCAATTCGAAACAATTCTTAGATAAGGGATCACAAGAAAACAACGGGCAAACATAAAAGACCATTACGATAATTACCCTTTTATAAAATAGTACCTGAACTTCTGCTTTTGTTAAAAATTTTAACAAAAGAGAGGGACTAATTTTAAAATTTTAAAATTTAATTTTTAAAATTTTAATTTTAAAAAAGTTAAGAGAGGGACTAATTTAAATACGGAGCAAAGCGCAAGGATTATTTTAACTTAAAATAAGGACAAGTATCAACTCAATCCCTCAATTAATAGTCATTCAAAACACTTTAGGTATAACAAAACATAAAAAGAGAACATTGAACATAAACAATACACTATAGCAAAGTCATCCCGGCAGTACTCGATACACTTTACATATGCATATGTACCCTTGTACCAAAAAAAATATGCATATGTACACTAACTAGTCCATTTAGGTACTAGTTCAACCTAACCAACATACCATCATTATAACGCCAACAATACGCATCATCCTTATAACTTCCTAGATTTACTAACTCATGTCAATATTTAGAAGAAATAAACACAATTCAAAATGTTTTATGATGATCGAATAAAACAGATGCGAATTAATAAGGAATTTCAAACAATCCCTTTAAGGTTCAAGATAGGATTTCATGGGCAGTTTCAAAATATTTTTATGACAATAAAATATCAGAATTCAATGAAATTTGATAACAACTCAGAATAAAGATATACGATGTCAATCTGATGAAATGGGATTTCAGATAGAATCTCTTACCTCGATCTAGGTAAATGAAGCTAAACAACCTCGATCAACAATCCTTTGCATTAACGTAAATTGGACAAATTATTTATTAGAACACATTCTACTATGCTATAAACCTAATATCAACTACCCAAACAATACTCACTTCTAACTTCGGAATGACACAACCCAAAGTGAGTCCCACAAACGGCCAACCTAACCGAAAAAACCTGACACACTCCTCGAGACACAACAATAATCCAAAACTTCTTTTCAAATGACTAGATAAGTTTTTTTCGGACAAAAAAGGGCCTCTCTAGGATTTCTATTTCAAAAACATATCGAAAGGTGCCAGAATGCCGTGATATTTCAGACGCTCAAGCATCTCAATGAGATCAAATCACGGTAAAAATTTTGACTAAAAATAATTTTATTTACTATGTCAAATAATTCAAAAGTCTATTTTCAAAATAAAATAATTTCAGGCCCTTCACATGCCTAAAAAATTCCCAGAAAATTCTAAATCGAAGGTTTCAAAAAAATAAGAGGAGTTTTGGTTTTTCACTTTGCCCAAATATGCTTAAAATGGCTTAAAAGGTTTTGGACAATGAACTAATCTATAATTCTAGGAACAACATTTTTCAACAAATCCTAATTTTGTATATTGACCATTTTGAGGTGGAAATATAACAAATCTTAGAAAACTCAAAATTACAAAGTTAAAGCAGAGTTACTGAGGTTTTCAGAAATATAAAAAGTACAAAATTCCAATGAGTAATGAATTTTATATAGCAAATCGAAGTGACTAATAGAAACAGCACATCTTTGCGCAGACCAGTTTTGTTTAATGGTTATTTTAGAGTAGAAATACTATTAAGAGTAAAAGGCACAGATGGTCACTGAACTATGACCATTTTTTCATAAAAGTCACTCAAAAAAAAATATTTGTGCCATTTTGGCCATTAGACTCTCAAATCTGTCTAATTTGACTATTATGTCAGCCAGCATTATAAAGAGTCCCGTTAAGCCACGTGACCCTTAACTCTGGGACAAAATTGTCTCACCAACCTAACTCTTTTTTTTTTTTACTTGATTTAACTTAATTGTAGTATCTTTTTGTCACTAAAATAAGCATTAAAGTTAGCTTTAAACCTTTTAGAGACAAAAAAAGAATTTTAGTTCTGTTCTTTTTTCTTTTCCCTACCACCATCTGAAGCTCAATCGCCGTGCAACACCACCACCCACCACAACAATAAAAAATCACCAGCTGTTCAATCACCACAAATACACCACCACCAGCACCCAATCAAAGCCACCCAAGCCCCCCCCCGGCGCAAACTCCACCTATAATCTGCCACCATAGTACAACACCACCATAAATACACCACCACTAGCCACCACCATCAAAACCACCCAAGCCTCGCCGTAAACTCCACCCAAAATTCACCACCACAATACAACACTACCATAAATACACCACCATCACCCTAACAAAACCACCCAAGCCCTACCGAAAACTCCACCCAAAATTCGCCACCACAATACAACACCACCATCACCCAATCAGAACCACCTAAGGCCCACCGCAAACACCACCCAAAATCCGCCACCATAGTACAACACCACCAGCCCCCGACAATAACGACGACCCATCCCCCAAGTGCGCGATGACGACGACGAACTTGTAGCTCTGCCAAGCCTGTGACGACAACGACGATGACGACGACCAGATCTTAGAGCTCTGTCAAGCACACGATGACGACTCATCATCCAAGCCCGTGACGACGACCACCATCATGCTTGCGCCGACCTCCAAGACGCCCAGATCTGTTGTGATGAAAATGGAGAGAGAGAGAGAGAGAGAGATTGAATTGAAGTGACGGTTTTGCCCCTATTGTGATGCCCCATATGCGCATCACGCGACCACTTAACGGAAAAAATTTAACCGTGGCTAACGGAATGGTCAAATTGGACAGATTTAATAGTCCAGTAACCAAAATGGCACAAAAAAGTTGAGTGACTTTTATGAAAAATGGGTCATGGTTCAGTGACCATCTGTGCCTTTTACTCAACTATTAATCTCTTAAAACTCAAAATTACTACAAAGTTGAAGAAGACTTTTTAAGGTTTCTAGAAATATAAAGTTCAGAAAAAACCAATTAGCAATGAATTTTCTATGACAAATCGAAGTGGCTGCCAGAAACCGAAAATTCTAGACTTCTACCATGAATTGACTTTAAGGTCATTTTTCGATATCAAAACGTAAGATTCTGAAATAACTTAAAACTGAAAAGTTGAAGTGGAAAAAATAAGGTTTTCAGAAAATGTAAAAACACATCAATCGAATTAGTAATGAAATAGATGTTGATAAAAACTAACACACTCTTATGCTGCTCTACAATAGCATTCTTCTCAAACACACACATCTTACCCTCTAAAACACACACAATACACACACAAAATCAAGCACTTATGCATTAATATCCCTCTAAGACACAACCGAAACCACAATTTAAAACACCCAAACAAATAGCTAAAATTAGAAAGTAGGGATTTACCTTGAAAATTCTTGCCCTAGGTGCTTCCTTCTCTCTCCCTTTCTCTCTCTGGTTTCACATAAAAGAGGCTGACCAATTTTTTTCTTTGACGGCTAGGAATTAAGCTAGCCTTTATATATTAACCCTAAAAATGAGAATTTGCTTAAAAACCCCTCAAATTTTAATTATTTTTCTTTCCTAAGTTTACCCATAAATTTTAATATCACTAGAAGACCCCAAACTAATCAGATTAATACTCGAAATTATGCATTCCGATAAACTAAAAAGAAAACGCAAATTTGGGGTGTTACAGTGGTATTGTTCCTAACATATAAGGATTACAGCTACAACACTACTAAGTCATCATTAGTATAAACAAAAAATACGATCCTCTAACTTCACAAACTTTTAGCACATTACCTCATCAATTGATTAGCTTAAAAGGGCTAATTTGATTACTAGCTCTCGGATAAATCTACTTTAAACACGAAAAATGTTTGTAATAGCATTTGAAGTTCCGATTAAATCTTAAAACAAATGTTGTGGTTCACAAGTCCAAAATTGCTTTATACTTTTAATCAATGAAAGAACTTATGAGGATATAGGCATGACTATGATCACCTGAATATCCTATAAATTGATCAACAAATCGAAATGTGCAAAAATAAAACTATTACTTACAATTATGTAAAATTATTTTAGACTCCAAATCTTGATTTTAAGTGCATTCAATACTCATGTTATTCATAATTTTGTGTCTAGAAAAACATTGAGTAATCATAATAATTTTTTGTATTCATATCTTGTCCCTCGAATTTAACAAATATTATTACAAACCCAAAGAAAACTTCACAAGAAAAAAAAAATTAGTTTTCTAGTGTCTTTATACATGTATAAGTACAATAAACTAGATATGAACAATGTCTTACCCATTTGACGATTCTTTTACTCAATCGCGTAGTAAGACTATGATTAGCAACAAAAGTAATTGATAGGTAACTCTGTTGATATTATCTTTAACCAACTTCTTTTAGAATTTTCAAATTTGTGTAAAGTGCTTTAAATTCAAGTAATTCACATAGTAAATTACTTATTAATGTTTTAACTGTTGTTTGTTGGTTGTTTACACTAGATTATCACTTCATCACAAATACAAATTGCAATTTCTATGGTTGCTTATCTTTGCAAAGTATAAAAGACATACATGTATTGCTGATATGTAATTTGAGTATAATTTTTCTCTTGTGGGTCTTAGTTCATCGAACTTCACTTGCGGCAATAACTCGATTAAATATTAAAACATAAGTAAGCGGCTGTTGCTCAGGTATATTGGCTAGTAATAAGTACAGTATATAATAAGCGAAGCGAAAAATGACAAAACTCAAGGACATCCCTTTTGCTCAACAAATCATCATATTAAAATACGGCTTATAAAAATCAAACACAAAAAAAGTACTAAATCAGTAACTCAAGCTATTTTTTGACTCAAATCAGTCCAAAAAGGGACATACATGAATGACCGTTAAATTTTATTAAGGAAAACGTGTTAATTGTAGAAAAATAAATTTTATAGACACGTGACACTATCACGACCGTGCGATTTGCTTAGCCGATCAAAATGATATCTTACTTTAACGACTAAAATACACACACACAATAAATAAATAAAAAAGGAAAAACAAGTTATCTCTTCTCATACACTAGCACGCACACACACATACTACGCGTGCATACACACTCACGTTCTTCAACGTTCTTCAATTACACACACACACACACACACACACATTGTCGGTGGGGGTGGGTCGCACAACAGACCACCCTCACTTACCATCACCGTCAATTAGACCACAAACACCGCCGTCGCGCAACACCATATCCGCAACCATCTTCATCATAAGCTATCTATTGATAATCACTCCTGAAATCAATAAAATAACCCTATAGGGGGATGGATAGGGTTTTTTGAAAAATTAATGGGAATTTTAAACTGAACACAATCACAAGCAAATATAGAGTAATAAGTAAAGATTGAGTTAGAGATACTTAACAAGGAGATTTAAATGATTCGGTTTGAACCACTCTCAAGCCTACATCCACCTCATCAAGGAAATTTCGTACAAGAGCACTAGAATCCACTAGCAACAATCTTCTTCCGGGTCAAGATCAAAACACTTACAACACTTGGTGATATCCCTATACCAAGCACAAGCCTTGCATCCGCAAAACTCACCCAAGACTTGACAAACTCAAGCCTTGATCGGAATCCTTTTACAAAGATCAAATGTGTACAAAGAAACCCTTTTGAAAGAAAATAGGTACAAATGAAGCTCTAGTACAATAAAGAGATGAGAGAATTGATAACTTGAAGAATGGTCACTCTCAATCAAAGAATTGCTCAGAAAGATGCTCTCTTTAATGATGTAAAAAAGATGAAGAGAGAAAAGTTTAATCTATGAGCCTTGAAGTTTTTCTAGTGAATGGAGACGTAGAATGTGGTTTTCATGGTGTGTGATGAAGCCCCAAATCATTTTTATAGGGTGGATATCAAATATAGCCGTTATTGGAAGATTTGGCATGATTTTGGGCAAAACTAGCCGTTATTTTTTACCCAACGATCAATAAAGTTGACTACATTCACAATGTAGTCGACTGCATTCCCATTTCTCGACTGCCTCACGGAGCCCATTTCTTATTTTTGACATAACTTTCTCTAGAAAAATAGGATTGAGACACCGTTTTTTGTGTTGGAAAGTTAATGAAAAGTTCTATCAAAATATGACAAGAATAGCTCCAAAAACGTTCTTAAGAAAATATGAGTGATCTCTAAAGTTCACTCATTTTTAAAAAACACACTTGTATGAAAGGTTATGAACTCACATGCAATGCACAAGGTGTCCTAAATTCATTTTAGGTCATAGTCATCAATCTAAGCATCAAACCAAGACTAGTCACATAAAAGTAAAGATCATTCATAACTCATAGTAACTTAGTCTATGCATTACTTATTGCACTTTGTCATTAGACTTGATGAAGCTTTCATAACATGTCCACTATACCTTTAAGCTTCTTTGGTTTTCATCCATGTAATCAACTTCTCAAATGTATCTTCATGAGTGTGAATGTATATACTTACTAAGAATCTACTCAAAGTACACAATAGAACATAATTAATGTGTAGTTATCATCAAAACAAGATGTAAGCTTAGGTTATCCAACCGTAGGGCTAACACCCGCCTACCTTCAATCTGCACCATATTCACCACCATCACAACCTTCAATTCCTAACACAAAAAACATCCATCCATCCCATATCCATCATAAGCTATCAATTAATAAACCCGCAAGCACTACCATCTATGATCAACCGCCATTTGCACAGGTGTCAATGCCATCATTAATGCCTTAATATATTCAGGCTTAAAATGTATTCCCTCGCGGATGGCTTCAAAAATAAGACAAACGTTCAATCCCAAATGCAAAATGTACCTATCCACCAACTTCAATCACAACCTTCAAGACCAACAAAGGGATAGGATTTTGTGTGGCATGCAATTGTTATAGTTGAGATCTGTTCTTTTTTTTTTCTCTCTCTCTCTTTTCTTTTTTCGAGTGAGATATATGTGTGTTTGGATGGTAGTGGTTGGCGGCTTCGGTGATTTGGACTGTGGTGTGTTTCTTAATGATGTGTATGTGTGCCTGGATTTTGTTCTACTTTTTGATGTGTGTATGTGTGATGATGTGTGTGAGTTTTTTTTCTCCTGATGTGTATGTGTGTGCGCGCTGATGTCTGTGAGTTTCATTCTGTAATGGTGTTTGTGTGTGCGTATTTCTTTCTGGACCAATCAATTAGAAAAACATAAGCCACGTGTAATATTTTCCATAAAGACGAACATACCTCTAGACTTTTTAACAGCTTCCACCGTCCGTCTTTCTTCAGTCTGATTTGGTTCAAAAATGTTACTTTAGGTACTTCTTTAACACTTTTAAAATGTTGAGTACTTCTGTACTTGAATGATAGTTTAGGGCATAGATTTGAAATTAACCATAGGGTCTTAATTCTAGAAAGTAATTCTTACATTAGTAAATTTTATATAATTTTTGAACATTTTAAAACTCTACCTAACCAAAACGAACATTAGTAACAACGGTTACAAACTTCAGATCGGGTCTGGGATCACGGAATCACGAATATCCTTATGCCAATTATGGTGGGTGATGGTGGTTTTTGTGGTAGTAGTAGTGGTCGATGCGAAAGGAGGGGTGGTGGTGGTCGCTCGGAAGGGGTGGTAGGATCAAAATGTGGGAGGTGGGTTTCATGGGCCGAAAATGAGGTTATGGTCCATATGGTGGTGGTGGTGGGTTACTGGGGAAAGTCAGTGTGGAGACAGAGCTGTCTAATGTGAGACTATGTGTAAGTCAGGGCGAGGGGTGAGGATGGGGTGGGTGACTGTGTGTGGTGGCGAGGGTTCGACCGTGTAATCAGGCGAGGGGTGAGGATGGGGTGGGTGACTGTGGGGGTGGCAGGGATTCGACTGTGTAATGCAATGTGACGAAATAAAGAGATGATGTGGATGTCATGTCAGAGTTTGATACAAACCGTCCACTTGTCCTCCAAAATTTGAGTCATCCAAAAAATTGAAAATCTTACCGTCAATTGATAAATTACACACAGTATTAGAAGTCTGGGTGTTGAACGGCAAAATTTAAACCTCGAGGCATTTCCGGCACACGGCCCGAAGAACGAGGTTTTATGCGCAATTAATCTTTCTTTTTATAAGATATTGAGGAAGTTACTAACTTGCAAAAAATTGATTCCCCGGTAGAAAACAATTCGTATAAATCAACCGCTACATTCAATTTAGCAAATCTTCAATAGAAAGTACAAATTCAAATTGAAACCTTAGACCGAGGGAGATCAGGCAATAAATTTGACCATAATTCAATTCTGATTAGACCAGAAAAGTATACATGAAACGATGTCCTAATTTATATAACATTTCACTTTCTAAGCATCCATTGCACGTTGGAATGCCCAAGACTGGATGTAAGCACAACCCCCTTCAAAAAAAAAAAATGACATATATAAAGTTGGACCTTCGTTGACTGGCTTTAGGCACCTTGTAATTCAACCTGCACATCCTTGGTCAAAAACATAGAAGGGGCAACTTGCACCTAATCTATTACTCGCTCGTTTCTTCAGCAAAATTCCGTGTGTGACGATGGCACGTCTTGCTCTGGGGGCAAGGTCAAACACCGCGATGTTTGGCAACTAAGCACCCAACAACCATATACAACACCGACTCATCACAACCACGCGTCGTGGTTTCATTTCTTTACATGCTCAGGAATGAGACGTTGACGTAGTTCGGGAGATGCAACGGCCAGCTCTGTAACAAGTATGGCATGATCAAGAAACAGAGGACATCTTCAAGCTCATGATAAGACATGACTGAAAAAGCTACTCACCTTGAGGCGTGAAGTTGAACAGAGGAGGAAGCGGTCGGCCATTTGGCAAGCTTGCATTTGGGTCCCTCAGATCATCAAAGAACGGGTGCGCACATGCCTCCAACTGAAAGTCATCATGCAAATTAGGAATCTACTTTGAACGAGTGCTTTGTTCATTACAATTTCATATTACGGAAGCATGTGTTGATATGTAATGGTGACCAAATTTGATTCTCAAATGAACACATGATCAAGACCAACAAAAAGTAACGATAAAAAATAAGCAGCAGAAGCACAAACAAAACAATCTGTGGGCTGTGGCTCATAATAACCCCCACCTCGAGACCACCGCTCCCCCACCCCCCGGTCGCGATAATCAGAGATTCAAGCATGGTAGATATTCGTTCCCCCGTACTTTGATAGCTTAAGCTGCTCTGACTTGCATTTGGTTTGCACCTTTGGTTTGTTCCACATGCTATTTGGAGCTTGCAAGTGGAGCGGATTGCTAAGCACAATATAAACTACTCGGCACATTCTCTAACAGCTCATGTAAGAGTTAACGTTGTATCAAGGCTAATGTTTTAGAATCAAATCTTTCTGCATGCACTTATGAAGTTTGGCAATCTATGTGCAATCAGAGGCTCGCACATGAGGAAAATGTTGATAGATAATACAAAGGCTCAATTGTTGAAAGCTAAAGCTTTTAGAGCAAATGGTAACTCATGTAGTTAAAAACGCATTTATGGCATGCCACACTAATATACTAAGACAGCACAAAAATGCCATTACCAAGCAAAATAAAGTTCTAAATTAAAGCAACATCCAATTCAAGTAAGGATGAGATAAATCATAACAGGGAAGCTATTCAAACTTACACGAAGCATATAAAGCTTCTACTAAAAAACTTCAAAAATACCCATACAAAGCCACAAGTTCGTGTTGACCCCATTTATCCAGAGCACAACAAGCCAAGTTCACAGCAAACTTTATCTACTCATTTTGTCCCACACATACATACAGACCCCCACAATGCCCAGACACCGGCATTTATAGATTAAGACGTGCATACCACCCTCTAGTATGTGGTAATAGAAATCCTACTACTCTCTTACAAGAGATCACTGGATGCTCATGCAAAAATTTGAACCTACATTCCCAAATCATAGCTTAAGCAGGATAACACTTCAAAGTGACTATCAGTAGATGAACTGCTTGTAATTAAAGCGAAGCTTTTGCTAGATGTTGACAATTAGAGGAAAAAGAAAGAAAAAAAAAAGATCAAGGGGAATAAATTTGGTAAAAGAAACAATCTAAATTTCTACTGAATAAGGAAACTCTAAATAACATACAGGGGTAAACCGCAGACTAGGTGAATACTGGAGCAATCTTGATACAAGATCCACTGCTTCTGTAGGCATCCGCTTGTTAAATATCTAGATTAAAAAAATCACAATCAGATTTCTTCGTGTTCCCCACTTTCAAAAATTACGAAGTTTAGATTTTATCAATGAACCTTGTGCCATGGATGAGCTTTGATCTGAGGAAACTTGAATTCCGTGTAGTTGGGATTCATACACTTAATTTCTTCCCTGGTTGGTGTTCCCAAAATCTAAATAACAAAGAAGCGAAAAATAAAAGGAAAAAAAGTCAAGAGGTGCAAATATAATACTTCTTCAGGATAACTAGAGGAAGAAAGAGTCAAAAGGATAGTTAACCTTGATGATTTCAACCAGTTGATCAACACCGCTTTCCCCAGGAAACAGAGGCTGCATGTGTAAAACCAAAACAAGTCAGAACCAGCTTCGAACATGGTCAACAAGAACAGAACTACAAGTAACAGATGCGTAGATTCCAACAGAAAAATGCTTACAGTATGGGAACAAAAGATTGTCATGCAAGTAAATATTCAAAAAACTCCATAAACGGAATTCTCAAACAGAATAACATTATGCGAATTCCTACTTCTAGAAATGGCAAAAGGCACACCTGAACAGATCAAGACTAAATATATAGATGAACATATGCTGTAGCATAAAGTGCTGTACTATAGATCAACGATATAATTTGCACATGTTAGTTCCACGCTTGCATTATGGTGAGATAAAAGGATTTCGAGGAATTTACTAGAAGCTACTTCCGATCCTAGTAATCAAGGTTCGGCTATATTAATTGTTAAATGTAAACCAACATATGCACCTACCCGACCCAGTAGAAGTTCTGCCAAAACACAACCAACAGACCACATGTCAATTGCCGTTGTGTATTCCGTAGCCCCAAATATCAGTTCTGGGGCCCTATAATATCGTGAGCATATATATGATATGTTGGGTTCGCCAGGCATCTGCAATAAGACAGTTGATTCTTCAAATTTTGCCACGCATTAATAGCACTGCAATTACCAAAAATGCAAACTTACCAACATCTTTGCACTTCCAAAATCACATAGCTTTAGCTGATGTGTCTGGGAATTCACCTGCAGCAGAGCATGGATTAACAAACTTTGCATAACTTCTTGCTTTTAGTGGACATCGGCAAAAGGGGTACTTTCTTAAACAATGCATAAAGTTCCATGATTTCTCATATTTACCCCCAATTGCACTGATAAAAAGAAAGATTTAGAAATAAGTAAAAAATATAATGGCATCTCAATGTCACCACCAAAGAAAGAAGCCAAAGGGGGCGAAACTGGAAGTGACGGCGACTACATTAGTAGATTTTCACAAAAACTGTCTCGTTCATAAGAACACTAAGAGTAATGTATAGCATCTCAAAGTCACCACCAAAAATGCAACTTTCTTAGATCATAACTCAAGCTAAATAAACCAAAGCCCTGATATAACAACCCTACAAAACTCTGCACTAGTAACATGTT
This sequence comes from Escallonia rubra, assembly GCA_033065855.1. Lineage (NCBI taxonomy): Eukaryota > Viridiplantae > Streptophyta > Magnoliopsida > Escalloniales > Escalloniaceae > Escallonia > Escallonia rubra. Next base: position 228,945 of record JAVXUO010001279.1, read on the forward strand.
GAGACAGAGAACACCCATCCTGGCATCCTACCCAGCATGTGCGGTCATGCAGTTCCAGCAAATGTACTTCTACATCTATAGCGACTCTTCAGAATAATGTAAACACATGGAAATAGTAAGCCCAATGTTGACATTTCATATCAGACAACATCACTGCTAGTTCCAAATATGAAGTATTGACCACTTTGTCAAAACTATCTTGTGACAGGCCTATCTTCCCTCCTGAACTTCATAAGCTATTTGTCCAAAACCTTAACAGTGATCAAAGCAATGATGGTGGTAGTTAACAAATGGCATTCACCACAGACTCTCCAGCAATAACTGCGGCATGCACTGATGCACACTAGCAATATCAAGAAAACTTGGAGCAGGTGCTTGTTAATTCCAAAGTGAACTTTTAAATGCAAATGCAAATCTTACCAATAAATTCTGGGGTTTGATATCGCGGTGACAGACACCAATAACACTATGTATGTAGTTGAGAGCACGGCAAATCTGCAAGATGGTAAAGTATATGATTCAGGTACAAAACAATGTCCAGTGGGCCTAACCCACGATGGAAAAAATAGATTAATGGACACTTTAAGAAATTTACCTGGTACGTATATAGTTGCACATAAATGACGGGCACATGTTGGTTTATCCTGGTATAGTGCCTTGAAAAACGGTAGACAGTTTCAGGTACATACTCTAGGACAAGGTTAAGATACAATTCGTCCTTTTCAGTAGTTGAGAAGAAGCAATGCTTCAGTTGAACAACATTTGGATGCTCAAGTAATCGCATAATCTGGAGTTCCCTGTTCTTGTATCTCTTATCCTGCAGAACCTTCTTTATTGCAACAGATTCGCCAGTTTCCAAGCATTTGGCCTAGAACATACACAGAAACAAAGAATATGAACAGAAAAAGGAAGGGACCCAGTTAGAATGATTGGGTGACAGCTAGGAAGTTTGAACAAGACCATGACTTTTAATAGACAGTAGGCTAGACCATTCCAAGTACCTGGAAGACAACACCAAATGAACCAGTGCCGACTACACGCTCTGCCATGTAAGACGTGGTCTGCACCAATTATAGGCAAAAAAACCATCAGTTACAAGAAACTTTTAACCATTCAAAAACTACATAAGAATATATGGATACAACAACAAAGTTGTAAGAGCTGGTCCCCCAATTCCACACATCGTATTCGATGCCATGAGTAACAAAATAATATGCACACACAACAACTAAAAAAATCTTACATAGAGATTCAGCAATGCTCCTGTCTCTACCTCCATACAACATTTGTTTGAATCGAAAAAGGAACATTTGGCAACCAGTTTTTTGCTTTGTCAACAATAAAAAAGCTTCCACTTTCAGGCTCAAAAGGTGATTATGTATCTTGCCTTCTCATTTCAGTCAATTATGGCATTGAACTCTCTTAGGAGTTAGGAGTAACAACATATCAACACAATCTTCCCCTCAACCCCCTAACTTATTCTTTTTCTCTCTTCCATTTACAAACCAAATAACATATCACCCTAATATTCAGTATTGGCATCAGCATTATACAAAGCCAAAAAGGACTTTTTTAAATATTTCCTCAGGGGGAGGGAATAAAAAGACTAACAGTTAGCATAGGCAATCCAGTAATTCTACAAAATATATCACCTGTTTCCCTTGCCCATTTCGACCACTCACGGTAGTTGTGATTATCTGACCTGCTTCTGTTCCATTACCACTAACCACAGTGGCTTCAGTATCCTGCATAATAAAAGTCAATGAGCATTAATACTCTTAAGTCCCATGCAAGGTTTCCGATCGACGAACTACACTTAAGAGTGAATTAGAAAAAGATTTGAAGAAAACTAAACAAACAATTTAACTTTTACCTTATCGTCGTCGAATTTTTCTTCCCTGATTTTCATTTCATGCATTTCTTTGGGAAGCTCATCGTAGCCAGTTTTCTCAGGCTTGGAAACAGAAGATAATTTGGATGTGCTCGGAGCAGTTTCCATAGATGTCGAAGCCATGTGCTGCTCTAAGGAAGTGCTGCATTTATCCTCCGCTTGTGATTCACCTGTAACCCTCCAATCTACTTCTTGTTCAACTTTTACCCTCTTTATGCTAGAATCTCCACCCTACAAGGGGATCATAACAATCACGCGTCAATGAATATAGTAGAAAAGAATGCAGTAGGACTATCTTGCACATAAATTTTACTGCATAGATCATAAGGTATCAATGAAGTTAAGTAGGTAAACAAGATATAGGTTTCCACTTTCCACCAGCAAGTCCAAACGGTAGCGGTAAGTAAGCCTATTAGCAAAGTCTACGCAAGCAGACAGAAGCAACTATAGAAGAACTTGCAAGGAAAATTGTACAAATCTTATTCCAAAGATCTTCCACATGAATGTCAAAACGAAATTGCTAGAGAGCAGCCACCAATATTGGCCATCTCATATGAACAAAATTCAGTTCTTACTTTAAATTACGAACAAGTATGCATACCTCAAAGTTAAATTTATATCCTGGCAAACTTTAAAATGCTTAATTAATTAGCTAAAACACGGCTTACACCTAATATTTGCAAGTATAGTTTATTAAGCATTCTCTCATGGTAAAAACATAACATTCCAAGTTAAGGAATAAAATCCTTTTGCTTTTTTTCCTTATAATTTTCAGTACTATGATATCTGCCAAACAATTAGATATCACCAAACCACTGAGAACACTACATTGCACTTAAAAACGCTTCACGCCTACCCACCTCGATGCTTATTAGGCTTCACTAGATAAAAATAAATACTACAAGCAAACCTTTCTTTTTCTTTTAACCTTAACAATTAAAATACGAATCAAATTGAGCTGGAGCAAAGCATGGAAACGCAATAAATCTCTACTATACCAACGCAAACAATTATGAAAGTTACATTCCACTTAAAAAGTGCTTTACGCCTATCAACCGCGGCGCTTAATAGGCCTCGGAGCAATAAAAATTTCTCTATGTTAGTGATCATTTCACACCTGGGATCTGCCCTTGCCAATGATCGACAAACTTACATATTGTACTAACACATGTACATAATAAATAGGAAATTTTTTGCAAAATAATCACCAAATTATGGTCGGTAATTTGATTTCTGCTCATTGCGCACACAGATTAGCAAACAAAAAAAAAGGACGAACAGCTATCGCGAGCTGCATCTAAAATTCACAAAATCCATCAAATGAAAAATTAAAGAGTAGCGGTCCATTCAATAAATAACGTACAGACATCACAAGCTGCAGCTAAAAACTCATAAAAACAAAAAAGAAAATCACCAAAAATAGCAAATAAAATAAGAAGATTAAGATATTCCGGTCAAACACGCAGAGAGAGGGACTCACGGGATCGGAGACGGAGGAACGGCCGGAAGCAATGCTCTTGAGGCGACGCATGACATTCATCTTGGGACACCAGAACTGGAAACCCTAAATTTCTCACCCTTTTCTATCTGTTTACGAGAAGAAGAAAAATCTTGCTGAAGAAGGTGGAGAGAGGAGGGGAAGGGAGAAGAGCTCTAGAGAGAGAAAGCGGCTTCTTCTTCTTCTGTTTTTTTCACCCCTCTTTCTCTCTCCACCGCGTTCAACAGTGAGGAGATGGAGGAATTTTGTCCAAAAACGACACCCTCTCTCTCTCTCTCTCTCTCTCTTCAAACCGCTTTCTCTCTCTAGACTTCGCTTTTTCGGTTTTTTCAATCTGGGTCAAAAGTCCATCGTTCAAAGCCAGCCTCAGCTCCTGGTCAAACTGCGATTCTGGGCCGTGGATTGCTTATCATGGCGGTGGGACGGTTGAGATCGTGGTGTTTGAATACGAGGTTCGGTAAGTTTTTGGGGCGTAGATGCCATTGGGATATTCGGCAAAACGGAGGGGTTGAGTTGAATGGGCCGGGTCAGGCGGGTCAGCAGCCCAAAATCTTGTCGGTTTGATGAGTTTATGACTTTGTATGCCCCACTAACTCGGGCTGGGTCAAAGCCTGGGCTCGAGCGAGGCCCATGACTTAAGTAGACTGTTGATATTCCAAGGCAATGTTTTGGGTTGTCTTCCACAGTTTACGTGCAAATCCCGTGAGTAGATTAAGAGCCCGTTCGTGGTTGATTTTTAGAGACATCAGTCAGATTAGAACAGAGATAGATGTACATAAATAATTTGAGAGTCCCTTCGGGATCGATTCTCAAGAGTAAATTTTGAATTATATCTAAATCAAATGTTAGAACAAATATGATATGATAAGTAAGCATGATGTATGTACATGAAACAAAAGGATATAGTTTCGATTTGAACTAGTGTTAGTAGCAAGACTGAATAACCCATCAGCTAGTGATACATTTTCTTAGGTATTTAATGACAACTTTTCGTATTATTAAATTAAATATAACTAGCGCAGAAACTCGTGCCAAGCACGGGTCAGTTTTATTAAAGTGATTTATTTTACTAGTTTTGGATTGCATAATAAATTCTATGGCACAATTTTATAATTTCATTGTTATTTCATTAAAGATAGTCACTTTTATTTTTAAAGTGAACTTTCTTTTTAGAAAAAAAATAAATTCTTGTAGTAAAATATCAATAAACAATGTTCTTGTGTATATTTGCTAATTCTGATTTGGTAACTATATAGATGAACAAAAATTAGAAGTTTATGTAGTACTCAAAAAAAAGAAAAAAAAAATTCACTGATAAAAATATGCGGAGAACATATTGAGATCAATTTGCTATTCCATAAGACTTTCTTATTGTTTTCTAAGTATCTTTTATAAACAAAATTTACAAACACTATATTTTTAATACAAAAGTGCCGCTACAGGTTAATACTATCTTGAATAGGGTCCTTATCTCTAAATTAGTTAGTTTTATATAATTTAAAAACTATTTCTAAACGATCTAAAACTCTTCCTAATCAATATACTAATCTATGAAAACTCAATTATAACGATTATATCTCTAAAAAGCTTACTCTAACATAATTATAAATTACATTTTTCAGCACACGTGCATGCCTAAAAGAGTGAAATAATATTCCAAAAGTATACTTGCAAGAAATCGATGAATAGTGTTTAAATTCGATGCTTTAAAAATCGTTTAAACATAATAACCAAATAAGAAAAACTGAACTCCCAAAAAAAAAAATGCAAACATAATGAACCAATTCCTAATTGTTATCTTCTTGGCATTGAATGCAATATATATATCTTTCTTAAGGCCGTTGAGTATACGTGATGTGCACCTGTTAGCGTCAAATGAATGTATTGATGGATGAAAGAGTCCTCACCCACATGGCTTGTTATCTCTCTGACAAGCCACACATAGATGATACCACATTGATTCTAATATATATAATAAATTATGGGGCCAAGTGATGGCTTAAGAAAGATAAATTGCATTGAAAAGCCCCGTGAAATTTGAAAATGTTTTCGAAAAAAATCACTAACGTTATCGATTATGATTAGAGATGTTGAACGAGTCGATTGTTCAAAACCTAGATCAGTCCAGCCTAACTCGTACGATGAATAGTGCAGGCTCGGGCTACAAGAGCTAAAGGGTAGGGCTTCGGCCGGACCTCAATTTTCCTCAAAGAAGCCCGACTTGGCACATTTTGAAGTATTACTCGGCCCAGCCTAGTCCTCATCCAGCCCGAGTCCACCCAACCACAAAGATTATTCAAACTCGAAAATTTTGACTTTCTCCCAATGGTCATAAGGCATTGAATAGCTATATTGTTCGAAGATAATTTGTGTAAACATAAGCTAATAGCCATTTATCTACTTTTACATATTTATCATTTTTAATAACAACGAAATTAGTTGTTTGAGTATTTTGATCTATCGTAAGGCTTGAGAAGATATCCACAGATAGAGATCCGGCGACCATAAGAGCTCCAAGCCTACGGTCGAGCATTCAATCCTTGCTAGAGAGAAATTTACAAATTGAGTTACTCATTTTTCACACCTCAATCAAAAGACACTGCTCTCTCTTACTCAACCTACCTTCTTCTCCATTCTTTTATGTTACTAAGTCTCTCAATCTTTTAGTTGATAATTTTTAGATAATAAGTTTTCATTGGTCTGTTTAGTTTTACGCTTTAGTCAATTGGATTTTAGGTTATATAATAAAAATACATAGAAAAATGTTAGCAACTGATGTTATTAAGTTTCTTGTTATGTTTTAGTTTTAATTACTGCTATAAGGAAATGCTATTATTTTTTTTTACTACTTCATTAGGGTCTGTTTGATTTCCTTTTCGTTTTTAAAAAAAAATTTCCTCAAATTTTGTAAATTGGAAAAAAAAAATACTTTTGGCACACAGTTTTCGTTTTTTTTTTTTTCCTTCAGTTTTGAAAACCAGTTTTAAAAATAGGGCTGTTTTTTAAAACTCTTATTTAGGAGTTTTGGATTTTCAGTTTTGGTTTTTATTTTGAAACCACCACCACCCTCCCACCTCCTGCTGCCGCCGCCCACCGCAGCCCCGCCGGTGACCATTGCCGGCAACCAGCAGCCACCGTCGGCGACAGTCGCCGGCCACCTCGCCGACCACAACCACCGCAAACCGCCACCAAAGAAAAAACTCAAAATAAAAACTGGGTAATCAAAAATCCAAAAGAAAAAATTCAAAATAAAAACTAAGGGTCTGTTTGACAGAGCTTTTTTTTTGTTTTCAGTTTTTAAAGAGCAGCTTAATTTTTTTTTTTTACAAAAACAAGTGGGTGTTTGATAACCCTTTTTTTTAGTTTTTTTTTGGTGTTTGGTAACCCTTTTTATTTTGACTTTTCTTTGTGGTGGTTTGTGGTGGCGGTGGTGGGGCGTAGCGGTGGTCGACGGTGGTGGTGGCCGGCGGGCGGCAAAAGGTTGTCGCGGCAGTCGTCGGCAGTGGCTGCCGGCGGTGGTGGCCGGAGGTGGTTTGCCGACCGGTGGTGGTTGCCAGCGGCCGGAGGTGGCTGTTGGTGGTGGCTGTCGAGCGACGGTGGCTGCCGGAGGTGGTTGCCGACGGCCGGAGGTGGCTGTCAGGCAGCGGTGGCGGCTGGAGGTGGCCTCCGGCCAGCAGTGGTGGCTGCAGGCGGCTGTCGGGCAGCGGTGGGCGGTGGCTGCCGGCGGTGGGTGCATTGTGGTGGAGGTCTCAAAAAAAAAAAATTAAAATGAAAAAAAAAAAGAGCTTTTAAAAAGTCACTTTTTAAATTGAAAAAAAAAGTGTTACCAAACACTCCTATTTTTTCCAATTTTTAAAACTGAAAAAAAAAGAGCAAAAAAAAAAGCATGTCAAACGGCCCCTAAGTAATCAAACATCCATTTATTTTTGTAAAAATAAAAATCAAACTAGTTTTGCTTTTATTTTATTTTTTGAAATAGAAAACCAAAACTGGAAATTATTTGAAACGCTACCTTCATTAATCATAACTGTTTTGTATTTTTTTCAAATATTTTGCAAAAGATGTCTACCTTAAGACCATCAAAATCACATTCGCTAGCAATTGAAAAGCTTGATAAACCTCTCAAAGTGGAGTATTCGAAGCATTTTACAAAAATAAAACTTGGTGGCATAAACAAAGCTTAATGTAAACATTGCGGGTGATTATTTATCGTGGTACTGATAGTTCACATCTTAGTGGACGCTATATAGTTTGTTTAGTAGAAAATTGGCCGAGTTGACGGTAGCTAAACACAAACATGTGCACATGATGCTGGTTTTAATGTTTTGTTTTTCTTTCACTTTCTCTTTTATGGGTACTTACATTCGTTAAAAAATAACAAAAAAAAATTAATTCACTTCATGTGTTTGTTTACAAACTACTGGTCTCAAGCCCGAATTAGAGGGGGAGAACCAATTAAAAGTTTATCATAAGACTAAATTATATTGTAAGTTGTTACACAAAAAAGTTTAATATAAGTAAGAAAATAATAAAAAAATGCAAAGACATAGGCTGACTCAGCCCGGCCCAAGCCCGGCCATGTATTTTGGATCAAGTGCTTCAGCCGCTGAACCTTCATATTGGACCTAGCCTGGCCTGTTTTGGCTTGGACCAGGTGGTATAATAAACCCTTAGCAAACTATAAATTTTGGATTTGGGAGTTTTCACATGAAGTTCTTTTTCTTATTCTGGATTTCCTGGATTTTCTGATGAAATTATTAGCCGTCCTCGAAAGGAAGGTGCCTCATTATTATTATTATTATTATTATTATATGTGATGATTCCGTCCCGCTAATATTTTTCTCAGTAGGTTCGAAATACAGAAAAAGAGAACATCACCTTTTAAAGTCTTCGAAAGAAATCTAGACGATTTGAAACCAAAACATTCGCCCTCAAAGTTGTCATTAAATGGTAAAAAGAAAGCTATTCATTTATTCTGGAGGGGCGTACACATGCCAACTGCAAGAGTCAAATTAGTTGTGCATCTATTTCAAAAATTTACGCCTAAATACCTCGGTGCATAGTTGTCATAGTCGAACCGGACCGGCTGGTCGAACCTGTTCAATTGCAAACAAGGTTCGTGGATCTATCTAATTCTTGATTTGAATAACTTCTGCACTTGAACCGGATAACGCAGCATAAACCGTCCGATTTTGAGTGGACCAAATTAATACTCATGGACACGTTTACATTTGTAAAAAACACTCATTGTAATAGAATTGCTAATGCTAAAAATAGAACATTGGCTACCTAGCTTGAAGTTCTTTTTTAGACGCCACTTGATGAACCACACAACTTTGTTCACAAACAACAAAACACATAATAATATTAATTCTTTGATTTTGCAATAGCTTCCTCGTGTTAATCATTTTTTAATAACTTTGGGGTTTAAAAAAAATTGAAGATCCAAAGAAGCTACTAGAATAGTTATCATTATTAAACTTAAATTTTGTACATTATCATGTATTTATAGTCAATTAACTTTTTTCATTTATCTTAATTGACTTAAATTTATTTATTTGAACTACCGGTTGTACTAGTGACTCGTGAACTGGGGCCTTTATAGATTAAATCACTGGTCCCGTTCTGATAATTGTGCTTCAACATTCTGTATTTACTTACTAAAGTTCTAAATGAAGTTAAAAAGAAAGAAAAAAAAAATACTAGTGACTCGTGAACTGGGGCCTTTATAGATTAAATCACCGGTCCCGTTCTGATAATTGTGCTTCAACATTCTGTATTTACTTAATAAAGTTCTAAATGAAGTTAAAAAGAATGAAAAAAAAATACTCCAGTGCTCTATATAACACACACACACACACACACACACACACACACACTCTTCCATTCTGCAGTATACCAATATGGACTTTTCTAGTCAACTAGGAGTACAAAACTGCAAGAATGGGGAAAATTTGGTGTTCTAGCCAACTTGAGTCCTCCTTAGAGGGGTCCTGGATCTTGCAATATTGCGCTTTTCCAATTCATTAATTAATTGGAGGTTCAGAATGCAACACCTAGAGATAAATTAAAAGTTTTATGAACGAGTGTAAGGAGGTCTGACAACATATTAACACAAAAATTAACCTCCACTGCCAATTAGACCCCCCCCCCCCCTCCCTAAATTTCACATACATACACCACACCTTTATTTATTTTTTTCCTTTTCTTTTTTATGCTAATTAAAGTGAAAATTTGTCCAATACTAGTAAGTAATCAATAAGGTTATTATGGTCATTTTCAGTCTGTTAACTACTAACAGTTAAATTTCGTTCATAGTTCATGTGGGAGCTATAGCGATCACAAGTAAAATACATATTTTTAAACGTATCAATAATAAAGAAAACGCCACTATATTCATAGACTCTAGCTCTATAAATTTTCCTAAGTATCAATAACGAAAAAATCAATATCATATCTGATCAAAGTCAAAACCTGCATTAACAGATTCAGGAAGCGTTTTTTCAATTAGTAAAACTGATCTCGTAAACTCATACCTACTTTATAACTTAAGCGGCGACGCTTTTATTGAAGTCGTTTTTGGTAATATAGGAAATGTTCAATTTTGTTGCTCTCTCTCTATCTCGCTTTCTCTATCATACGTACACATAAAAGTTCAGGACTTATTCTATCTTGTCATTCTCAAGTCCAAGGCAATAAATTCGCCATAGAGTTCAACGAGAATAACAATCTTTAGTAATGGCCCTTTATGTGGCTTTACCTTGACATGAGAGTGGATGGCATCTTTGCAGTAACCTTACTTTTCGTGAAGTAAGGACAAAATCTTACTTTGCCACCATTCTCTCATTTGACAAGCCTCCATGTATATATATATATATATATATATATATATATATGGGGCCCGATCCACACCCACCGGTGGAGAAAAAAATTTTCTCCACCCAACCGCTTGTAAGACAAGCGGTTGGCTACCAACACAAAAAGCCCAACCGCATGTAAGAGCAGCGGTTGGGTATGATTATTTTTTTGACATGGCCCCACCATAAAAAACCACTCCACCCAACCGCTTCTCTTATACGCGGTTGGGAAAAAAAAAATTTTGCCCAACCGCTTCTCTTAGAAGCGGTTGGTAACCCCTTTTTTTTTTAATAATTTTTTACACAACCAACCGCATCTAAAACAAGCGGTTGGTGGCTTTAATTTTGGGTGGCTCCCACACAAAACTTTTCAAATTTTTTGATTGGCTGAAAAAAAAAAACAAAATTTCGAGCCAAGGCTGCCACGTGGCATCATCCGCGCCTGCCACGTGGCCCAACCGCGTGAAAGGACGCCGGTTGTTGCCGCGTGGCCTACACGCGCCTGCCACGTGGCCACCACGCGCCTGCCACGTGGCCAAACGCGGGAAGGTGCGCCTGGGCGGTGCCACGTGGCCTCATCCGCGCCTGCCACGTGGCCCAACCGCGTGAAAGGACGCCGGTTGTTCCCACGTGGCCTCTTCAGCGTCTGCCACGTGGCCCAACCGCGTGAAAGGAGGCCGGTTGTTGCCGCGTGGTCTCCACGCGCCTGCCACGTGGCCACCACGCGCCTGCCACGTGGCCAAACGCGGGAAATTGTGCCTGTTGCTACGGTGGCGGTGCCACGTGGCCTCCCCCGCTCCTGCCACGTGGCCCAACGGCGTGAAGGGTCCCCGCGTGAAGCCCTCTCCTTCTGCCACGTGGCGCCCCTCCCCCCACGCGCCTGTTGGCTCCCCGTGAGTCTGTCCTTGCTCCCCCGTGACCGTCCTTTTTTTGCAGAGACACGTTTTTTTTCTGCCACCACTCACGGGTGTTCTGCAGACACGAACCCTCTTTTTTTCTTCTCTCTTCCTTTTTCTTCTCTATTTATAATCCCCTCCCCCCAACCATTCTTCTCCACATTTATGCTCTGCTCCGAATTTTTTCTCCACAAACCAAAAAATTTTAGCGCTAGAAGAAGATCGGTGAATAATCGCTAGAAGATCGGTAGATTTTTCTTCAAATACATCAAGTCACAACAAGTAAGTATTTTTAATTTCTTTATACATCAAGTCAGCGTATTACACTTAGCGTATTACATTTATAGCGATTCAAAATAGCGTATTACATTACATTTATAGACAGCTTTTTCACGGATTTATAAAAAATAGCTAGAGCGAGATTTTGCCAAAGTGCAAAAAAGAGACCCTAGTTATTATGAAAGCATCTGTATCAGGTAAAAATTTCAGATTTTTCCAAGCGCTGTAGAGGGGCTAACTGATACGGGGAACCGTGTACCTTCGCAGTCTAATTTAAAATACCAAGCTAGCGCGATTTCGCGCGAAACTTTTACGAGCACCCTAGGATGTTGGGAAGTTCCATTCCCCAGGATTTCGCGCCATTCCGGAGCCGTTTGCATTTTTTTTGCCCGAACGGCCCTTTCAGCGCCCGCCCTTTAAGTAGACAGCTTTTTCACGGATTTATAAAAAATATCTAGAGCGTGATTTGGCCAAAGTGCAAAAAAGAGACCCTAGTTATTATGAAAGCATCTGTATGAGGTAAAAATTTCAGATTTTTCCAAGCGCTGTAGAGGGGCTAACTGATACGGGGAACCGTGTACCTTCGCAGTCTAATTTAAAATACCAAGCTAGCGCGATTTCGCGCGAAACTTTTACGAGCACCCTAGGATGTTGGGAAGTTCCATTCCCCAGGATTTCGCGCCATTCCGGCGCCGTTTGCTTTTTTTTTGCCCGAACGGCCCTTTCAGCGCCCGCCCTTTAATTAGACAGCTTTTTCACGGATTTATAAAAAATAGCTAGAGCGTGATTTGGCCAAAGTGCAAAAAATAGACCCTAGTTATTCTGAAAGCATCTGTATGAGGTAAAAATTTCAGATTTTTCCAAGCGCTGTAGAGGGGCTAACTGATACGGGGAACCGTGTACCTTCGCAGTCTAATTTAAAATACCAAGCTAGCGCGATTTCGCGCGAAACTTTTACGAGCACCCTAGGATGTTGGGAAGTTCCATTCCCCAGGATTTCGCGCCATTCCGGCGCCGTTTGCTTTTTTTTTGCCCGAACGGCCCTTTCAGCGCCCGCCCTTTAATTAGACAGCTTTTTCACGGATTTATAAAAAATAGCTAGAGCGTGATTTGGCCAAAGTGCAAAAAATAGACCCTAGTTATTCTGAAAGCATCTGTATCAGGTAAAAATTTCAGATTTTTCCAAGCGCTGTAGAGGGGCTAACTGATACGGGGAACCGTGTACCTTCGCAGTCTAATTTAAAATACCAAGCTAGCGCGATTTCGCGCGAAACTTTTACGAGCACCCTAGGATGTTGGGAAGTTCCATTCCCCAGGATTTCGCGCCATTCCGGCGCCGTTTGCTTTTTTTTTGCCCGAACGGCCCTTTCAGCGCCCGCCCTTTAATTAGACAGCTTTTTCACGGATTTATAAAAAATAGCTAGAGCGTGATTTGGCCAAAGTGCAAAAAATAGACCCTAGTTATTCTGAAAGCATCTGTATCAGGTAAAAATTTCAGATTTTTCCAAGCGCTGTAGAGGGGCTAACTGATACGGGGAACCGTGTACCTTCGCAGTCTAATTTAAAATACCAAGCTAGCGCGATTTCGCGCGAAACTTTTACGAGCACCCTAGGATGTTGGGAAGTTCCATTCCCCAGGATTTCGCGCCATTCCGGCGCCGTTTGCTTTTTTTTTGCCCGAACGGCCCTTTCAGCGCCCGCCCCGGACACCGGTTCGCGATTTTTGCGCGAAAAATCCGTAAAGTACTTTTTAGGCCAATGATGAACTCACGAAGCGTAAAGTAGAATTTCGAGGCACCTTTGAGATTTTTCCTGATGCCAGGGGCATTTCGGTAATTTGCCACCCCGCGAGGGGTGTTTCGGTGTTTTTCCCGCGCCAAGTTTTTAATTACACAGTTTTAGTCCAGGAATGTAATCACAGAAACTGAAATGTTGTTTTCAAGCTGGTTCGGGGGCGTTGGGGTGATAGTGAACCCCCGGGGGCATTTCGGTAATTTGCCGGCGATGACTGCCAGGGGGTATTTTGCACAAGTAGCGGGTGTTTTGGTAACTTTCCCCCTTTAAAATTTTTCCTGATATATTGGGTATATAATTGACGTAATACATTTAAAAACTTGACTTCAAAGCGGTTTTGAGGTCTTGGGGGTGTAGGGGCCGTCGGGGGGTATATTGCTATATAACCACGTTGGCGCTACATTCAGTGAGAACTGGCGTAATTAACCGTTCGGAGTGGTGGGAAGTGAGGATTTGTTTTAATACATTTAAATAATGACTATTGCTAATGTGTTGGTAAGCTAGGTTAAACATCCAGATATGTTGGTTTGGAATGTAAATATTATAACCTGATATGTTGGATTACGATTATATTTTGTTCTTATAGATATGGATTTCAACCCCGGACCTCATGATACATCAATCCTATACGATGACGATGACCACGTCGCGAGGCACGTATTTGACGGTGTCGATAGGGGTGTTTTGGAAACAGTTCAAACCACAAGAGGAATTGAAGAGTGGGTACTAAACGAGGAACAAAAAGCCCTTATACACGGTCAAAATTTAAGCCTGTTCACCGATTGCGGGAAATGGTATCGCCACGACGATTGCCTTATATCCGCTCTAGTTGAACGATGGAGGAGCGAGACGAACTCATTTCATTTCCGGTTTGGTGAAATGACTGTTACGTTAGAGGACGTCGGATATATACTTGGAATCCCATGTCACGGCAGACCCGTTACTCTGAGCGTGCCGTCTGCATCCGTAGCGAATATGGCTAGGCATTATTTTCCGGGAATTCCAAGGGCAGCTATTACAACGAACGGCGTCAAGCTTAAATGGCTGAGAGAGCAGTATGGCGTGCTACCGGATGAGTACTCTCGTCAGGATTTCGTGACGTATACGAGGGCATACCTTCTGTATATTATTGGAGCCATATTACTTCCGACGCACTCGAAAAACACAGTGCATCCGAGGTATATGGTGTTATTGGAGGATCTTGACGAGGTATACTCGTACTCGTGGGGTTCAGCTGTCCTTGCGCACCTATATCGAGCACTGCATAAGGCTACGAGATTCGGTGCCAAGTCCATTGCCGCCTGCCTGACTCTATTACAGGTATGAGCATTTATTTTCTTATCCGGATCCTTAGTCAATATATTCGGGATTCATTACTAATTCCATATAATGTTTGCGTTCACAGGTTTGGTCTTACGAGAGGCTACCCACGGGTCGTCCGGAGCCGTTGGTAGATTCCGATGAGACGTGGCCTAGGGTGTGGGCCTGGGGGCCTCCGACCAACCGGAGGAGGAGACGGGTAGACCCTCACAACCATCTACAGTTCTATCGGGGGGAACTAGAGATGCTGGATGCATACCAGGTGGCGTGGCAGCCATACGACAAGGTGATGCATCTGTTGGATGAGTTATGGTGGCAACTTCCGGTGTCGTACGTGCTTGCAGGTTTGGTTCGGGTGCCGCTGATTCACTTCGAAGAATGTGAGTTTCAGATGCCCGATCGAGTTATGAAGCAAGCTGGCTGTCCACAGGGGATTCCGAAACCCGCTGTAGACATGCGGCCATACAGGGGTGGTCGAGGGCCGAACTTCGAGGTGACTAATGCCTTGACTGTGTTGGGTGACGAGGTGCAACAATGGAATATCTGGCAGGAAACGTATGACAGCCTTGTATCGATGAAGCACGACGGCACCAGTACTGAGGACTACTTACAGTGGTTTCTCAGGGTGACGCGCACGCGGGTGACTCGCCCTGCCCCAGTGAGGACCAAATCCTATGCGCCCCGTGAGGTCTATGACCAGTTCTGGGCATTGGCCATTGTAAGTCATGCTAGTGTTGTTTGATAATTTATTTGCACACGCGTATCGACCATCAAATGATATGATTTGCCATATTTTCTATGCATGTTTGTTAGGTTGACCAGGCCACTGACGTTTTCAAGCAGCTGGAGTCGTTTGACTGGTTTGTCGCGCAGGCTCCTGACAATATTAAGAGGTCCATTGAGAGGTACAAGACTGATGTTCAAAACTTTAGTCTTGCGTACCGGGGTTGCCAAGGGGAGCCGTCTAGTCGCCCTCCTCCTGACGCGTACGACTATCAGCCTCAGAGTCAGGTGTGGGAGCCGTCTAGTCGCCCTCCTCCTGACGCGTACGACTATCAGCCTCAGAGTCAGGTGTGGGAGCCGTCTAGTCGCCCTCCTCCTGACGCGTACGACTATCAGCCTCAGAGTCAGGTGTGGGAGCCGTCTAGTCGCCCTCCTCCTGACGCGTACGACTACCGAACTTCCAGTCAGGTGTGGGAGCCGTCTAGTCGCCCTCCTCCTGACGCGTACGACTACGGAACTTCCAGTCAGGTGTGGGAGCCGTCTAGTCGCCCTCCTCCTGACGCGTACGACTACGGAACTTCCAGTCAGGTGTGGGAGCCGTCTAGTCGCCCTCCTCCTGACGCATACGACTCTCTGTGCCAGAGTAAGGTTCCCCAAGTAGGAATCCATGCCTCGCGCCCAAGTTTCCGGTCGAACAAAGGACAAGCGACGAAGCCATTGAGGCCGGAGAAGATGGCTTGGATCGACCGGCACTACTTCGGGCATGAGCCTGTCAGTGCAACAGACTTCCCTCTTGGGACAGGACTAGGTCATTCGGATATCAGAATGTTGGCGCCGGAGACAGATCTTTCAAATTTTGTCATCAACGCTTATATAGATCTGCTCCGGATTAGAGAGCATAAATTTAACCGTTCTGAATACTGTAAGCTTAACATGTATCCCACTCATTTTGTGGCATTAGCGATCCGGGAATTCCATCAATGGAAGCAAGGGGGCAACTGGAGTAATTGGAAACCAGGTCGAAACATGTTATGCATGATGAACGCAGAGTATCAATGTCCCGCTGCTGATGCGAACCTTATCATGATACCTTGTCTTCATGGACACCACTGGTTCCTATTAGTTCTCCATCCAGCGTTCAGAACGGTTCACATATACGATAGCCTAAGGGAGGACGAGCCCGGACAGCTGCTGGCACAGATGTACGACGACTACATCACTTTAGTGGTTAGTTTTTATTTTTTGACCTTGGCTCATAGTATATTGTTGTTGTTTCATAGGCTTGATTCGCGATTTTATTGTTGGATGCAGACTACTGTCCTCTCGATAGCGTGCGGACGGCCACGGGGGGAGCCTTGGACGGTCGTGATGATAAAGGACCGACCAAAGCAATGTAACGGTAACGATTGCGGGATTTACGTCCTCAAGTACATGGACTACATTGCTCGATCGGAAGTGCTCAAACACTCCTCGTGGACCCGGAAGGATGCCTTGACGTTTAGGTATAGGATAGCCTGGGAACTGAAAAAGAATGAAGCCAGACGACTTCATTACCATTATCCTGACGTGTGTGGCTAGCTGCTGTGATGTTACGACAAACTGTACCAGAAAGAAATGTACATAAATTTTCGCATGCTATGAATTTGGCGCTAAAATGTGCGCGAATATACATTTCATATGACGCATTCGGAAAAATAACGTGTCTCGTTGTTCGCCGAAATACATAAGAATGGGATAATTAGCGCGCCTCATGTGCAATGAGCGGAAAAAAAGTGAGAAAAAAATTTACAAGATTTTTCGAGCGTTATGAATTGGCCCCTAAAGTGTGCCCGAATAGGCCCTTCATAGGAAAACCGAAAAAATAACGTGTCTCGTTTTTCGCCGAAATACATAAGAATGGGATAATTAGCGCGCCTCATGTGCAATGAGCGGAAAAAAAGTGAGAAAAAAATTTACAAGATTTTTCGAGCGTTATGAATTGGCCCCTAAAGTGTGCCCGAATAGGCCCTTCATAGGAAAACCGAAAAAATAACGTGTCTCGTTTTTCGCCGAAATACATAAGAATGGGATAACTAGCGCGCCTCATGTGCAATGAGCGGAAAAATCGCGACAAAAAAATGTCTAAGATTTTTCGAAAGTTATGAAGTGGCCACTAAAGCGTGACTAAAGTGCAATGAACAAAACAAATTAAAAGATTTTTCAGGAACCTATGAATTGGGCGCTAAAGCGTGCGCGAATATGCCATTCAAAAATTTTCAATAATCCACAAACCAAATCACAAATTAAAGATTCAACAAATCAAATCACAAATTTAAACATTAAAAAAGTTATTCGTTATACAACTGAAACATTAACCCTAACACTCTTCCTCCTCATCGTCCTCCTCGACCATACTTCCAGGTTCCATACCTAACACTTTGTAATGGTTTCTCTTGTCATGATTAGTCATCTTATTACACAACGCACACTTTCGCAATTTTTTTTGACCCGTTGCTTTTTCAATCGGATTCTTCATGCGGATTTCTCGTTTTCGCCCTTTTGTTTGAGAAATAATGGGGTCAAAAATGTGGTCCTCCTCACCTTGCATGCTAGTGCCGTCAATGATTGGCTGTTTGGCTCGATTGAATCTACCGGCTGGAGTCGGCCGAGGGTCCCGACTTTCTGGTAATGCCATCCTAAACTGTGCATGCTTAGCATGATCCCGTGCGGCTGCTTCAACTTGATAAGTGTACCCATCAAATGTTGACGCTGCATCCATCGATAAACCGTGCATGATGTTACAAAGATGATTATATCGCAGCGCCTCAGATTCCCTGAAATCAACTGAAACACTGGGCACGTAAGGAATGTGACCGTGGACTCTATTGGCTTCCTTCGTCCACCGTTCCAAGATATACTGTGGAGGGATTTGAGTTGCATTCTTGGCGCTCAAAACCCTCAACGCATGTCGACAAAGTATACCTTTATGCTCAAAGAGTTGACAGTTGCAATTTACCAACCCGGTGTCCATACATTTAGCTACGGTAAAATGTCTTCTGTTCCTCGGAGCCGACGAAGAGCACGGATTGGCATAATTCGTCACATTTGTCAAAGCATAAACCTTGAGATCTCTGGTGGAAAACTCGTGCAACTTTGTCATGCCATATTGATTCGACTTTAATAGTTCCTCTTGAAACTGTCGAAACATTTCCTTCGTATAGACTTGAGCCGCATGAGCCTCCAATGGTGAACGAAGTAGTATGGATCTTTCTTTGTAAACTGTAGCCGCGTCGGCTTCTCTCTCACGGTACAATTGCCTCTCAAGGACTTTCTGCATCTCTAGTACAAACTCCGCTATACTTGAAGACTGACCTACGTACCCATCGAAGAATGAATTCATAGCTTCGCTTCTCGATGTCGTAGTCATTCCGGCAGCAAAAAACTTCTTGGTGTAGGCACCGACCCACTGTGTCTTGATCTCATACAACGATTTTAACCATCCATGATTGTGCAAACCGTAGTCATCCATTAACGCGGCCCACCTCTCCTCGAACACGTCTACCGTCAACGATTTCTTCACGCATGTATTAAAGTCAGTCTTGAATTCCGGATGCTTTGCATATACATTGTGAAGCCGTTCGGGATATTTGTTGCTTATGTGCCACGTGCACAGGCCATGGTGAGTATCTGGAAGGACCTTAGCGATTGCATTATTCATTGCCAGATCTTGGTCGGTGATGATGGTCTTTGGAGGAATATGATACATGGCTTGAAGCCACGTTTCAAATAACCACGTAAATGACTCCTCCGTCTCATCCCTAAGCAGGGCAAAGCCAAATGAGATTGACTGATAGTGGTGGTTCACCCCGGTGAACGGAGCAAAAGGCATAGAGTACTTATTGGTGCGGTATGTGGTGTCAAACGTCACAACATCCCCAAAATTTTGGTAAGCAGCTCTAGAACGGGGGTCCACCCAAAATATAGTACTAATGCGGCCCTCATCATCCACTTGGAGACTGTAGAAAAATCCAGAATTCTCACTCTGAAGGCACCTGAAGATATCAAGTGTAGCTTGAGAATCGATCTGACCGAAAGACTCTCTCCTCTGAGCACGGAGTTGATTTCGAAGGTCAACGTCGTTGAAAGTCAACTTGTCAATCCCCCCAGCCTGGCTTGAGAAAACCCCCATCATCTTAGAAGGTGATATTTTAGCGTCGGCCATTGTTGAAATCAGTTGTCTGTGTGCCGCGCTTATTTGTCGGTGTTGATGAATTTGACCAATCATACTTGGGGTGCAAAACTGATGATTATGGCTCAACTCCACAGCCGTCAAAACCCAATGGTTTTCATTTTTCCGGTGTACTGCATACACATGGGCTTTGCAGCCGGTACCCGGAAATGTGTCCCGTTTTCTTTGTCTTGTTGTCCCTTCGTCACTGATCTGAACGACGGGGGGTACATACGGTGCTCCTCTATGACACTCAAATAACCTTGCACCAATTTGATCGGTATTCACCCGTTTTCTAGTCGTCTTAGTTCTAATACCGAAACCCATCGATTTCGAATATGCTCTGTAGTATGCTTCGACTTCGTCCAGTGTTTGGAAAATTTGACCCAAGTAAGGTGGATCAGAACCTTCACAAAAAATATTTCCTCCAGTTGCATCCATATTTATACTGAAATCTAAAAAATAAAAACCAATACGATTATCAACAAGTCATAGAATTAAATAAAAGAAGAATAAAAATTATTTAAACGTAATTGCTTAAGCTGATTTGTATAATGTAAAATTATCAAAATAGCCCCCGACGGGGGCAAATTAGCAAAATGCCCCCGGGGAGTTCATTATCACCCTAACGTCCCAAATCAGCTTGAAAACAACCTTTTAGGTGCTTTGCTTACATTTCTGGACTAAGAAGTCCTTTAAAAGACTTAACGCTGTAAAATTACAAAAATACCCCCCTCGGGGCTGCGAATTAACGAAAAATGCCCCATGGCATCAAAAAATCGTTCCGAGTGCTTTGAAACGGCATTTTAAGCTTCCTGAATTCATCCGGGACAAAATAAGTTTTCGGGTGTCTGACACCCTTTGCTGAACTAACAGTTATTTTAAGGTATGGCCCTTTAAGCTGGATCATTCCTAACAAAATAGCCCCCGATGAGCGGCAAATTACCGAAATGCCCCAGGGGGTAACCAACATATCTGGATGTTTAACCTAGCTTACCAACACATTAGCAATAGTCATTATTTAAATGTATTAAAACAAATCCTCACTTCCCACCACTCCGAACGGTTAATTACGCCAGTTCTCACTGAATGTAGCGCCAACGTGGTTATATAGCAATATACCCACCGACGGCCCCTACACCCCCAAGACCTCAAAACCGCTTTGAAGTCAAGTTTTTAAATGTATTACGTCAATTATATACCCAATATATCAGGAAAAATTTTAAAGGGGGAAAGTTACCAAAACACCCGCTACTTGTGCAAAATACCCCCTGGCAGTCATCGCCGGCAAATTACCGAAATGCCCCCGGGGGTTCACTATCACCCCAACGCCCCCGAACCAGCTTGAAAACAACATTTCAGTTTCTGTGATTACATTCCTGGACTAAAACTGTGTAATTAAAAACTTGGCGCGGGAAAAACACCGAAACACCCCTCGCGGGGTGGCAAATTACCGAAATGCCCCTGGCATCAGGAAAAATCTCAAAGGTGCCTCGAAATTCTACTTTACGCTTCGTGAGTTCATCATTGGCCTAAAAAGTACTTTACGGATTTTTCGCGCAAAAATCGCGAACCGGTGTCCGGGGCGGGCGCTGAAAGGGCCGTTCGGGCAAAAAAAAAGCAAACGGCGCCGGAATGGCGCGAAATCCTGGGGAATGGAACTTCCCAACATCCTAGGGTGCTCGTAAAAGTTTCGCGCGAAATCGCGCTAGCTTGGTATTTTAAATTAGACTGCGAAGGTACACGGTTCCCCGTATCAGTTAGCCCCTCTACAGCGCTTGGAAAAATCTGAAATTTTTACCTGATACAGATGCTTTCAGAATAACTAGGGTCTATTTTTTGCACTTTGGCCAAATCACGCTCTAGCTATTTTTTATAAATCCGTGAAAAAGCTGTCTAATTAAAGGGCGGGCGCTGAAAGGGCCGTTCGGGCAAAAAAAAAGCAAACGGCGCCGGAATGGCGCGAAATCCTGGGGAATGGAACTTCCCAACATCCTAGGGTGCTCGTAAAAGTTTCGCGCGAAATCGCGCTAGCTTGGTATTTTAAATTAGACTGCGAAGGTACACGGTTCCCCGTATCAGTTAGCCCCTCTACAGCGCTTGGAAAAATCTGAAATTTTTACCTGATACAGATGCTTTCAGAATAACTAGGGTCTATTTTTTGCACTTTGGCCAAATCACGCTCTAGCTATTTTTTATAAATCCGTGAAAAAGCTGTCTAATTAAAGGGCGGGCGCTGAAAGGGCCGTTCGGGCAAAAAAAAAGCAAACGGCGCGGAATGGCGCGAAATCCTGGGGAATGGAACTTCCCAACATCCTAGGGTGCTCGTAAAAGTTTCGCGCGAAATCGCGCTAGCTTGGTATTTTAAATTAGACTGCGAAGGTACACGGTTCCCCGTATCAGTTAGCCCCTCTACAGCGCTTGGAAAAATCTGAAATTTTTACCTGATACAGATGCTTTCAGAATAACTAGGGTCTATTTTTTGCACTTTGGCCAAATCACGCTCTAGCTATTTTTTATAAATCCGTGAAAAAGCTGTCTAATTAAAGGGCGGGCGCTGAAAGGGCCGTTCGGGCAAAAAAAAAGCAAACGGCGCCGGAATGGCGCGAAATCCTGGGGAATGGAACTTCCC
The DNA here is from genome assembly GCA_033065855.1 of Escallonia rubra. Lineage (NCBI taxonomy): Eukaryota > Viridiplantae > Streptophyta > Magnoliopsida > Escalloniales > Escalloniaceae > Escallonia > Escallonia rubra. The sequence continues at coordinate 251,042 of JAVXUO010001279.1, forward strand.
AACATCCTAGGGTGCTCGTAAAAGTTTCGCGCGAAATCGCGCTAGCTTGGTATTTTAAATTAGACTGCGAAGGTACACGGTTCCCCGTATCAGTTAGCCCCTCTACAGCGCTTGGAAAAATCTGAAATTTTTACCTGATACAGATGCTTTCAGAATAACTAGGGTCTATTTTTTGCACTTTGGCCAAATCACGCTCTAGCTATTTTTTATAAATCCGTGAAAAAGCTGTCTAATTAAAGGGCGGGCGCTGAAAGGGCCGTTCGGGCAAAAAAAAGCAAACGGCGCCGGAATGGCGCGAAATCCTGGGGAATGGAACTTCCCAACATCCTAGGGTGCTCGTAAAAGTTTCGCGCGAAATCGCGCTAGCTTGGTATTTTAAATTAGACTGCGAAGGTACACGGTTCCCCGTATCAGTTAGCCCCTCTACAGCGCTTGGAAAAATCTGAAATTTTTACCTGATACAGATGCTTTCAGAATAACTAGGGTCTATTTTTTGCACTTTGGCCAAATCACGCTCTAGCTATTTTTTATAAATCCGTGAAAAAGCTGTCTAATTAAAGGGCGGGCGCTGAAAGGGCCGTTCGGGCAAAAAAAAAGCAAACGGCGCCGGAATGGCGCGAAATCCTGGGGAATGGAACTTCCCAACATCCTAGGGTGCTCGTAAAAGTTTCGCGCGAAATCGCGCTAGCTTGGTATTTTAAATTAGACTGCGAAGGTACACGGTTCCCCGTATCAGTTAGCCCCTCTACAGCGCTTGGAAAAATCTGAAATTTTTACCTCATACAGATGCTTTCAGAATAACTAGGGTCTATTTTTTGCACTTTGGCCAAATCACGCTCTAGCTATTTTTTATAAATCCGTGAAAAAGCTGTCTAATTAAAGGGCGGGCGCTGAAAGGGCCGTTCGGGCAAAAAAAAAGCAAACGGCGCCGGAATGGCGCGAAATCCTGGGGAATGGAACTTCCCAACATCCTAGGGTGCTCGTAAAAGTTTCGCGCGAAATCGCGCTAGCTTGGTATTTTAAATTAGACTGCGAAGGTACACGGTTCCCCGTATCAGTTAGCCCCTCTACAGCGCTTGGAAAAATCTGAAATTTTTACCTCATACAGATGCTTTCAGAATAACTAGGGTCTATTTTTTGCACTTTGGCCAAATCACGCTCTAGCTATTTTTTATAAATCCGTGAAAAAGCTGTCTAATTAAAGGGCGGGCGCTGAAAGGGCCGTTCGGGCAAAAAAAAAGCGGCGCGGAATGGCGCGAAATCCTGGGGAATGGAACTTCCCAACATCCTAGGGTGCTCGTAAAAGTTTCGCGCGAAATCGCGCTAGCTTGGTATTTTAAATTAGACTGCGAAGGTACACGGTTCCCCGTATCAGTTAGCCCCTCTACAGCGCTTGGAAAAATCTGAAATTTTTACCTCATACAGATGCTTTCAGAATAACTAGGGTCTATTTTTTGCACTTTGGCCAAATCACGCTCTAGCTATTTTTTATAAATCCGTGAAAAAGCTGTCTAATTAAAGGGCGGGCGCTGAAAGGGCCGTTCGGGCAAAAAAAAAGCAAACGGCGCCGGAATGGCGCGAAATCCTGGGGAATGGAACTTCCCAACATCCTAGGGTGCTCGTAAAAGTTTCGCGCGAAATCGCGCTAGCTTGGTATTTTAAATTAGACTGCGAAGGTACACGGTTCCCCGTATCAGTTAGCCCCTCTACAGCGCTTGGAAAAATCTGAAATTTTTACCTCATACAGATGCTTTCATAATAACTAGGGTCTCTTTTTTGCACTTTGGCCAAATCACGCTCTAGATATTTTTTATAAATCCGTGAAAAAGCTGTCTACTTAAAGGGCGGGCGCTGAAAGGGCCGTTCGGGCAAAAAAAATGCAAACGGCTCCGGAATGGCGCGAAATCCTGGGGAATGGAACTTCCCAACATCCTAGGGTGCTCGTAAAAGTTTCGCGCGAAATCGCGCTAGCTTGGTATTTTAAATTAGACTGCGAAGGTACACGGTTCCCCGTATCAGTTAGCCCCTCTACAGCGCTTGGAAAAATCTGAAATTTTTACCTGATACAGATGCTTTCATAATAACTAGGGTCTCTTTTTTGCACTTTGGCAAAATCTTGCTCTAGCTATTTTTTATAAATCCGTGAAAAAGCTGTCTATAAATGTAATGTAATACGCTATTTTGAATCGCTATAAATGTAATACGCTAAGTGTAATACGCTGACTTGATGTATAAAGAAATTAAAAATACTTACTTGTTGTGACTTGATGTATTTGAAGAAAAATCTACCGATCTTCTAGCGATTATTCACCGATCTTCTTCTAGCGCTAAAATTTTTTGGTTTGTGGAGAAAAAATTCGGAGCAGAGCATAAATGTGGAGAAGAATGGTTGGGGGGAGGGGATTATAAATAGAGAAGAAAAAGGAAGAGAGAAGAAAAAAAGAGGGTTCGTGTCTGCAGAACACCCGTGAGTGGTGGCAGAAAAAAAACGTGTCTCTGCAAAAAAAGGACGGTCACGGGGGAGCAAGGACAGACTCACGGGGAGCCAACAGGCGCGTGGGGGGAGGGGCGCCACGTGGCAGAAGGAGAGGGCTTCACGCGGGGACCCTTCACGCCGTTGGGCCACGTGGCAGGAGCGGGGGAGGCCACGTGGCACCGCCACCGTAGCAACAGGCACAATTTCCCGCGTTTGGCCACGTGGCAGGCGCGTGGTGGCCACGTGGCAGGCGCGTGGAGACCACGCGGCAACAACCGGCCTCCTTTCACGCGGTTGGGCCACGTGGCAGACGCTGAAGAGGCCACGTGGGAACAACCGGCGTCCTTTCACGCGGTTGGGCCACGTGGCAGGCGCGGATGAGGCCACGTGGCACCGCCCAGGCGCACCTTCCCGCGTTTGGCCACGTGGCAGGCGCGTGGTGGCCACGTGGCAGGCGCGTGTAGGCCACGCGGCAACAACCGGCGTCCTTTCACGCGGTTGGGCCACGTGGCAGGCGCGGATGATGCCACGTGGCAGCCTTGGCTCGAAATTTTTTTTTTTTTTTTTTTTCAGCCAATCAAAAAATTTGAAAAGTTTTGTGTGGGAGCCACCCAAAATTAAAGCCACCAACCGCTTGTTTTAGATGCGGTTGGTTGTGTAAAAAAAAAAAAAAAAAAAAAGGGGTTACCAACCGCTTCTAAGAGAAGCGGTTGGGCAAAATTTTTTTTTTCCCAACCGCGTATAAGAGAAGCGGTTGGGTGGAGTGGTTTTTTATGGTGGGGCCATGTCAAAAAAATAATCATACCCAACCGCTGCTCTTACATGCGGTTGGGCTTTTTGTGTTGGTAGCCAACCGCTTGTCTTACAAGCGGTTGGGTGGAGAAAATTTTTTTCTCCACCGGTGGGTGTGGATCGGGCCCCTATATATATATATATATATATATATAATACGCGCGCACTCACACACACAATAAAAGAGATGTTATTAAAAGTTATTTTTTGATTGACATTCATCAAGGAGGAGGTACGTGTGTTATTTTTACAGATTATGTCGTATCGGATTCTTCAGAACCGACAATCTAGTACCATTTGATACATTTTAACATAATAATTTTTATTTTTTATAGTATCTACCCTTATCACATCAATTTCTCGCTTTGATGCTATTCGAAATTAACGATTCGGAACCATACGGACGCGTCGACATGAATGGGGGACCCATGATATTTAAAGACAAGCCATAAGTCCCTTCGAAAAATCTTGAAGCTTTTTGGTTGTGAATGAATAGATGGTTTTAATGGTACGAGCCAACAACTCAGCTCACATATAACTAGGAGAAGTACGGCTTTTGGGTCCTTGGGTGGTTTGTTCTTAAAGTGGAGTTACCAACTATTCTTTACTTTTATGGTGTACTTGCTATAGTAAATGTCATTGGGTGCTGTCACAACTCACCTCAAATTGGCTGTCTCAAAATTTTTGTCTCCAACTCATATCTGAAGGAGCATGTTTGCAGCTCTCTTAAGAAACTTTCGTGGACGAATACCTTCACATGGCTAGTTAGCATAATGCAATTAATCAGATAAATTGCTCCACCAATTAAGAAGGGCTTTGGCCGCCGCGCCCTCCTACTCATCGGAGCCTGACGCTTGCCCCGAGGTCAAGGTTTGTCACATATTTTGGAGTCTAAACTTAGATAAGATTTTTTTTGAGACGATTAGCATTACTATTTTCTTGTGATTGTAATTAGTTTTGTTTCTTCCCGTTCAAACGCTATGCAAAATGATTGTGTAACTGAAGGTACCGATTAATTTCTTTCCCATCCCTTAAGCTGAGCATTAGTTAACTTGCCTTTGACCAGCCACGAAAGGTGAACTTGGTGCCGTGCGATCAAGGTGGCTATGACGTTACCATACTCGTTGAACCATAAAAATAAAAGGTTCCTGTTAGTTTCTTCGGTTTTGTGATGCGATAGCCAATTAGTGATCACGTTGAATATTGGGGATTGCGAGGTTTACGGGAAAGACTACTGCGATATTCACGCAATCGCAACATCATGACCAATGATCGTAACGCGATAGTTAAATGTCAAATCATCCGGTCACCCAAGACAAGCACATTTGAACCGTGGCAGACCGGCACAAAGTCTATGGAGAAAAAATATTCAGCTGTCCAGGCAGGATTACTTCACCGGCTGATTCCGGCCTCCTAGACACGTCCGATACTTTTCTCCCGACTATCACATCAGGAACTTCCGATCCGTCCCCGGCGCAATATCCTCTCCTTGTGTAGTGCATATATATAATAATGGCTCCTAATTACCATATACTGAGGCCAACGTACAGCTGTTGGGAACAACTTTGATTGTGCTTGAAAGCAGAGAAGTTGGAGTGGCACCCACTTGCATGTGAGGGGATTAAGGGTACAACACAGACTAGGCTCTCTCTCACAATATGTGAGACTTGAAGAACAGTGTTTGGACGTAGAAATTCAACAGAAAAATGCCTTTCAAGCCCATCTACCAGTCCCTTCTTCCTCTTTCGGGTAGCATTTCCCTGTCTTGACTTAGTTGCCTACCTATTCATGCTTCACATCAATACGTGTGTAAAGATTTTTCTCTTGTCTTTTCATTTGGTCGGCCTTTCCCGAGAAAAAATCTAGTTGAACTTGGAAGTTGAATCTGATTGGAGCTAATGTTTTTTGTCCTTTAAAATAATATATCATGAGTGAGAAAAAAGACATGAGTATCATGTAACAAGACCTAACTTTTCAATTTGACTCGTCACACTTCATGTAAAATATATAGCTCTTGTCACGCTCTAAAACTGGTTGAATTCATTTGGTTCGGCTCTTCAAGTTCGTTCATTATGTGAAGGAAACAATTCCGATTTATTTGGGGTTCGAAAACTACTATGACATTTAGAATGTTTTTTCTTCTTCGTGTAAAATACAATGACGTGCCTTGGAGTTTCCGTGTTTGACATTCTATGCACTCGTCTATACATCCGGTGGTTACTCGGGCCCCCTTCCTTTTACCAAACTAAGGTTTTGTTAGATAGAACCATTAGTTAGATGCAGTCACCCGCATTTTAAGCAAGCAAAAACCAAACGTACGATAAACACTCCACATATGCTGATCCACCCCTTTGTTTTTCGCTGAAGCGTTAAACTTGTCACCAAAATACATTTTTATCCACCAAAAGGGAGTGACAAAGCATAGAAGATAATGAAATTGACAGTTTTCGAAATAAACTCATACTTATATCTCCTCCGTTTCCTTGTCGTCGTCGGCATCGCCATCGGCATCAGTATGCCCCCCTTTTCCACACACACATTCACACACACAACTTTGGCGGGCCAATATTGACCGAAGGATGAGATATAACTACATTTCTTGGATTTTAAGGCATGATGAGAATTCAACTCCGGATGTTATGGCTGAACTCTCTTCTCTCACAAGTTCATACTGTTCCACACGTCCACACTACTTACCTGCGAAGGACCACACACGTTGTGTGTGGCTCTCACAATTAAGAGGATTATTAAAAGCAAGGGTACAAATGATCCACCTCTACAGTCCTAGACATGTACATGCCTCGTTGAAGTCTTGTTCCTATTCCTTCGTACAGTTAATATAGGGCTCATCCAATGGATCGATTGTGTCGGGGGGATCCAGAAAGTGCACTCCGAGCTAGAGACTAAATAGATATATAAGAAGAAAAAAATAGAGGGGGATAAGTCTTGAGGATCAACCGGTAGCGAGAAAGAAGTAATCCAACTGAGTTCGTGGATTTACCTAGGCCGGTTGACTGTTAACATAAAAGAATTCGCTTACTTTAATTTTCACATAACATGAAAAATCAGAAATACTAAATTTAGAAGTTGTTCATCAAAGTTCCAAAGAAAAAATAAAAACATAAATATTATAAACATAGCTTTTCTCATATGTATCAATTAATTGGTTTCACGGCAGAACTCGAAGTTCTTTATAGTGACGGAAGTTATTAATGATTAATTCTATAATAAACGCTTCCACATCTTTCTCAATGTTCATAGTTAAAGAAACCGTGAGAAAATAAAAAATGTGTAGCACATAATAAGTAGTACAATACAAAATTGATCACTCACTTTGAGTCCTAACTATATAACATTAATGTTCATAATAATTTATTTAACTTAGTAAGTTTACTTAACAACAAGCTCCTATTCTTTTATGAAAGAAACTTAACTAATGCATGTACATATCTAGCTATTAGTAAATGTTATTACAATATATGATGACAATAATTAATAAACTGAATACTATAAGAGTAACTATAGAAAGATTTGCAGTATTTAAACAATTAAAATTAAAGTAAGCAAACTAACCTTAATTTATTCTTATTTGTTTCTAATTTAGAGATTTTGAAGAATGAAGATGGAGTAAGGGAAAGACAAAAACTGGCTTTAATGGCGATGGCACAAGAATCCAACAAGAGAGAAACTCTAATTTCAATATGAAAGGACATTGACATTTTCATAATTATATCAAAGTTGCTACCTATTATACAATAAAGTCAAAAAAAATTCAGAAATTTTAAGGGGTCTCCGTCGTCGCCTTGGCCCTGCTAACGGTCCGCCCTTGGAAGATGTAAAGCTTAAAGCACAACTTAATACAATTATGGTACTAGCTAGCTATGAAAGATATTTATCGGTGTTGCTGTTACCCCATTCCGTGGCTAAGTAGTTGGTCGTGTTTGACTTACAATCTTATTTAGAATATGAGTTATATTTTATGAGTTTTCCAGTCTAGAGAATGGAGGGAGGAAAGAAAATGAGCCAGAAGAGAGAAAAATGGATTGGTGGAGGATTAAATGTGAAGAGAAAAATAGAAGACAAATAAGATAAGGTTGCTTGGGTACGTATATGTATATGTATATACACACACACACACACATATTATCAAAATTAGATTCTTAAAAAAAAAAAATCCTAGTCGATTGTTTTTGACAAACTAAAAGATTAGACGACGACGACTAAAAAACTATAGTTTTTGGATGCATGCGACTACGCAGAGGAATGGCCTAACTACTTTTACCAAAGAACGATGATATAATAAAATTGCTGAAATTTTTTCTTTTCGGTACAAGATCAATCAACCATCAAGGTGATAATGATTGGAAATTGAAATTTTCATGGCATGATAAATGCCCGTCGTATTATGTTTTTTCACACCATTTTCTCATTTAAGAGACAAATTAACTTGTCCAATAAGCATATTAGATTTGAAAGAAAAAAAAATTGAACTATCTACTAGGCGACGTGTGTGTGTGTGTGTGTGTGTGTGTGTGTGTGTGTGTGTGTGTGTGTGTATATATATATATATATATATATAGGATTAGGAAATTACTTAACTTGAAACCAAAACTTAACTTGCCGGGTCTCCAAGCAAAGCCTTCTACTGAGCTCCAGCCTTTGTTTCTCATCGGGATGTGGGCACTCCTTGAAGAGACTAATAACGCAAACACAAACACCTTGGTGAACTCAACAAAAACAAACACACAAGTTTCTGGAAAAAATATTGAAAAAAAAAAAACACCAAAAAACATACGATTCGAGTTCTTGGATTTGTTGAGGGGTATGACGGTGGTATCTTTTCTTCTTGGGCGGCTTGTCATCGCCATCCTGATCGTCATCGGAACCGCCCTCCATGTTGTCACTACCAGATCTGCTTTCATGCTCTTCATCTCTGCTCCTCCTACCAGCATTATTGTTGTTCATGGTCCCGTAATTTTCAGGCATGAACACTTCAAAGTGTTCACGAATGTGTTCATGAACAGCTCGTTTATACAATAAATTTATAATTTAATATTTAAAAGATGAAGATTATGCAAATATATATATGAAAATTATGTTTAAATCATGGATGCCTTAAACCCAATTTACTTAAAACCAAGCCCAATAAGATACCTAAACAATTCTTACATTGCATGCAGCCCAAATCATACTAGAAAGCCCAGCCCACCTCCTCTTCTTATCCATCTAGAAAACCCTAAATAAATTCTTATCATCACAGCCGTATTTCACTTATTCAGACATTTTCTTCTCCTCTTCTTCCGCCTCCATCTCTTTCACTCATGTACAGAGAATTAAATTTCGGAGATACACACACACATCTCCACAGATACACGAACGGACCTTCTCTTTCTAACTCTCATGCAATCACGTCTCCTTCTCACTCTTAGGCGCGCACATCACCCCAGATCAGATCTGGGTTCTTCTACGACTCCGGACTCCGATCTCCGATCTTGTGAAGATCCAAAAATCGATCGACTTCAGAAGTAGATCTGATCTTCTTTTCTTTTAAAGTTTTTTGTGGTTGATGATGAAGGCGGCGACAAGTGGTTGTAAATGTAAAAGAGGCGACGGCGATGGTGGTGGAAGAAGACGGCAGCGACGGCGGCGGTTTTTGTAGAAGATGGCATGGCGTTCTGTTGAATTCAGCTTATTCTCTTTCTCTGGTGTTCTGTTGATTCATTTTTTTAGACGAACGAGCCGAGCCGAGCCGAGCCCGACTTTTGCATTGACGAACTCGAGCCGAGTTCGAACATCCATATCTGGCTTATAAACGAACACGAGCCGAGCTCAAACATCTCAGAAAATAGGCGAACCGAGTTCGAACACACCCCTGTTCGGCTCGAACTCGGTTCGTATACAGCCCTAGTGACGACGAACAAGGTCAGCAGTCGACAGTCTGTGTCAAGGATGCAGCGTCAAGAGTCCGAAGTCGTAAGTCCAAATGTCTTTCTCTCACTAGAAATCCAGAGAGAATGGGTTTTAGAGAGAGAAAATGAAAGTGTCAAATGAGGCAGAAGTCTTTGAATAAGCTACAGAATCCATTATATATAGGCACAAATATGCGCGTGTCATCAGCCGACACGTGTCGTCCTCTAGGAGTGACACGTCGCCGTAGAGGGTCCCGCAGTCTTGATTGTCCGTCGAATTGTCGGTCCCCGAGTTCGTGTCGTCCTGCCCTTGCAGCGTCCCTCTGCCTGTCTGAGGAGACTGACCACACTGCGGTAGCATGGTTAGAGTAGCTCGTTGCCCCAGCCTTCAGTCCAAGCCCTTACTGAATCCCACGAGATGCGTCATGAGATGCGCTGAGATCCTGGCAGCGGTGAGGGTTGCCCCTGCAGCCAACTGCCAGGCGTGCCGGACACGATGCCCTCCGAGGACCTGCACCCGTCCCGGAGTGACTCGCGGTTCATTGCCCTGGCGGTGTCGATGATCAATGGTAACACGAATGCACATGCTCGCAACTTGACATCCAGAGTCTGTGGCGAATGGTCCTCATGCTGGGGCATTGCGAATAGAGTCCCCTTAAGCCCGTTGGGTGATTGTGCCAGCGAGGGCTTTAGGGTCGTGAGCCCATCCCCGTTGCGAAGGCCGGAGCCTCCGGTTGATTGTGTCTGCGAGGGCCGGAGCCCGTCGGTTGATTGTGCTGGCGAAGGCCGGAGCCTCCGGTTGATTGTGCGGGCGAGGGCCGGAGCCCCCGGTTGATTGTGTGAGCGAGGGCTGGAGCCCGTCAGTTGATTGTGCTGGCGAAGGCCGGAGCCTCCGGTTGATTGTGCGGGCGAGGGCCGGAGCCCCCGGTTGATTGTGCGGGTAAGGGCCGGAGCCCCCGGTTGATTGTGCCGGCGAGGGCTTTAGGGTTGTGAGCCCGTCCCGCCGCGAGGGCCGGAGCCCCGAGTTGATTGTGCGGGCGAGGGCCGGAGCCCCCGGTTGATTGTGCGGGCGAGGGCCGGAGCCCCCGGTTGATTGTGCCGGCGATAATGGGCGTCACGCGACCACTAGTGATGAGTGAGCGTTGCTGAATGGGTTGAGTGAGGCGATGGCAGCGGTAAGCAGGTCCCCTCCCCCCCCTAAGGACAAGGGAGGTCGACCCCCTCACCAAAGGGGTGGCCGACCCCCTCACAAGGTGGTGGCCAACCCCCTCACCAAAGGGGTGGCCGACCCCCTTACAAGATGGCTGGCCGACCCCCTAGCAAAAAAGGGTGGCCGACCCCCTCACAAAAGGGGTGGCCGACCCCCTTGCAAAAGGGGTGGCCGACCCCCTCACAAGGTGGTTGGCCGACCCCCTCCTCAGGGAGGTGGCCGACCCCTTTCTCAGGGGGGTGGCCGACCCCTCGGGGGGGGGAGGTACTTTCGATCTGTCTGAATGTTTTATGGCGCGAAACGCTTTGCTCGAGCATGGCGATGTTTGAGTATCGGAGCGTTTTCACCAAGGAATGATGTTGAGCAAGTTCGACTACCGAGCGTGTGACGTGTCGTGCCACTGGAGCCTTTTAGCGGGCCCTGGGGTGCGGTCTGCGGGTGACGTGTCGTGCCACTGGAGTCTCTTAGCGGGCCCTGGGATACGATCTGGATAGGCTGTGAACAGATTGTTTTTAACAAACTAAAAGATTAGACGACGACTCAAAAACTATAGTTTTTGGATGCATGCGGCTACGCAGAGGAATGGCCTAACTAATTTACCAAAGAACGATGATATAATAAAATTGCTGAATTTTTTTCTTTTCGGTACAAGATCAATCAACCATCAAGGTGATAATGATTGGAAGTTGAAATTTCCATAGCATGATAAATGCCCGTCGTATTATGTTTTTTCACACCATTTTCTCATTTAAAAGACAAATTAACTTGTCCAATAAGCATATTAGATTTGAAAGAAAAAAAAATTGGACTATCTACTAGGCGACATGTGTGTGTGTGTGTGTGTATATATATATATATATATATATATATATATATCCACGCCATAGGTCTATAGGATAATGGTAAATATTAACTAGTTAAAAACTCAATTATCCTGAATTTTAGGCCTAATCCTAAAGCTAACAATACTTTTGTCAGGAAAAAATGCACTTTCAAGGCACGCAGTACAACGGCTAATTACAGTTCTAGCTTTTGTAGAATTCGTAGTATGAGCATTGGCAATAGAATTTTAACATGTACTATGATTTTGACTCTATGTTAGGGTAGAATCTTAATACATGAAGACCATTTAGGCCTGAGGTGCACAATGAAGAGTAGTGCTCAAATTGATACCAGCCTCCTGATTCATGCATGCCGTAAACGGTGAATTTGTTTCTCATATCTCGTGGTCTTATCATGCACAAGAACATATTTTTGGACCGGATATCATGCTTTAACACGGTAGTTAGATATGGTCCCAATAGACTCTACCTCAAAATATCATTCTTTCTTCCCGTAATTTTGTTTTCCACTTCATGTTCATAATCCAGTCTTCTTGTAACCAAATCGAGGTTCACAGTTTTCATTGTTATCTCTAGAAGTGAGTATTTAAACCGTTCAAATCGATAGCACGGTTCAGACCGAACCAAGCAATCTGACTGATTGCCAACCGATTTTTAAAAAACAATCGTTCTGGTTTATATTTTCCAAACAAAATCTTCGATTGGGCTGGTTCGGTTTGGTTTTCTTGAAAACGTTCTAAGCAGAAGCGTGCCGTATCTATATATGTATAATTAAAATTATTTAAAATTTTATCCAATCCTAGTTACTAACTACTTTTTTACCTGACTTATGAGTTAATCACCAACATATAGAAGTGTACTGTACCCTAATTTCAATGGAAAGGCTCCAAAAAAAACGTGTGATCATTTCTATTACAAAGGCCCAATAGTTAGTTCAATCAAGTCCAAAAATGATTGCCAGTTCAAACCAGTCGAAACCGAACCGTTTGATCTGTTGAAACCGAACCGTTCAACTCCAGTTATTTTTTCTTTTTCAAAAGACATCGTTCAGTTCGGTTTCATATTGAGCTTCCAAATCGAGCTCACCCCTAATCATCACAAAAATCTCATGTTTCATATGAGGTTGGTTTTAGAGGTTAATTTGCTTTATCCAATCCTAATTACTAACTAGTTTTTACCCGAGTAACGAGTTAATCACCAACCTATAGAAGTGTACTATACCCTAATTTCAATGGAAAGGCTCCAATACACTTGTGATCATTTGAATTACAAAGGCTCAGTAGTCCGTTTAATCCAGTCAAAAAATGATTACCAATTCAAATTAGTCTATCGTCCAAACTGAACCATTTGATCTGTTGAAACCGAACCGTTCAGCTCAAGTTTTTTTTTCTTTTTTCAAAAGATGATGATCAGTTCGGTTTCATATTTAGCTTCCAAAATCGAACTCACCCTAGTGATAGCAGAATCTCATGTTTCATGTGAGGTTGGTTTTAGTGGTCAATTTGCTTTATACATCTCGTAAGCATGTCTCTCGTGTACTCTAAATAATCCAATCGATCGGTGTCCAACCATCCAACATTCTCTTCTTTTAGACTTCTACCAGAGTTCAACTCATCCACCGTTGCCCCTGGATCCAATCTGTGACAACAAACGCTCCGGAAACGCGTGGGACATTGATTGGGGGAAAAGACACGAGCACACACGAAATAGCAGTGAAGGGGCCGGGGCCGGGGCCAGGCCAGAGCCAAACACAACCAAAGCCCTCTGCATTAAATGCTCGCACGTCCCTTTTTGCATTTCACCCAACAGTTTCTGCATTCTCATTTAATGCCCATGGGTCACATGCCGGCGGCCCCATCACACCCCCACCCAACTCCCCATTCATCATCATCACCATTCACCAATCACCATCCCACCCTTCGTCATGTGTACCTCTCTACACGCGGTAGGTCTGCTACTGGTGGCGCGCACTGTTTGGTTAGCACTACCGAGATTAATTAACTATTCAGAACGGTTAAATATGGTTCGGTGAGCAGCACTTTCATTTTCGATTATTTAGAACGATTGAGTTAAAAAAATATTCATTTGATAAAAAGAAGTTACGGAAGGCATAAAGTAATTCATAATATAGCCGACCATCCTAATCGTCTAATACGGTGGGTGGGGATCATTCTTACGTTTCTCACCCCGCGAAAGGTTTTCCCCTGAGTCTTGCGTTCCCACATCAAGAGAAGAAGCGCAGAAGAGGGTCAGCAACTGTGGCGGTAATTTTATAGTTAGAGTGCTATGGGCGAAGGCATTGTTCGCATTGAACGGATTTTTGCGCTTATTATTGTTAGAAGTACTTCGGGACGAGTCTAGGCCTTGAGCCAAAAATTGGGAAAAAAAAGGTGCCAGGAGTAAGCAATTCTTAATAACTAAAGCAAGAGACTTCCTTGCAAGAAGTTGAGAGTTGGGTCAAGGAAGCGTTCCTTTTCTCTGGTTTAAGGATGGAACAGTGTTATTAAGACAGGAACTACATATCAAAGTCATTAGGTAGGAATCTAACCGTAGTATTAATGAAACCTCACTCTATTACATACGTTAATCAAATGACAGTGACTTCACTGACTTGAGTAAATTTGTACTAGAAAAACTCCAAACCCACAAAATAAAAGCTCTCGCACTATGGAATAAGCTTATACAGTTCGGCTGTCGGCAGAGGTTAAGCCAAAGTACAAAAAAATAAAAAGACAATGTCAATCCTCGGTTCATTTTCGCTCTCTTAACATTTCAACAACTTTCACAACTGCTATGCTTCTTCAGCTACGTACTTGAGCCAACTCACGGGTTAACTTGAGTCAATACCCGAACCACCACCCTTGCATTGTGTTGAGAACACAGCCCAGTCCGTTCCGGTTTGAGTCGACCCGGCACACGATCTCACCACCCGACAAGGGTTTTCCAAGCGCGGTTCGTTCTTGACTCACCCCAAGTTAGTGAGTTTTAGAGCCGCACACCAAACATACATCGCCCCTAGGTCAAACAAAGGAAACAAAAAAAAAAGAATTTTAAAATTCCACAAGGCCGTTACTCATCGCCACGTGACCCACACCGTCAACTTTCGCAATGAAGAGCGGCTTTGATCTTCTGCACCGTGCAGGATATGAGATTGTTGACCGTCTCCACGGACTCCACGGTGAGCTTCGCCGTGGGGAGACTGTTCACGAGTATCTGGAAGGCCACGGTCAAGAGGGAGCCGCTGACCCTCTGGGCCGGGCCTCCTCCACTGTTGTTTGGCGGGCTGCCGCCGTTGTGCGGCCCACGAGAGCCCGGGCCGTCGGGCACTATCGCGAACCCCGAGGGGAGGAGCGCCACGTACGCGGAATCTCCACCGTTCATCACCACGTGCATCGCCGGGATGTCGACGGGCGCGTACACCACAAGCGACCCCGCAGCGTCTATGCAGGTCTCCTGGAGGATCAGCATGCTGCTCTGGTTGGCGTTCATTGCCTGCTGCAGGAGGGGAAACAGGGCTCAGAGTTGGCCATATTAACGTAAGATGCCACTCCCATAATTTAATACGTCAGTGTCCTTTTATTTTTACACAGAGTCAACCCAACTGGTATAAGATTTTTCATCAAAAAAGGCTGATGTCAGAACTGACACGGAAAAGTGACAGGTGTCCCGCGTTTTGACTTTTTGGGAATCATTTTCACACAGTATAAGGGTTAAATTTCGACAGACGTGGATCTGAAAATGGGGCTGTCTTTATGGATACTTCCAAATGCCAATACTGTCTCGTCCTTTTGTGACCCACCTTTCAATCCACTGGACAACACAAAAAGAAATCAGCCCCAGCAGGGGCACAAGGGTCACTCACCATTCTTGACCACCCTTTCTCCTGACTTTTATTAGGACAGCCAGTACTGATGTTTTCATAATTTTAGCTCGATAATGTCCTTTTTGCCCCCATCAAGAATAAAAGCTTGTCATTTTTCGCGTTATCGTTATCGACAGATGATGCAAAAATACCCCTACTTGTGTGTGTTTGCGTGTGTGTGTGTGTGAGAGAGAGAGAGAGAGATTACACTGGCACGGAGGAGGGAGACACAATTGCCATGATCTTGGCCCTTGGCAATATGTGCCATTTCCTGCATGGGGCCACCGTTAGATAGGATGTCCCATTCGCTTCTGAGTCGCTCGTCACGCAAGAAATCAAAGAGCCTCTGAGGGGACACAGGCAGCCAGACGGAGGTCGCAGCGCTCAAAACAATGCCCGGCGGCTCACCCGGATCGTCCACGCTCTTCCGCGTCATCACCCGGACGTCCTCGTCCACATTGCCAGCGCACAGCTTGTTCCACTTGTGAACCGTGGAAGCGCACACCCCCGCGCAGAAGTTGTCGGTCATGCGCTGCGCCAGCTTCAACATGCTCCGTCGCCCGCTCGCAGTTATCGCTGCGCGTAAAATTCTCGATCGATAAGTGCTTCAAAAAGTGTCTTGATGAAATTCGTCATCGTAAGGGTTTTTCGGGGTTGAACACGTAAAAAAATGGGATGATATGTACCGGAATGGTCCCTGGTTGGCACGGCGGATGACATTAGGATGGCTAGGCATTCGCATTGTCTTTGGAGGGTGGCTACCCATCTCTGGGCACCGAAGCCCATGCCGGCACTGATCAGGGGCCGGTAGAGCTGGTGAACTGCACTTTCATCGTATTCTGCATGTTCCACCCAGGTCACCTGCACAGTTAATGTTCATATATTCATAATAGTTCTTGGTAACATGCACTCGCAACAGGTCCATAACATTTTACAGAGTACCCATTACCAGCCTAATACAATTTACAGCTTTCAACAAGTCAAAACATGTAGCATTTGCGTAATTCTGAAAACACAAGTGGAGTCACCGGAAGTAAGCATTTTCAGCCATGTGTTGGTCTGATAATCAAAAGTCTCTTGAAATGAAAAGGATTTTTCTTCCTTGTTTAGCCTTTTAATTCATTGAAACACAACTGTTTCAATTTAAAAAAATTAATTCTTCTTTAAAAGAAAAACATGTGAATGCATGCCAACATTGCAAAAGGAGGAAAAATCTTGCAGTCAAACTTGTCCAGAAACAGAAAAGACGGGAGTCTAAATTAAAGTTTCCCAAAGGTCTAGACACAATATAAAATGTCAAACAAATCAAGTTTAGAATATAGTATCAGACAAGGTCTTGGAAATGGCTGAGTTTTGGGTTCAATGACAGACATAATATAACATAGAACAGTAATGTACAAGGTTTTAAAAGAAATGGTGCATGAAGTTTTGCAGGATTTGAAGGAACGAGGCAAGACTGTAGAGGGTGACATAGAAATGTGTACAGGAGCATAGGAATAGCTTAAGCTACTCACGTGACAACAAGATAGCCATTCTTGGGGTTTGACTACAAGGTCTACAAAAGTAGAAAAACAAACACATCATATGGCTGGAACCAGGTCATGCACAAATCCATGGATTAAATACAACCCAGGGTGGTGATCGAGACAGCATCAAAGATTGGAATAGAAACATCATATACATAGTTTAATCAAGTCAAGATTTCGATGCATTTTCTGCTAAATCATTATGAAATTAATGTGTCCCAAGGTTCAGAAATAAGAGTCAATAGAGGCTTCTATTCATCTTTACGTGTGGATAACCTCGATTTTCCGGTGCACGGTTCTAATATAATAACAGTGGTTGCTGAAGGTTGAAGGTTATAATATAATTGTGCACCACAAGAAGCATCTTACCCCGAGTAAAATAATGTTTAGGAAGGTTCACAATCGACACAGGAAAATCTAGATATATTGGATCGGGAACATCACCGCGAGTGTAGTGATTGTGTGAGTAAACTCACTAGACAAACAAAATTCTTAGATGCATGAGCTCAAATGGTTCTCTAGATTGACTGAATTGCTCCATTCAATTTTGTTGTTTTTCTCCATAAGTGAGTTTAAGCTTCAATTAAATGTTGTCAACTAAGTTCCAAGGTTGCAGTTACTTCAACAAACTCATTAAAGACTAAAGGGCAGCCACACCCACTTTGGGAAACTCAATAAATGTGAAGCTGTATTGTACTAAGTTACATGGTATATGTCGTCGATAGGTAAAAATTACCTTGGAATACCCATTAGGCATATCCTGCACTACACAACCCGAAGGAAGCCTCCTGCAGCTCAAAAATGTCGGTGCACCGGAAGGGTCTCGAATGGAATCAATAGACACATCCACCACAGCCCACACCCCCTCCGCGTGCTGCTTGCAGAAACGGAGGAAATTGACCTCACGAACGGGCACCAATGGTGAAAGAACTTGGAGCTCAGCGTGCATCTGTTAGAATTAAACGTAGCAGCTTAAACTCTTCATAAAATAATAGCTTCCATGTACATAAATGACTCTGGCATCAGTGATAGGACCAAAACCATACTCAGTGGCTGAACATTACCAGCTGAAGTGCACCATTCCTGGTTCCTCCCATGCCACTCGATATTACATCTGTAGTAGCAGTTCTCGCAATTACACAAGGAAACATCTCCGCCCATTTATTCTATTTAGCACAAATCAACCATATTAGTCCTTGAAAATCCAAACAACCAAAATTGAATAACACTAACACACATTGCAAATCAAACACAAACTAGTCACTAAATTTGTCAACCACATGACTAGATGACTTGAAAGAACTTGAAGAAGAGCTTAATCGGGACATTTTTTTTGGGGGGGAAAAAAGAGAACAAAACCATCACTTACCCAGTCCATTACTGTCTCAACAAGAGCCAAACTATTGATAATTACCATACCAGTCTCCCTTGAAGCCTCGGTGACAAAACCATTGGGTTTCAAGCCAATGCAAGAACTAAAGGTTCTCAAGTACTCCTCAAGGTTAAGTACTTCCTTCCCCCCTTCCAAATTCCTGAGCCAGAGAGGATCATCAGTCTGTGCCATCTTAACCAATTCATCCATAGCAGCCAACGCGAGCTCCAAATAAATAGATCTCTCCAGCGATCTCTCGATCCCAGACACACCGCTAGTCGCTCTAGCCTGAGGTACAACCGACAAAGCACTGGAAGAAATCCCAACGGCGAATTCTGGTGGCCCCAATGGCAATGTTGTTGGCACACCACCCAAACCTCCAAACCCATTGCCTCCAACACCAAGCTCCAAGCTCGAGCTGGGCATTGCCGAATTGCCCATGGACGAGATGGGGCGGCCTAAAAACTTGCCCGCAAGCCCACAGACACGATCAAGTTCATCCTTTAGCCGCGCATTCTCAATCCTAAGATGCTGCTCTTCTAAAGAGATGTCCCCGATCATTGCTGGACCACCGCAGTTGGTGCAAATCGGGTTCCTCATCGCCTCTCGAATCGACATATTTTCAGCCCGAAGCTTGTCATTTTCTTGTCTGAGTATTGAATTTTCATGGCGTTCGAGTTGTGTCTGTTGCAAAGCAATATCAAATGACTCAATTGTTATGGCACTTGGACACATGATCCGACCACCCAAAAGTGTGCAAATCATACATGTTATTATACCTTCATTTGGGTACGACGATTTTGAAACCAAAACTTAACTTGCCGGGTCTCCAAGCAAAGCCTTCTACTGAGCTCCTGCCTTTGTTTCTCATCGGGATGTGGGCACTCCTTGAAGAGACTAATAACGCAAACACAAACACCTTGGTGAACTCAACAAAAACAAACACACAAGTTTCTGGAAAAAATATTGAAAAAAAAAACACCAAAAAACATACGATTCGAGTTCTTGGATTTGTTGAGGGGTGTGACGGTGGTATCTTTTCTTCTTGGGCGGCTTGTCATCGCCATCCTGATCGTCACCGGAACCGCCCTCCATGTTGTCACTACCAGATCTGCTTTCATGCTCTTCATCTCTGCTCCTCCTACCAGCATTATTGCTGTTAATGGTCCCGTAATTTTCAGGCATCCGCGTCATCTCACCTTGACCATCAATACTCGTTTGCTGCACAAAAAAGCACCAGAAAAATAGATCAGCGAAAGGAACTACGATGAAAAGAGATCTATCTATACAGAGGGAGAAATGGAGTGTATACAAGAGCGAGAGAAAGGCCCGGGGAGTTGAACATGGGCTTGGAGAGGGACTGGTGGTGAGAAACAAGGCGTGGCTGGGCGATTGCACCACTAGGCATGCTGCTGCTGCTGTAAGGAATATCGGCGACGATTCTTGCACCGCCACCACTGCTGGAGGTGTTGTCAAGAAAGCCCCCAAAACTCATGAAAAAAGGCCTCTTTGTACTTGGTTCTTAATACCAAACAGCCTAAACCCTCCAGCCAAATCCTTCAGGCGCTTTGGATTCAGATGGCAAAACCCAGAAACAAAAACTGAGGAAAACACTAAAATCAACAACTTATACACCCAAAAGAGCTTATAGACACAATGTTATGCATTACCCACAAGGGGATTTTTACAAACTAATCAAAAAAATGGAAAAAAAAAAGGGAGAGGTAGAGGAGACACAAGGACGAATCCAAATGTCTCCAGCTTCCTCTCTGGAGAGAAAGAAAGAGAAAGAAGGCAAGCAAGAAACCCTTTTTTTTCCTTTTCTGGTACTGCTTAGCACCTCTTTCTCTATCCCTCTCTCTTCCTAAATCTCTCTGTTTCTTTCCCTCTCTCTAGCTCCCTCTAGATTTCAGAGGCTGAAAGAGTGGCTGATAGGAAACCCTAGAGTTAGGGAGGTGTGTCCAATTTCTTCATCTGCATGCCTGACTACAGCAAAAGGCTGTGTTAATGAGCGAAAGGCAGAAAATGAGAAAAAAAAGTCTTTGAAAAAGCTTTTTTTGTACAGAGGGGGAGGCGAAAAAGGTGAAGATAATACGCAATATGTGGACTCTTCGAAGCCTTACATATGCATACAACCAAAAGGCACAGGGAAAAGGTCGGTTGACTCTCTTGCTTTGCAGCAGTCTCTTTCTTTCTCACACACGCACACACACTAGAATTCATCTGTATGGGGACAGTGAAAATAATGTGAATCTAACTTAACCTTTTTGCATAAAACTGTAAGAAACAGAGTGGGGAAGAGCAAAAGACAGTCTTTGGATCAGATCCGTGGTTCTTTCACCATTCTAAAAGGCCAAACTCTCTCTCTCCCCCTCTCTGTGTGTACACACATTGGGATCTGTAATTACACGAAGATTACAAGAATAAGTTAAGGTCCATTCAACACAAAATGAATCAGTTCAATATTTTCTCAAGAAGGTCAAAAGAGTGTGCCAATGGAACTAGTTCAAAATAAGAAGGAGAATCGCTTAGTCCATGCATGAATTTTTGAAATCAGATTTCCTTTTCCTTATGAATATCTATTTTATAGATGTAGCAAGCTGCAACGCGAACTGATATTATTTTTTGTTAGTGCCCTGATTATTTTCCCTTAAACCGTCAAGAAGAAGTCTATTTTCATTAGCTTTATTGTTAATTGATCAATTTTTTTGAAAATAGTTGTATAATTTTGACCCCCTCATGATGCTTAATACAAAATTCTATCTTTTCGCGAAGGGAGTCAAGCATATTTATAACTATGTATTAACCCCAAAATATATTATTTTAGCACTACGTGCAAAAAGTTGCTGAAACTAATGAGTTCAAGTGACACCACCCTTGGGAACCTGTTAACCTTATTACCTTTATTCGAACCTGTTAACCTTTCTGAGATAAGCTAAAATTGTAAAACCTACCTTGAGCTTCTGGTATCGGGCTCCAACTTATAGCCTAGACTTTCCCATCCTCAAAAGAAAATTGACAGATTGGTTTTTTGAAAATTATCTCTCATTTTTTGAGATGACAAGAAAAATACTTCCTTCAAGTGCGTTTTTAACACCTTCAAGCTTGGGTACGCCTTTCCAATGCAATATTAACAACCAAATACGTTTTTTTTTTCCCATCTAATGCTCTTTCCGACTTAGTATTGTCTGTGCAGAATATGTCTTGTGCTCAATGATTAATATATGACATACTATCTAGGAAACTCGCAGGAATTGAGAAGAATCAGTGTTGCACATTGAAGAACAAGCTAGCAACTCTAACATTAAAAACTTATGTTATTTAAGGTCTGTTTGAAATCACTTTCAGTTTTGATTTTCTATCAGTTTAGTTTTTATTTCTTACAAAAACAAATGGATGTTTAATTACCCAAATTTTATTTTGAGTTTTTTATTTTGGATGTTTGATTATCCAGTTTTTTTTTTTTTTGAGTTTTTGAGTTTTTTGGTGGTTGCAGTGGCGGTGGCAAGTAGGGTGGCCGCCGGCGGTGTCCCGCGGCAGGCAGTGGTCGGCCGGCAGTGTCCGGCTGCAGGCAGTGGTCGGTCGGCGGTGTCCCGCGGCAGGCAGTGGCCGGTCGGTGATAGCCAGTGGCTGTGGCGGTGGGAGGGTGGTGGTGGTCTCAAAATAAAAACAAAAACTCCTAAATGAGAGTTTTAAAAAACAGCCATGTTTTAAAAACTGAAGAAAAAAATAAAATTTATGTGTCAAACGCGTTTTTTTCTCTTGTTTAAAAAAGTGGAGAAAAAACAGAAAACTAAATGATTTTCAAACGCAAACTTAATGAATATTTGTCAATTTTTATTGAGCCTTTTTGAAAGCTAGAAGCTATGAGACCACTTTCATCCCTTTCCATGTTCGTTACATAACATACAATTATATTTATGGTGCTTTAAGTGGCTCATGGTTTAGTGTCAATCTATGGTTTCAATCATGAAGCATTCAAAACCTTAAAAAAAAAAAAAAAATTCCACAAGCAGCCACTTGTAAAAAATGGATTGACGAGTTACAAGTGAGTCACCCATCACTAGAGTGCTATTTTTATGTGTTCAAATACCTTTTTATTGGCTAATTGTATGCATTTGGTTGGAGGAGATATTGACAAAAAAATGGTACAAGATTTTTTTTTTACTTTCCCCTTTATTACTAATAAAGGAAAATTCTGATTTCAAACTTTAGCCAGTACCGTTAATTAAACTGAAATAAATGAAACAAGTATGTATAAAAGAAGTAACCTAAACACAATACATAAGCCACCTAAAACACTTGATCGGAATAGCCATAATGATGATACCTTGTTCATGCAATCTATCGCCTTATGGTTGTACCATGAGCACCAAACTTAAAGACGTGTACACGAAATACGTTGTCCATATGAAAAATAAAAAACTTTGATATTTTTGCTTGCGATCTTAACCGAACATGTGAAGTATAGGAGAAAGATAATAAGAAATTAAGGATAGGAGGAAGTAATCAGAAAGGTAAAGCAAGTCCATGTAATTGTGAGGACCCGGTTCACGATCCCATTGCAGGATGTTGCCTCCCTCAAAAGGGCATGTTGATTGGTACTTATAAGATTATAAATAAAGTCTTATAATGGCAATCTCATACTATCTCAAACTCGATATGAGTATTACAATCTCCCTTCTTTATGCCTTAGCGTCCTCGCTAAGACTTAATCACATATAACCCATAATCTTCCTCTCAAATCCTATGTTCCTCTTTCTTCTATCTCTATGTAAGAACAAACTCCCTTTATTAATAAAATACAATCTGACTTGTCTTTATTTCTCTAAACTTCGTAAATAACCTAAAAGACCTCTAAAGATATATCACTGATTCAAAAGTATCCCAAAATTTAGTAAAACGACAAAAATCATCTAAAAAATAGCATAATTAATCACATATTATTTGGGTTCATACATCCTCCCCTCCTTATAAAATTTTGTCCTTAAAATTTATGATTTCATTGATAAAACTTATCGCGTCAATTGTAACAAAACCATCATGCTTTTGCTATGCCACTTCAACTTTTAAACACCAGTAAAACTACCCTCTCATAATTTCCCATTCGGATCATATCCCTATACTCTAATACCAAATGTGACGACTCGATTTACGCCCCACCACAAGACGTCACCTCCCTCAAAAAGGCTGGACGATAAGTACTTTTAAGATTATATATAAGGTCTTAAACAATCTTGTACTATCTCATATTTGAGATGTGATATTACAGTAATCATCACAAATGCATGTGGTTATTATCTTTATATGTTCTATTGTAATCCTGAATATCATTTTGTATACATGATAACATGTTTTTCGTATAATTATTGTCTTTTTATATTCCATGCGGGTGATAGGATTAAATGAAATCCAATCAATAAAGACTCTAATTTATTGAGCTTGAATATCCTTTCACCAAGTGTCTAATAGTAACTGAGAAGCTTAAGTCACAAAATATAAGTACATAGATTTTGCTTGCTTATTTAGTAAAGCACTGTGGTAGACAAATTGGTAGTTTTTTGTACAGATGAGATAAAGTTAACTTGTGATATTGAAAGCAAATTGTTGTCTTTTTAAGGCCTTGCCATCTACACTTTTTAGGTTGTCGGAGATAACTCGGAGTTGTTTAATTTTATATTTTTTTTCTTTAGTGAGCTCAATTCTCCATTTTAAAATTTTATGTTTGTGCTCTTAAATATTCAATTACTGCCATAGAGTTTTTAAAAAGAACAATGGTTTGATGTAGATTTTTTTAAGTCAAGTGTTTGCACATTCCTGGTAACAATTGAAAATCATTTCAAGGTCTTATTTTTTCTCCTGGTTACAATTATATCTGTCAGACATGATACGTAATTTTACTATGTGAAACCAATAAAACAACCTAGAGGAGGGCAAATAGGAATTTTAAAAATTAATAAAAATTTAAACTAAACACTCATGAATCTCAATTAAACTAAGTAATATTTCAATGAAGATGCTAACTACACAATCTCAAGAAATTATAGAGCAACAAGTAAAGAAATTGATTCAGATATACTTGACAAGAAGATTTAAATTGTTCAGCTTGAACTACCCTCAAGCCTACATCTACCTTTTCAAGGAAGTTCCTTACAAGAGCACTAGAATCCACTAGCAAGAATCTTCTTCCAGGTTAAGATTAAAATCCTTACAACACTTGGTGATATCCCCACATCAAGCACAAGCATTGAATCCACAAAACTTACCCAAAACTTTACAAACCCAAGCCTTGAAAGAAACTAAGTATAAATGAGGCTCTAATGCAATATATAGATGAGAGAATTGAGGACTTGAAGAATACTCGCTTTCAATCAAAGACTTGCTCACAAAGATGTTCTCTTTAATTATATAATAAAATCATGAAGATGAAAAGAGAAAAGTTTAATCTATGATTCTTGATGGTTCTCTATGAATGGAGGCTTAGAATGTGATTTTAATTGTGTATGATGAAGCCCTAAATCATTTTTATATGGAGGATATGAAATTTAGCCGTTATAGACATTAAATGTGTAAAAACGGTTATTGCAGTCGACCGTATTCACAATGCAGTCGATTGCATCAACTTGGTTCCTCTGAACTAGCTGTTGGGCCTTACTGCTCAAAAGTACCCGTTGGAATTGAATTTCCACTAATACAATCAACATAATTGGAAGGCATTCAACTATCTTGCCCTAATGCCTATGGGCTGCCTCACGGAACCTCGTTTATTATTTTAGGCATAACTTTCTTTAAAAACATCAGATTTAGGTGTTGTTTTTTGCGTTGGAAAGCTAATGAAAAGGTTTATTAAACTATTAAAAGATTAGCTCCAAAAAAAAAAATTTGTTTGAGAAAATCTGAGTAAGCACAAAATTTACCCATTTTAAAGAAACATACTTGTGTAAAAGGTTATGAACTCACATGTAACGCATAATGTGTCTTAAGGTCATTTTAGGCCATAGTCATCAATTCAACCACCAAACTAAGACTAGTTACGTAATAGTAAAGATCAATAATAATTCATAATAATTTAGCTTATGCATTCTTTGTTACTCTTTAACATTTGACTTGATGAAACTTACGTAGCATGTCCACTATAATTTTAAGCTTCTTTGGCTTTAATTCATATATGTAACTTCTCAAATGTGTCTTCATGAATGTGTATGGATGTATACCTACTAACAGTCCACTCAAAACACACATTAGAATATAATCAATATATAGTTATCACAAAAACAAGATGTATGCGTAGGTTATCCAACCATAAGGCTAACACTATGCTTTCATCGGTTTAGACCCTGCTATTATAAAAGAAAAGTATATTTTGGCATTTCTATTTAATTCATCTACAACCAACTTCTAAATGTGAGTGTCTAGCATATATACATACAACGCTTACTTGATTAATGGCCTTTTCATCTCAATAGATATTGCTTGTGGCCTTTTTTGCTAATCCTTGTCATGTACACTTTTCTATATAACTTAGCTACAATTTCCTCTATTGATAACAAATTAATCGATTGTTATATGTAAGAAATCTTAGTAGAACAATATAACAAAAGAGAAGTTATTCTCCTCCCCAAAGAGTAATTAATTATTAATGGAAGTTTCTTTAGAGTCGTTTCCATCTCAATAACTTACTTACTATTGTCACATAGGCTAGAATTAATGACCATAGGCTTGTGGGAGACATGGCTCTTAACAAAGGAAAAATCTTTGAGGATATTGGTGACAAAAAACCAGTTGTTGCGTTATCCAACTTAAATGAATCTATATTTCAAGGTATATGTGATTTATATACTCTTATTTAAACCTATTATATTCAATTACAAATCATTTTGTTACCAGAGAGAAGCCATATTCAACATCGTCACTTTCGGTATTGCAAATAAAACCTAAGTGCAAAGATGCAAAAAAATCAAGAAATGGTATAATGATTATGTCTGTCTCTTGATGCTTATCAACTAAATTCTTTCCTTAGATAATCTTATATGCTAATGGTTTTTGATGTTAGGATAAAGAATGCAACAAATATCAAAATAACTAACTCCAACAAAAGCAGTGGTGTTGAGAGACATTATGTACAAACGGCATCTCTGGAGCAAGCAAGTCAAAATTCATACACGAGTAATGAATGTTCATAATTCTACATGACAATACATTAGTATACGAATAAATTATATTTCTCTTAATTTTGTTTACAAGATCCCTTATTCGTCTTTGAAGAATTCACCGGTGAAGTTGAAAATAGAGGGCAACCCTGCTATGATGCATGCGTGCTTTGCCAAAGATCATCTGCAATATATGAGGACAACACTAAATGCACATATTGCCATGCAAAAACATAGTCCTGGGTTAGCATAGTTAACACAAACAGTGATAAAATACACTACCAATCATCAAAGTAACATCTTTGCTATTGTATGAAAGTACAACCTTGGGTTAGAGGTGATTGATGAATTGTATAAGACTATGGTTATCTTATTTGATGAAGTAGCCATTGCGATGACCGGTTGCAATGTCAAAGAATGCGAAGGGTCCTATAGGATTACGGTGACAAACTCATAACGTTTTTTAAAATATTCATATACATTACGCACTTCAACATGATATTATAACTCAATGCGAAAGGAAACATCTACATACTATAGAAAGATAGTTGGATGCAAAAATAAAAAAGTACAACTTCATAATAAAACTAGCGAAAGTCTCCGAAATTAACGAATGCAAGACACCAATTATTTGAGGCAATGAGAAATAAACTTTAGCTGTTTCAACCAAAGAGCCTATACTAGTACTAATAGATGATAAGGAGACTCTCAAAAGTTTTTCTAAGAAGAAAATGTTAAAGAGAAGAAAGCTGAGACCATGATTAAAGCATCTTTACGAAGAGGATATACATCGAGAAGGATTAGGATAAAGAGAAATTCAATTATTTAGCACAATTACATGAAATAACGTCATAATGGCTTTTAATTCATGTTAACTGAAAGTATATTATGGGATAATCAAACTTTAGTTCCTTGAACTATCCTCGTGTTTTTGAAATCGTCCCTAAATTCTTATTTTCATTGTTTGAGTCCTTGAACTAGTCATTTTTATCGTTTTCGTCCCTCCGTGAATTTTATTGAAATGTTAGGAGTAATTTTGTCACCATAATTATCTTTCTTCTTTCTCACGTTTTGTTAACCAAAATTTGTTATTTTGGTTCTCTTCGCCCATCACCACTAGCAACAGTTTTCCACCAAATTCGGCGCCGCCACCCTATTTCAAACCCCCTATGACTGGCGCCACAACCATCAAACCAGCATAACCTCCCACTACCGCCGATCGCCCCATCCACTTCTCACAGCCTTCTTTTTTTTGGTACAAAGGAAATAGAAATACAAAGAACTAGCTGGGGGGGCCTTTCAAAGGCCACTCCACTCATATCTGCATCAATAAAGCTTCCCAATTCCGTGGGAGCATTTTCAAGATGAACATAGTATTCTCCTTGGCTTGCCCCCAGGTTTGCTAAATAGTCGGCACATTTGTTGCCTTCCCTCAAGGTGTGAGTCAGCACGCATCCCGTTTGATTTATGATTTGTCGACAGTCTTCTACTAAAGCACGCAGGAGGTGCCCTAAAAGTAAGTTTTTATTTTTTTTATTTTATCTTTTACTTAACATTTATATATATGAAAATGTATGTTAAAACATACGGTCTGCTACTTAATCAAGTAAAGTCGTTATCTCAAAGTAAACATCAGGTTTAAGTGAGATCAGTTTTTCCTCACAATAAATACAACTACAATCGGTAACTAAATTTGCTAAACATGGTATATAGGTGGCACATTTAATATATTGCTTGTGTACATGGGTTTGCCCCCTCTTTGACTTTTTCTTTTTATTACTCTTTACCTATCAAAAGACATAAGTACAACTGAAAAAAAATGAAGTAATTCTTAAGCCTGTAACTACATGAGACTATAAGACAACAATGATCATTGCCAGTGATACATCATGGAACCGAACAAATAGTTGACACACTACATTATTAGGGGATACACTTCACTCAACTCTTCTCATATGTAAGCAGAAGAGCAATGTCTTGTCAGATTTTATTTCTATAAAGGTGACTTCAAATTATTGGAGGCTTTGATGTCATGTTGGGAATGAGGGTGGCAATTCACATGACTCAATTAGGTTCGCTTTCACTCACTTGCCATGGTAATATCAGGTAATAAGAATATCAGAAGCGCAGTGCAGAAAATTGATTGTCCAGCAGAGGCAATGAGAAACATTTTTGAGGAACAAAAATGGCATTCCACATGATATGATCTTATTTTGCACCCCCAGATGAACAAAAATGACAATTTGATTGAGTTCCATGGCAGAATGGGTCAATAACCTTGAGGTTTTTAAGACAAAAAAACCTTAATGTACCAATTATCATTGCCAAGGTCATAGACTAGTTAGAAATATCCCTCTCTTTCGATGCGAGATCGCGTATTTGAATCTCAAGAGGCGAGATATTTAGAATAAAGTTTCCGTCGTTGCGATAAAAATGATGTAACTAGTTCCGAGTACTTTCTTTACCATGCACACATTCTCCCATAGCATCTGACTGGGCATCACTCTATGGGGCGATTAATTAAAAGGTATAATTTTCATATTATTAATACGGAGTAGCATTTTGTACATCTTTTAGTTTAAAAAACCGGAGTCTCCCATATTTGTCACCACAAGTTGTTTATAGATCATTTTGTTAAAGCTTTTGAGTAACAAAAGTTGAAAAATCCTATCATATATTCTGAAAAACCGATTCGCTCCAAAATTGAACTCTCCCGCTACACTTTTCTCTTTTGAAGTTAAAGTTGTGTTATTAACAAGTAGCACTAAAAGCTATTTAAGTTTAGGAGAGTCTAAATTTGGATTGAATTTATCAATTCCCTGCTCGATCTCATGTAAACCTACACTTTTTATATATGAACGTAACGAGTAAATAGCAGTAAATGTGATTATTTTTTTATGTATTGTACATGTCTGAAATTAAGAAGTGAGAGTAGATTCAATTAACGTATGCAATTTTATTAACGTCCATGTGCCTTACTAGTACTAATGCACATAGACATACCATTCTTTTTGCATTTCTTGTAAAGTTGAAGACTAGAGTCCTTTCAAATTTATTAAATGTTACTAACTGCATCAAATGTGATCGCATATTAGATCAATTTTATTACAGTAGCGATCAAAATTTTCACATGCAATATTTAGCCTCCTTTAACGTGACATCCAGAATCCGCTCCTGATTTAAGTAGTAAAAGATGTAAGTACCATACGTGTTACCTACATGTGATTATGTATATTAGTCTTATTGTATCCACACCTAAATCCCTTCTTAAATACAAACATTTAACACTAAAGTCCCTACTACCTCATCATTTATGTGGCAATCTATGTAACACATAGTCCAGTTTTTTGTTCTCTTGTTGTTATTACTAGACTAATAGACAACATAATCACTGGTCAGCTTGCCTACATTATTTCTTGTGATAATTGGTATCACACAACACACATCTGCTTTTTCAGCAATTTTTCATTACTAACACTATGCTAACCACATTATAAAATAAAATGACAAAATAATGTTCTTTTGCCTTTGGGAAACAGTATGCAACTTTTAGCTGTGGATTGTGGATTTTAGCTTCTTCAAAAAAAACTTAATAATTAAAAGTCGAGATGATATTACTTACAAAAATTAGCAAAGATTATGAATCAAGAGCTTTGTTAGACAAAGAATACCGTGCCATTTTCATGGATAAATAAATAACAAAAATTAGGTAAGTGATTACCGTGAATAAGCAAACGAAAGAAAAATAAATAAATTGACGTCTTGCAGTCAATTCCAAGCGATTACCCAAACCATTTTACCGTTAAGTACAAAATAAAAAAACTTGAGCGGGGTATGAGAACAGTCGCGCTTCACTAGTAAGTGCTCCGTAGTATATTCACCGACAAGGTTTTGGCAGTCATTTCATGATAAATCAAGTACTCCTAGCATCGTTCGCGGTCGACATGGAATTCAAAATACCAATCAGAATTACTTTGCCTCTCCAACAAGTGTTAGCATTTGCCTGCTAATCTTACCCCTTAGTTACTATGCTGGTGAAGGGCGCCTTGACGTGCGAAAGCTTTCTTACCCCTTTGGCGGAGAGGGACGACCTCAAGCTGTAAACCTCAAAAGCACGAAGAGAACAGATTTTTGAGTTTCTAGTAAGGCTGTCGGCTGTCAACATAAGGCTGTAGATAAAGAGGATAAGTCTACTAGCTCTTATGTAACTACAAGTTCAATTATTGTACACAAATCCTTTGGGATATTTTACTTTAATGGTCCCAACTCCATATCAATCAACCACGGGACGTCAAATTCGTCTCAATTTTCAAGGTTATTTAAGTTGTGCACACAGTTTTCTCGGTCAACCGGTTGGTCGAAGTGAAGACATGATCGATTAGGAATGATCTTCATACCAAAAAGAGTTAACTATTCGGTTGACCACTGTACTATTAAACAAATTCAACTTTGGTCTTTGATTTGTATCAAAGAGACCACTGAACTCGTCAATTTGTCTCATCAAGTCACTATGTTAGGCTCTAGCCTAGCAGGCCCAAGTTCGTTAAATGACTTCGTCCGAGAATAAATATGTTATTTCAGTTGCTTCTTCTTTCTTTTTCCCCAGATTTCCCTTTCAAGCCCAACACCACCACCAACCACCACATGACGCCACCACCAACCACCAAGCACAACCACACTATCAACCCAACACCACCATCAAGCACCAAGCACAGCCATACCTCAACCATCAACTGCCAAATACAACTACGGCACCCCCTCCCTACCCCTCCGGCCCACACAATCAAGTACATATACAAGTGAGAAATCGATCACCGACCATGAATCGCCTGCATAGACAATCTTACACCTCCACGTACACACAATCAATAGCCAGCCATCAACATTACCCTGCCAGATGGGTGAGGGAGATCGACCGAAAGTGATAGCGGGATTTAAATGATCAAGGGGGGAAGGGGAAAGCGTAGGTGATTGACGGCGCCGACGATTATTGCTTGTGGGTTAGGGCTAATAGTGGTGGAGGTGGTTGAACAGTGATGGCTACTGGCAATTGGGTATTAGCGGTAGTTGGGTAGGGTGGTGGGTAGCGGGCATGGAAGGATGAAGAAGATGAAAATAAAAAGAAAAGTAGAAAAAAATTGAGTCTTTACGTTTTGACAATTTTGCCCCTAACTTAACCCCATGTGATTCGCACATGGGCACCTAAAATTAACGGAATAAGCCAATTGAGATCAATTGAAAAATTCAATGGTCACTTTGACACAAATTAAAGTCCATTGACCAAAGTTAAATTTACCTAATAGTATGGTGGTCAACCGAGTAATTAACTCTACTAAAAATAGATACCATTCAAATTTAAGGTCCTTCCTACATATTACACACACACACACACACACACACACACTATAAATTACTTGGATATCTTCTCCGTACTGCTCAAACCTATATTATCTTCCGGCGAAGTTTATGCTGCTATCCTGGTTGTAGAAAGATAATTACAACTTCTCGTACGGTGACAATTCACAGTAGCTAAATATAGTTGGGACATTTCTGGTAGTATTTTCAGCGAAAGATTTTAGAAGCACTTTCTCAACATTAATAAATAAAAGTCGCTAAAAATATTTAACGATTATTAATTATCAATATACGAGAGGTAGCTATTTTCCTACAATCCTGATTTCAGTTAAATTTTTTCCTTACTTTTCCTGACGGTATGCATTTTTTTCCCTTTGCGTTTAGTTAAAAACTCTTATAACTTACGTTAATCAGTACCACAGGTTTCTGCAGTGCCAAAGACTCACTTCATTCGTACGCAAGTTCAGGAATTAAACTACAGAGTTCAAGTGAAACGTAGAGTGACAGTCCTTAAGGTCTATAGTTCTTACTTTTGTTAGTTTCAGGTGGAACGTGCGTCCATACCGACTCCACAGGTTGGATATGGGAATGAAATGATCAAACTGTATCAGGAAATATATGACATGCTATGTTTATTGTCCTCAATGTGCCCATACTACCAACTGTACTAAGAAGTTTCATCATTCCTGCTATCATCCTAAGCAATCTTTTACCTTTTTGGTCAAACTAGGTCGAATGACAAGCCTCCAGTAAATCTCAATCGTATGCTCTAGTCCTGTTTTTTTTCTTTTTTTTTAATAAACATGAGAATTGCATTAATAAAGAAGAGATTATAAGCGTTAACAGTGGCAACTTTTAAGGCTTTGCATGCTCTAGTCCTGTTGAGACATCCATATGTATGCAAATTGTTCGCCTTCACACATATGCCTAAACTATTTCTTTGCACTACGTCTACGGTTCTTACGCGCAATGTCTCAGATGAAGATGAAGCTGTTGTACCTCTATAATCATTCTATTTAGGGATGGTGCATTACAGTTGCTTATATGACAATGAGCACGCTCTGTTTTCTTCCGTTCCAACAATCCCAAGTCGGGAATAATGCTCGCGCTTCGATATTCCTGGCTTCTTGGACCATACCACTTACAACTTCTCGTCATTGCTGATGGCAGCTGGAGCTTGGATGCTGATCATGGCCGCCAAGTATATTTTGGGTAAATGCATATGAAGATGGGTCATCTTGCCTATTTTGAATAAACAGAATAAGAAGAGAGTAGAGGGTGGTCTGCGGAGGCTGAGCAGACTCAAGGACTGAGTCACACGTCAAAGGTAGAAAGCTGACCCGATCAACAGGTCCAACTCGGTGAATCATTGACTAAAGTCAATAAGGTGAAAGAAAAACAAGAAATGCAGTACTTAGCAGAATTACTAAAGGATCCCACCTGTCAAGGGGCAAAACCCCCGAGGTGTGAGCAATTTCAAGCTCACATTGCAGCTCTGCCAAAACTGGGAAATACCTCTAATGATGCTGCAAACAGGGGACTTGTAGATAGCTTGCTTTCTTTAGTTTTTTGATAATTGAACATAGAATTGTATATGGACTATGATGCTTTTCATTGGTAATAAAAGGACCTATTACCCAAAAAAAAAAAAAATATTTCAAGCTCACACATTGCCTGTCATGACGGATCTCCAAGGGGTCGAGGCAAGATCTCACACCGGCAGGACACGAGGTCAACCTCCACTCCTCGAGCGTAAGGTTCTACGGGGCCAAGGAGATCAAGGGTAAGGTGGCTGGAACCAAGAAGGCACCGCACCGAGACATAGGACTGTGCGACAAGGCTAAAAACGTGCATTGGGGTATATATCAAAGTAGAGTTCCTGGTATTGGGCTTTGTAAAGCAGGACAATTTAGTGTATAATACTACAGGAGTGGGTCTGAGGGGGCAAATTGTACATCAAGAAAATTTCCCAGGATAGGCAGTGGTTCTACGAGTAATGGTAGCAGAGGCTGTGAACAACGGTGATGCAATGCGTTTTTCTGTATGCCGTGGATTTGAAATCGTTGCACTAAATTGAATATTTTGGGGTCAATGTTACAAGAAACTCCTGGAAATCAAGTATGACTTAACTCTAACATTAAATTTTCGGGACAAGACGCGACTAAAGGAAATTCGGGAATATATTGTGTAATTTTCCACTACAGCAGTCGCTGAATCTGTATACCCAGGCTAAAAATCTAAATACAGTGAATCAACAAGTTAACTTCGACGGAGACTACCATTGCTACCAGTAACGAGTATTGTAACATAGAACTGCGCAAGTCTTTCCAACCCTTTGTACATTTCGTCATTCTTACAGAACTACTGTTTCATGTAAACTAAATCCAATGAGGAAAGATATAAAGCTGCATCCTTTGATGCATAAAATTGACAATAACTTAAAGAAGGATTGACAGGAATGAAACAGATGTGTACCTAAATTACAAAGAGTCTCTCTCTATCAGTGGGATGCTGAAGGTAGCTTCCAAAAAAATTTCGTTGCTACAAGAATTTTTTCTCTCGCATTAGATTCAGGTTCCTTCTCATGTATGGTAGCTGTCCACCTTACAGCACGAGTTATTCGATCTACTTTGTCAATTACTTCAGGGGAATCTCGAATCACAACTGTTCCGTCAGGACGCAACATTCGATCTATTTCCACCATCAAATCCACAAGATTACACCTGCGATGAAGCCAGAGATATATAACCCTGACCATTACCTGAGGAAGCTAGAAAAATAATGTAATGAACTGATACGATAATAAAGCCTGTTTTTGCTGTTTTTAAGGATAATAATTAGTTCATGCAGGAAAGTAAGTATCATATTATTATCAGCAACCCTCAAGCTCACAACACTACTACAAATGAGGATAAATTTCCATTATAGAGTAAAATACTCAAATTTTGACAAGAAACGCCTACCTGCTCTTGCCAGAACCTGGATCTTTAATGAGCGACTCGATGGCAGAAACATGAATGAGATCATATGTACGAGGATAAGTTGAGAAAGGTTCACACCTACAAAATCAATGACACAAGTGAGGAAATCACCATAATGTCCCCCAAGACAATAGTTGCCATCATTTACAGGTATGTGGTGAATATTAAAGCCCGTTGTATCAACCCACCCAGACAAAAAAGTGAAAATGGATAAAGGTTGCAAGTCCAGCATTTAACTTCTTTCTCTAGAAGGTCTCGCTCATTTTGGGCTCATTAAATTTTACACAGGCAATCTTTACAGTAAATGATTCGTAAGCAAAAAAATCTTTTTAAAAATATCAGCTTGAAAAACAAAGAACATATAAAGTCCAGCATCAAACAAATAGAAAAGAAGGAAATAACTTAACCTAGGCAAAGCCATCTTGTATCTTACAAAGGCAATCAACCTATCAACTAATTAGGCGCATCCAACAGTGTACTAGATATAGTTTTCA
Organism: Escallonia rubra; assembly: GCA_033065855.1. NCBI lineage: Eukaryota > Viridiplantae > Streptophyta > Magnoliopsida > Escalloniales > Escalloniaceae > Escallonia > Escallonia rubra. Next base: position 286,011 of record JAVXUO010001279.1, read on the forward strand.
TACTTTTTGTACGAAGTATGTGCAGTAAGCTAAAATTGATGATAGATACACTAAACAACAGGTAAAATACCCAATTAATGATGGTATAAGATCTGTTTTGCTAGAACCTAGAGATATATAATCCGTACCCATTGTTTGCCTTCCCATTTAGAAGAAGAAACAAGTATTGCCACAATAACTCACCAATCATGGTAAACGCCAATAAGGCCTCTGTCATAAATAACACCAAGTGTTGAAGGCTTGCGAACAGGAACGACATTCATCACCCACGCAGGATCAGATAAAAGTGCAGCAGCAAAGCCTCCGAAAAATGCATTCATGTCCATGACATTTCGCACAGCTGGAGTGCCCAGCTTCAAGTTCAGTGATTTTTTATAGTAGGCAACCCTCCTTGCCCACCTCCGAGTGTCAGCATCAAACACGTCAACTCCATTTTTCATCAGTGTGGCCCTTGATGGAGCTGTTGTCAACCGCTGTGGCCACTTTGGGATAGTCCCAACAGCATAGTCTCCCTTGATAGAGGATGTCCGGCTGACACATTTCTTCAACCTAAAGTACCTGCAATACAATTGAGCTTACATAATAGCGATTCTTTTATGAAACAGCTAACTTATTCTGTTGAAGCGAATGCTGCACAGTAGAGATTATATACTAGACCCAAGATCATTCAGGACCTCAAAAAAACAGGTCCAGAATAATCCTAAAGGGGCAGGAGGGTAGACGAATATCCTTCCACGATCTAGGCTTATGTAGCAAAAGTTGCAAAGAAGAAACGCGCGTGTGTTGGGGGGGGGGGTGGGTTTTTTTTTTTTTTTTTGGGGTGGGGTGGGTGGGGGGGGGGGGGGGTCTGTGTCTCTGTGTGTGTGAGAGAGATTTCTATTTCGATCAAAATTACCATGCAGAATTTAAGTCATCAGACTCTTCACACAAATCAATCCCAAATTCGTTCTGGTTTGGAAGGCATGAATCCCCATTAGGCTTTTTCCAGATGACAGTGTTCCCATCCACAACAATTAGCTCATAACACAACGCTCTAGCAACAGCCTGGAGATCTGCCCATTCCTTATCTTGTTTAGGCCACTGCACTGGGGGACCAGAGATGACTAAGTACCCCCCTGGACGTAGTAACCGATCAACTTCAATAAAATATGTTGCATCTGAAAGAAAAAAATCAAAATCCAAGTAGTTAGAAAAGATGCGGGAGGTGATAAGGATGTAGAATAAGGAGCCAGATGTTACAGAAAACTCACTATATGCTGTAAAAGGGATCAAACATCGAGAGCAGTGCACCAGGTCAAATGAGAAAGCAGGAAATGCAAGTCTGCGAGTGCCAAGCATGGCAACAAAAGCTGGTACTCCTCTTTCCAAAGCAAATTGTATTTGCGATTTGTGTGAATCTCTTGGAGCAAAAGAGAGGGTTAAAATGTCTTCAGCTAATAGGTAACCCCCAAAACTGGCAACCTGCAAGGGGGTTGAATATTAGTCTCAGAAAGGTCAATATCAGGAAGAATCAGAGAAGGAACAGGACCACAGTTCCTACCCCACATCCCATATCAAGAGCTGTCCTCAAAATTCCACCAGCAATTGGAATATACTGTTTAAGTTTCTCAATATATTGTACTGCTCCATCGGGGAACATTGTGCCCCCACCAGGAAAGATGAAGTATGGACCTTCTTTTTTCATCCATCCCTGATGACCTTTCCTGTCAGCTATTTTATTGTATGGCATATTGTCGTGCCATATCTGCACATTAAAGACAAAATCAAAATGAGTGACCTTTATAGACTACTAGCACAAGACATTAATTTGAAGTATCTCAAATGGTCTTCTTCCGTCTCTGAACATGAACTAAATCGGCCAATGAGAAAAGTGTTCAGGACCCATAATCACTTGTGCAAGGCGGCAGTGCACTCTGCAGGGAACCGGGATTTAGAGAGGGAGAAGAGGGAGGGGGGAGGGGAAGGATTGTCACGATGCATTTCTTTTTTTGGGGTTCATTTTTTGTTGAATTAATCATCATGCCCCATGTGAAACTTACATGCCCTGGAAAGTTCAACTAATTCCTGATGTCCACTGAACATAGAGGATATGTAAACAATCATTACTGATGATTGGACGAAAACTTTATCTTGAGGTGATACTTAGCACCATTCGGCCATTTCAAACCCCATCTCTGGCTGAATGATCACCTAATATGCTACGGTCAACATCAGTCATCGTCATCCAAGGCATTGTCCCAAACTAGTTGGAGTTGGCTCCACGAATCCTTTTCTTCCATTCTTCCCTACTTATCCCCAAGTTATCCTCAGTCTACCCTTACCTCATCTTACCCCATCGGCTTCACACAAATCACTTCTACTTACATGAACATTTAAAGGCCTACATTAAATATGGCCAAACCATCTCAAGCAATTTACCCTCACATTTTCCTCAATTGCGCCACTCCCACTCTGCTGCGGATATCCTTGTTTCCTCTTTGTTTGGAGCACGTCCACTTAAGCATTCAAATTCGGTGTTTCTTAGTTGCCCAACATTATGAACCATACCATTGCTGGCTTCACTACCTCCTATAACAGTTGTCCTTCAACTTGAGAGAAATATTACGGTCACAAAATACCCTAGAAGCATACCTCCACTTTAGCCGACCTGCTCTTCTCATACTGGCAACATCATGGTCAATCTCTCCCTCCTTGTACATGATATAGGTAATTATAAACCATCCTATTTACTTCTTCCCCAGACCTCCTATCGCATTTGGATCCTAGAGTACTTCTCAAGAACCCTAAGACAATGTTTAGTCTTACTAGTTTCATCAAATGATATTTATCATCCACAAATAACATACAACATGGGAAATCATCCTGAATATTCTTGAAGATTCTTAAAGCTGACCCTTAGTAAAGTCCAATTGTAATCGGAAACTCACTAGTCATTCCATTAATTGCTCTCACACTCGCACTCATACGTATCCTTAATCTCATCAACATACTTAGTAGGCACTCATTCTTTTCTAGAACCCACTATAAAACATTCCTTGGTATCTTATGGCATGCTTTTTCGGGAAGATCCTTTCTCCATGAAAAACATAGTGAAGCATATAGCTACATAGTGGATCTCCCAGGCATGAAACCAAGTTCATTATTAGATACATTATTAGATATATGATAGTATGGTCTCTACCTTATTTTCCAGTCATTGGGGACTTGGCCTTCTGAATATTTCTGAGATCTGCTCAACTCAAAGCTTAATAACCCCACCGATTAACAACCCCCTACAGCAGAATCTGATCAAAGGTTATGATGCATACTTGTCAATTAAAGTTATGGTTCATACATCAAGCTATTACTTTTGTGGGTTGCATGTAGAGCATCGTATCGTGCATGAAAGTAGATTGAAGTTGATTGCCATGGTATCTTTCCCCAATTGAGAAGGATGATTTTGGGAAGGTCACGGTCAGAATCCCTCAACTGAGAGAGTCCTAGCTGTAGCATTTTCCTCGAAGGAGTGTCTACAAGGTCTTCTCATGAACTTACCATTCAGGGTATACCCTAGCATAAGGCATAAAGAAGGTAGTACACCCACAGTATACAACACACATGTTACTAAACAAGATCAACCAGGTTCACTGTCTTAGGTAATGGGTTGTACTCCCAGGCAGTCCCAGCCACCTCTAACTGCCCGAAAGAGTATACCCAATCTTAGATGAGATTTTCTCGGGGAAACCCTTCTACCTAAAAGCCAGCAGCTCTCTCTCTCTCTCTCTCTCATTATTCCGTTCCTAGAACCCCTCTTGTTTTGCTAGTGCAATTTGTGCACGAGTCTCTCTACTGTAGCTACAAACTTGTCTTAGATTTGAACTAAGGCCTTGTTTGTTCGGGCTTTTTTGCATTTTTAGGGGTTTCGTTCACTAAAGCAAAAGAGATTCATGGAAAAAGAAATCTCCCAAACAGAAATCAAGCCAAATTTGTGGAAAACAACTTCCGAATAAGAATTCGGCAAGTCGATTTCCATTTTACAATCTAGCTATCTCCACCGGTGAAACCGTCCCATTTCCACTAGGACAATTCCATTTCTCTCTCTCCCTTTAGTATCTATAATCATCCATCTCTCTCTAGGATTTGTACCATTCATCTTTCTTCTCTAAAAAGCATCCATACTGGGACAAACTCTCTGCTATTTCCATGAAAGGATAAAGCTTGCAATCGCAGAAGCTCCAGCAGAAGATCAAAAGCTTTTCCTGGAATTGCAATTCTGATGGTTGGTCAACTCCAAAGGTTCAACGACGGTAGTTTAGGGAGTAGATAAAGCCGCCCAAGTAAAGATAGAGCCTCAACTCAAGACCCCATCATTTCACTTGTAGTGTTTACTAAATTCACGTTTATCCTGCTTTCAATTTGGCAAACTTTAGATATGGTGATTTCTGAAAATATCTTCTGGAACTCCTGCTTTCCACAATATGTCTTCCAGAAAGTTAATACCGTAAGGAACTTTCCCTCAAACAAACAGGCACTAAAGCTTCTTACATTCACATTCTAATCCCTAATCTAACATCCTTAACAATGTGCCTAATCATTATCCGCTAGAGTAAATAAGATTCAACTTAAAAGACACAGTCAAAACAACAAAAGAAGAGTGAAAACAAATCGGCAACGAAAGACCTTGTGCAAGCTCCCAGGCCAATCTTAGATAAAACATATTTAATCCATAACATAACAGCAATCTAACATTGTCGAGAATGTACCTACTTCAAGGCAAATCGACCTGCCCAAAGAACTTTATTTCAACATATCAATCGCAATACCCTAGAGTAGCCAAGATTCAAGTTTGAAAACGCAGTCTCAAGTACAATCAAGGAAGAAAGAGCACAAGTAAGTGAAGAAGAGACCTTGTGCAGGCTCTCGGGCCACTGCACGGGCACACGGTACCCGTCAGGGGCAGGGATGAGGCAGAGCGGGGTCTGATCGGGCGGCGGGCAGTGCCGCTCCCTGTAGAAGTTCATCTCCCGGCTGAGCTGGCTGTTGCGCCTGGGGTCCTCGCAGGGCATGTGGTCGACAGCATCGGCGGGGCACCGCTCGATGGCCGGGTGCCGGCCCGACTCAACCAGCTCGACGAGGCGGTGGCGCTGCCGCGGATCGGAGGCGGAGGAGCGGAGCAGGGCCTGGCGCCCGGAGGCGGCGAGGGAGTCGCCGAGCGGCGTGAAGACCATGACGAAGAAGAGGAGCACGCCGCCGAAGAAGGCGGCGGATACCAGGTCGAGCAGCCGCCACTGCCGCGCATTGCGCTTCGACGACGGCAGGTTCAAGTGGCCCATATTTTCGATGAAGCGGTGATTCAAGATCAGATCAGATTCATGGAGGTATGAGATGTGGGTGTGATAGGCTTAGGGTTTGGAGTGGAGTGAGTGAGTGAGTGAGTGAGTGAGAATGGAATTTGTGAAGATCTGAGATTTGGGGTTTCTTCCTGGTGGAGTGCTGGCAGGGAGAGCGTGTAATGGAGTAATTGTAATTGTAATTGATAACTAATGTACCTAATCAAGGGATTCGCGCCCTTACTCATCGTCGGTACTTCTTCTGACACGTTATTATTATTAAGATGAGCTGGCGTGCACACGCGATACGTGTGCGAATCATTTATTGTTTCGGTCGAAGAAGATTAGCTTAGACAATATTTCATCAAAGTAAAAAAAGTAGATGTAACATCACAGAGCTCAAGGTAGTATATTTTAATTTGCATATTAAACCCAATTGTTTAAACCCAATAAGTATAGTAATCTAAGTTCTCATCTCTTTCCATGCTTTACCACTCTATTCAATAAACTTCTCAAGTTCTCTATCAAGCTCTTATCTGCTCAGTTTCAAGTAAGATCTTTTATCTTTACTAAGCTCTTAGCTATACTGGGGTGAACACGCTCTTGCGGTGAAAGACATTCTATGAATTGAAAGAAAGTATCTCAAGTTTAGTACGATAAGGAACGGCTTAATATAGTCACGATTTAGAGATCATATGGCATTTACTTATCTTCTGAGAGACTCAGTTCATTTTGTTTTTAAAATGATTATGCTTACCTCTAGACCATTAGCTAGATTTTAATCGATTATGCTTTCTCAAAGAACTTTCATAGCTACCCTAAAGATTTAACGAAAGTGGGAGCGAGTCGCTTAAGGTTATTTGTCGAAGTGATGGCGTTTGAAATCCTGTAGACTAACACACGCCTTGAGTTTTTTCCAAAGGTATACCTTGATAGTTCAAAATAGCATCATGAGGTTTTATCTAGTTAAAGTCTTATCTGGCATTCTGAAGTTTTGAAAACAAAACTAAAAACCTGACTCTCTCTCTCTTATTCTAGTTTTTGCCATAGTTCCTCTAAATCTTCTCTCTATTCAGCTATGTTTTTGTCTTACATATCTACATAAATGTTCTTCTTTCTTATTACTATACTTATTGGGTTTACAGTATAAAACTGCTCCCCATCCATCTTTGCATCCGTCTGTTTGAACAATTAAGTAATCAGTGTCTAAGGGTAAATGTAAATCTGGTAATTGTTTAACTTTTTCTTTTATGGTTTTGATTAGATTGATGTCTTCTAGACCTGCGAAAGAAAAGGAATTTGTCTAGGATTTAACAATTGTCTGGGATTAGTATTTCTACTGAAGTAGTTGTCTGGATAATAAGTCTGCAACGAAATTGTCATTGCCTTTTACATGCTGCCACTCAATTTTGTCTATTCTATAATTACTCAGGGTTGCCAAAAAATTTACCCATATATTTGTATATCTAACGTCTTTATTTTTGTTGACTATGGCCTCACGATCTTTACTAGAGAGAAGATTTAGAGAAACTATGGCAAAAACTAGAATAAGAGAGAGAGTCAGGTTTTTAGTTTTGTTTTCAAAACGTCAGAATGCTAGATAAGACTTTAACTAGATAAAACCTCAGGATGCTATTTTTAACTATCAAGGTATACCTTTGCAAAAAACTCAGGGCATACTTTAGTCTACATGTTTTCAAACGCCATCACTTCGGCAAATAACCTTAAGCGACTCGCTCCCACTTTCGTTAAATCTTTAGGGTAGCTATGAAAGTTCTTTGAGAAAGCATAATCGATTAAAATCTAGCTAATGGTCTAGAGGTAAGCATAATCATTTTAAAAACAAAATGAACAGAGTCTCTCAGAAGATAAGTAAATGCCATATGATCTCTAAATCGTGACTATATTAACCCGTTCCTTATCGTACTAAACTTGTGATACTTTCTTTCAATTCATAAAATGCCTTTCACCGCAAGAGCGTGTTCACCTCAGTATAGCTAAGAGCTTAGTAAAGATAAAAGATATTACTTGAAACTGAGCAAATAAGAGCCTGATAGAGAACTTGAGAAGTTTATTGAATAGAGTGGTAAAGCATGGAAAGAGATGAGAACTTTTTTGATTGAAATTTTCTTGATTTTCGATCGCTTGCTTGTACAAATGAATTTACAACCTATTTATAAGCAAAGAAAGCTAAGAACAGGGAATTTACATGATTGCCTGCTTTTACAGTTGTCCTGCTGGATGTTACTTAAAGGACTCCCAAAGCGGTAATATATGGAACGATACTGTAATACAAAAGTTTTTAAATAAACTACCTGGTGCTTTAGGCAGGGAAATACATAATCAATACAATCAATGGTTAACAACCAGTAAAACTTCTAATCCTTCTTTAGGAGGAGTTTTTGAATTTGTTATTAATATATTAGTTGAAAAATGAAACAGGTTTTTGTAAAGAGATTTATACTCTACAACATTATGGTGAAGAAGAACTTAGACCACGATACACTAGAAAACCATTTAAGAAACAACCTAGAAAAACCTATTTTTTAAGAAAAAACAAAGCTAGAAAACCCTTTTTAAATAATAGGCACGTCAGAAAATACGACAGTCGTAGGATTTACAAAAACAAAATTACTTGTTATTCATGTGGTGAACCAGATCACTTAAGTTCAAGTTGTCCTAGAAGAGAAAATAATAAAAATTTTAAAGCAATGCTTGTTAACAATACAAACGAAGATCTTTTAGAAGTAGATGAAACTTTAAGTGATACATAAATCATATATAGTATAAAATCAATAGAAGAATACACAGAACAAGATATCCAAATAGATACTGAAGAAGAAGAATAAGAAGTTCTGCCTGTAGAAACAACAGACCAACTTGATACTTTCATAAACTCGTTAAGAGACTCTAATATATACAACTTTATGTTTAACCCCATACAAAGTCAATTATTATTAGAAGAAGACTGTATACATAATTGGGAACTAGGAAAAGGCCTTGACACTTAGCCCTGTTACATATGCACTTGGTTTCCCGCCATTAAAGTAAGATGTAAATGCAATCTATGTTATAAAGAAGCTTGTACTAGATGTATAAAGTAAAAAATAACATAGAAATAGTTAAACCCATTACATTAAACCAAGAGAAAATAGAAGACACTTATTATGATAAAAATGTCAATAGAAGACTAGAAATTTTGGGATGAAGAGGCCTTGGCCAACTTAGATAACACTTTAAGAGGGGTATAAATTTTATGTCTTTAAAGAAACCTGATTATTTAAATTTACAAATTGACACAAAAAGTCTAAAAACAATTAGAGAAAACTTAGACTTCATAAAAGATCGCATAAAACAAATCAATAACAAGAAAAAGATAGGTCCTTAGCAAGATATTATTAGTATCCTAGAAAACATTAAAGAAAAACCAAAACAAATAGAAGCTAAAACAGAGATACTTCTAGAAAAAATAAATAAACAATCTATAGAATTTAAAAATGAACTAGACAAATTTAAATTAAGAATCAAAAGTTTAGAAAAGCAGAATAATAAGTTAGAAGATAATCTCATACATTATTTTAAAATACAAGGCTTAGAATACAAATGAGTAGTTCAAAAGACTACGCAGAAAACATTGATTATAAACAAATCATTATAGAAAGTAATAAATACTTAACTCCCATCTTTTAATAGGAACCTGTTTCCTACTTAGAAGTTATACAAGTAGGAAACATGTTCCAAATAAAGATCCCAGACTAGGTCCTTTTCCTGTAGATCAAAGATCTTTACTAGACAATTTATGGCAATCCTTTTTAAAATGAGACAATGGATGGTTTGTTAACACTATGAATGCTTTAGCCGACTATTTTAATAAACTTCGAGATACAAATAAGTTTAATTTTTATTGTGTTTTTAGAGGTATTATGCCTTACATTTTCAAACATTATCCAGAAGCAATGGTAGGTAGAGTGGGAAATCACCCTAACCCTTGGTACAAAGGCACCATTACCTTTGCAGAAGCAAATTCTCTTATGCAGACGCATTATGGGCCAAACTATTATATTAGCCCGGCCTGCCAGGATCAATCTTCTACAGACACTATTGCAGATTGCGAAAATTACAACACACTCATCAAACACTTTAATATTTTGAAGAATCGTTCAGACCATTTGATTTTAGAAAAAACACAGTTTGAAGCCAACGACTGGAAAAATAGATACACAAATATTCTTCAAAAACAGCAGTCGTCACAACCCATTATTTTCGGGGTTAAATAAATAGCTAGTCCGACTCTACAGGTAGTCAGTAAAGACAAAACAAATCCTGTGATGGCTAGTATCTTGCCCAAAGATACTGAAAACCCTTTGAATTCAGGAGAACGAATTTCTAGTCCAGCGTCACAGGCAGCTGGTAAAGACTATCCAGGTCCTGCTACAGTTGGCGTTTTACTAAAAAACGCTAAAAATCCTTCGGATACGAGAAATAGTATTCCTAGTCCAGTTCCACAGGTGACTGGTAATGACGAGCCAAATTCTGAGACCCCTGACCATTTGAGAAGAATGGAAAGAAGAAGAAAACAACACAAAGAAGCAAGAAGAAAAGCCGTAGTAGAAAATTATAAAAAACAAGTTTCAGAGGTAATTATTAACATGTTGTATGAAGCAAATCTTCCTAAAGGACCAAATAAGAACTGCAAGGATGACTCAGTTTCTGCAAGTCAGATTGAAAATGAAGACAATTCCAGTTCCAGTTTTGCATAAGCAAAGTTACTTCTTCAAATGCTTGAAGACAAAAAACTGTTAAAAACTTTAGAAAAATCACTGACTGGAATTGAATTTTCTAACAAATGCATATATTCTCAATTCATTACTAATGCAAATTTAACATTTTTAACACCATGTAATACTCAGTCAAAAACATATCCCTTAAAACAAGCTTTATGTGCACCAATAAACCATGCAGAAGGAAAAATCATTTTAGGCCTGGGAACAACAATGGTGCGCAGTAAAATATAGTCATTTCTTCTTCTTGATTCAGTAGCTAGTACTTCTGTTCTGTTTTTGTCTTCTATGGTTCCTCTCCCTAATATGTGTCTACTATTGTTTCTTATCATAAATTAAAAATTTGGAACCTGTTTCCTACTGTTTTGAAAATTAACTTATTGGTAAAATATGCCACCATTGTTGTTCATGCTTGGTTATTTGGAACCTGTTTCCTACTAGTATAACTTCTAAGTTACTACCATCAAAGTTGATCCTACTTTTACCTCGATTGTCTACATAACTGGTGTATTGATTAGGAAACATGGGGCATGCTTGGTTTTGTTGCTGTTGTCTGAAATTGTTTGAAGAAGAAGCCATTTTAGACCTGCGAAAGAAAAGGAATTTGTCTTGGATTTAACAATTGTCTGGGATTAGTATTTCTACTAAAGCAGTTGTCTGGATAATAAGTCTGCAACGGAATTGTCATTGCCTTTTACATGTTGCCACTCAATTTTGTCTATACTCAATTTTGTCTATTCTATAATTACTCAGGGTTGCCAAAAATTTTACCCATCTATTTGTATATCTAGCGTCTTTATTTTTGTTGTTTCTAATTATGGCCTCACAATCTGTTCTAATACATAATTCATATTTGCTAATTGAAAGAGCTTTAAAATGTTCTAGGGCATATATAATGGCTAATAATTCATAATCTAAACTGGTCAAATATTGGTTGCTTTCTTTATATTTTTCGCTTGCATATCTACATATACGTTCTTCTTTCTAATTACTATACTTATTGGGTTTATAGTATAAAATTGCTCCCCATCCATCTTTGCATCCGTCTGTTTGAACAATTAAGTAATCAGTGTCTAAGGGTAAATGTAAATCTGGTAATTGTTTAACTTTTTCTTTTATGGTTTTCATTAGATTGATGTCTTCTATATTAAAGTGTCTTTGTCCATTTTTACGAGTTTTGTTATATAAGGGGCCTAATAGTTTACTAAGGTCTTTAAAATAGATCCTGGCTTGATTTACCAATCCAAGAAAAGCCTGAATTTGTTTTAAACCTTCTAGTTTGTCAGGAAAATCTATTATCTTTTTAGCTATATGTTCTTGCAATTTAATTTTACCATTGCCTATTTCCATTCCAAGGAAATTAATTTGTGTTTAGAATAATCTATTTATATGATTTGTTATGTTTTCTAAAGCATTTTCCTCATGCCTTTCAGTTATTTGTCTAAGATATTCATTATGATAATAGCTATTATTATCCATGTCTGTAAGGTGTATATAAAAACCTACAAAATGTTTTAGATAATTGTTTAGATCTAGTACTAGAGAGTCTATATCTAAAAAGAATCGGATATAATGTTGTAAAGGACAATATCTTAACCTTATTATATCTTCAGCTATATAAAATCCAATTCTATCGTTTGTGTATTCTATTAAGTCTAAAGCTGTATATAATCTGCTAAATTCTTCATAATCTACTTCATAACTAGCAAGATCATTAAAAGAAAATGAATTGCTCATTCTTTAAATAAAAGGGGTTACTTGCTCTGGGTTACTCATACATTTTCCTTTACTAGATAATTATCTCATCAGAATCAATAAGACTATTAAAGTCATATGGCTCTGATACCAATATGGAAGGGGGTTTGACCGGAAAACAAAGTCCCCGGTTAGACCGTAGCCATCTTTGGTAAAAGAATAGCAAAGACAAAAACACAGCGGAATAGAGAGAAAATTTAGAGAAACTATGGCAAATACTAGAATAAGAAAGAGTCAGGTTTTTAGTTTTGTTTTCAAAACTTCAGAATGCCAGATAAGACTTTAACTAGATAAAACCTCAGGATGCTATTTTGAACTATCAAGGTATACCTTTGAAAAAAACTGAGGGCATGCGTTAGTCTACAGGTATTCAAACGCCATGATTTTCACAAATAACCTTAAGCGACTCGCTCCCACTTTCGTTAAATCTTTAGGGTAGCTATGAAAGTTATTTGAGAAAGCATAATTGATTAAAACCTTGCTAATGGTTTAGAGGTAAGCATAATCATTTTAATGGGTTTAACTAGATAAAACCTCAGGATGACTTTTACCAAAGATGATTAAAATCTTGTATAGTAGTGATTAGGTGATTACTACTTTCTCCAATTAATGTAGTTTTTATTGTCTGATCTTTTAATAAATTATTTAATTTATCTTCTAAATATAAACATTTTGTTCTAAGATTTCTAGTCTTCTATTGACATTTTTATCATAATAAGTGTTTTCCCATTGATTGTAAGTCTTTATGAGTATATTCTTCTGAACAAAATATATCTAGTTCTTTTGATTTAATTTCATCCTTTTCTACCATGTTAAAAAATTCTTTTAATTGTTTTATGTCTAAACCTCTTCCTATTTCAGTAATACCTGTTTTTTGATCTAAAATTTTGTAATCTAGGTCTTCTAGCTTAATCATCATCATTTTATGTAATGTCTGGGTTATTATTTGTTTCAATATAATTAGTAAATCTAACAGACATTCTTCCTGATGTATTTCTATACCATAAGCTGTCGGTGGGTATAATATTACTACTTGAACTAGTTCCTGTCATCCTATTTACTTGCCATTCTTGTCCAGAATTTTCTAGGGAATCAATTTGGTATGGAGGTAAGAGTCTAATTCCTTTATTTATTATGAAATTAGATGTATCTTCAATGCTTAATTTATATCCTACTTGACTGCTTTGTGTTAGTTTTCCTAAAATAGTACAAATTAAAAGGTTTTTGCCTTGTTGAAAATTCTCATATCCTCTAGTCATAATTTTAATTTTAATATTTTTTGCAAAATCTTTAGTGTTTATACAAAAATTTGGTGCGCAGTAAAATATGCCACCATTGTTGTTCAGGTCTACTTCTATGGCTCCTATTATTGCTTGTTCACTTGAGAATCTATCGTCTACTATGGCTAGAAAGACTTTAGCGCCTGTGTCTCTTCTTGTTAAACCTTTTATACCTATTACAAATAAACCTATATGTGTTAAATTAAAGTTTCCTTTAATTAATTCTTGTTCAGATTCAGGTTAATTATGTTTATACTTACTACATCTTCTCCTATGCATCTATTTTGAGTTTCTCTATAATGCATAAATAATCTTGTTTGGCTTAGAGTAGCATTGTGTTGATATAAAATTTATGGAGAAATTAAGTCTAATCTGTTTTGCCTGAATTGCTCATTTTGTCTATCTATATCAACTATTTGTTCTAGTGAGGCGATATGTGAAGGTAGAGTTCTAAATAATCTAAGAACTCTGTTTCCGACTGCATTTTCATTTCTTCTTCTTGTTTCAGTAGCTAGTACTTCTGTTATGTTTCTGTCTTCTATGGTTCCTCTCACTAATATGTGTCTACTATTGTTTCTTATCATAGATTAAAATTTTCCAATTTTCTTGTGTTTTGATAGTTTTAGGCTTGTCTGTAGTAATGTTTTCTAATTTTTTGCTTAATTCTTCTATATCTGAACTAATATCTTTCTCTTTGTTTTTTTATGTTTGTATTATGTTCTAGTTTATTTATTTTTTCTAGACAGGTTATGAGTAACATTATTATAATATTATTTTGCTTTCGATTTATTAAATCATTAGGGATTCCTAACGCATTTTTAGATATGCCTTCAGACGAAGTTAAGTATTTATTACTTTCTATAATGAATTGTTTATAATCGATGTTTTCTTCGTAGTCTTTTGAACTACTCATTTGTATTCTGAGCCTTGTATTTTAAAATAACGTATGAGATTATCTTCTAACTTATTATTCTGCTTTTCTAAACTTTCGATTCTTAATTGAAATTTGTCTAGTTCATTTTTAAATTCTATAGATTGTTTATTTATTTTTTCTAGAAGTATCTCTGCTTTAGCTTCTATTTGTTTTGGTTTTTCTTTAATGTTTTCTAGGATACTAATAATATCTTGCTTAGAAGGACCTATCTTTTTCTTGTTATTGATTTGTTTTATGCTATCTTTTATGAAGTCTAAGTTTTCTCTAATTGTTTTTAGTCTTTTTGTGTCAATTTGTAAATTTAAATAATTAGGTTTCTTTAAAGACATAAAATTTATACCCCTCGTAAAGTGTTGTCTAAGTTGGCCAAGGCCTCTTCATCCCAAGCATAATCACTATCGTCGTCTTCATTATTTTCGTTGTTGTTTTCTATTTCTAATCTATTTATATGATTTGTTATGTTTTCTAAAGCATTTTCCTCACGCCTTTCAGTTATTTGTCTAAGATATTCATTATGATAATAGCTATTATCATCCATGTCTGTAAGGTGTATATAAAAACCTACTAAATGTTTTAGATAATTGTTTAGATCTAGTACTAGAGAGTTTATATCTAAAAAGAATCGGATATAATGTTGTAAAGGGCAATATCTTAACCTTATTGTATCTTCTGCTATATAAAATCCAATTCTATCGTTTGTGTATTCTATTAAGTCTAAAGTTGTATAGAATCTGCTAAATTTGTCATAATCTACTTCATAACTAGCAAGATCATTAAAAGAAAATGAATTGCTCATTCTTTAAATAAAATGGGTTACTTGCTCTGGGTTACTCAGACATTCTCCTTTACTAGATAATTATCTCATCAGAATCAATAAGACTATTAAAGTCATATGGCTCTGATACCAATATGGAAGGGGGTTTGACCGGAAAACAAAGTCCCCGGTTAGACTGTCGCCATCTTTGGTAAAAGAATAGCAAAGAAAAAAGCGGAATAGAGAGAAGATTTAGAGAAACTATGGCAAAAACTAGAATAAGAGAGAGAGTCAGGTTTTTAGTTTTGTTTTCAAAACTTCAGAATGCCAGATAAGACTTTAACTAGATAAAACCTCAGGATGCTGTTTTGAACTATCAAGGTATACCTTTGGAAAAAACTCAGGGCATGCGTTAGTCCATAGGTTTTAAAACGCCATCACTTCGGCAAATAACCTTAAGCGACTCGCTCCCACTTTCGTTAAATCTTTAGGGTAGCTATGAAAGTTCTTTGAGAAAGCATAATCGATTAAAATCTAGCTAATGGTCTAGAGGTAAGCATAATCATTTTAAAAACAAAATGAACAGAGTCTTTCAGAAGATAAGTAAATGCCATATGATCTCTAAATCGTGACTATATTAAGCCGTTCCTTATCGTACTAAACTTGAGATACTTTCTTTCAATTCATAGAATGCCTTTCACCGCAAGAGCGTGTTCACCCCAGTATAGCTAAGAGCTTAGTAAAGATAAAAGATCTTACTTGAAACTGAGCAGATAAGAGCTTGATAGAGAACTTGAAAAGTTTATTGAATAGAGTGGTAAAGCATGGAAAGAGATGAGAACTTTTTTGATTGAAATTTTCTTGATTTTCGATTGCTTGCTTGTACAAATGAATTCACAACCTATTTATAAGCAAAGAAAGCTAAGAACAGGGAATTTACATGATTGCCTGCTTTTACAGCTGTCCTACTGGATGTTACTTAAAGGACTACATTACAAATAACTTTTCTAAAAGTCTTAAAGTATATAGCGCTTTGAAATAAAGGCTGTCATTTATTCAACAGCTGTTTTCAAGTAGCTTTCTCTATCTTCTTCTTTTCTGAAAAGCTTTAAAGTGGTCTTGTCAGATTGTGAGGCCATAGTTAAATACAACAAAAATAAAGACGCTAGATATACAAATGGATGGGTAAAATTTTTGGCAACCCCGAGTAATTATAGAATAGACAAAATTGAGTGGCAGCATGTAAAAGGCAATGACAATTCCGTTGCAGAGTTATTATCCAGACAACTGCTTCAGTAGAAATACTAATCCCAGACAATTGTTAAATCCTAGACAAATTCCTTTTCTTTCGCAGGTCTAAAATGGCTTCTTCTTCAAACAATTTCAGACAACAGCAACAAAACCAAGCATGCCCCATGTTTCCTAATCAATACACCAGCGTAAACAATCGAGGTAAAAGTGGGATCAACTTTGATGGTAATAACTTAGAAGTTATACAAGTAGGAAACAAGTTCCAAATAAAATATCCCAGACTTGGCCCTTTTCCTGTAGATCAAAGATCCTTACTAGACAATTTATAGCAATCCTTTTTAAAACGAGACTACGGATGGTTCGTTAACACTATGAATGCTTTAGCCTGCTATTTTAATAAACTTAGAGATACAAAGAAGTTTAACTTTATGTTTAACCCCATACAAAGTCAATTATTATTAGAAGAAGACTGTATACATAATTGGGAACTAGGAAAAGGCCTTGACACTCAACCCTGTTACATATGCACTTGGTTTCCCGCCATTAAAGTAAGATGTAAATGCAATCTATGTTATAAAGAAGCTTGTACTAGATGTATAAAGAAAAAATATAACATAGAAATAGTTAAACCCATTAAATTAAACCAAGACAAAATAGAAAACACTTATTGTGATAAAAATGTCAATAGAAGACTAGAAATCTTAGAACAAAAAGTTTTATATTTAGAAGATAAATTAAATAATTTATTAAAAGATCAGAAAATAGAAACTACATTAATTGGAGAAGGAATTACCTAATCACTACTATACAAGATTTTAATCTAGATTTTTTTTGTACAAATCCTAGATTCAGTAATCTACTCACTGTGAGAATACAATTAGATCATTATAATTTTAAAACCCTTAAAGTAAATAGTGCTTTGAAATAAAGGTTGTCCTTTATTCAACCGCTGTATTCAAGTAGCTTTGTCTATCTTCTTCTTTTCTGAAAAGCTTTAAAGCGGTCTTGTCTTCTTTTCATAAAGTTGTTCGCCGAAAGTTGTCTTCTAATATGTCTAAATCTTATGTGCTTATTGACCTTGTATGATCTTCTAGATTGTCTATATTTGCTAATAGATTATCTATTTCTTCTAATGTTATCTATTTCTTTCTCAAATTTCCTATGTCTTCTAAGGCTTTATTAATTTTATTATCTAATTCTATTTTGTGGTCTATATGTTATAGTATGAATAATTTGGGTTTTGTTCAGGTTCTGCACTCATTCTAGCTAAATTTCCATATTTATAAGAGGGTCTAATAGTAGGTTGAGTTGTAAAAAATCTACTTTCTTCTGTTTTTCTTGAACTACCGCTTTCTTCCATTAAAATGTATGGTGTTTCATTCATTAAAACAAAAATTTGTTTTGTATTAGTAATTTGTGTAAAATTTGATTCAGTTTCATAGCTTTCTGCTAAATCTAAATCATATTCTAATCTGTCTAATTAAATCTTCTGTGCTTATTGACCTTGTATTATCTTCTAGATTGTCTATATTTGCTAATAGATGATATATTTCTTCTAATGTTATCTATGTTGACTATTGCTTGGTCTAATTACTCCTAATTTAGATAATTCATTTATATGCATCTTAAAATCTTCTGCATCTATACTACTTGCTTCTATATTAGCAGTTTTAACAATATAATCAAGATTAAGAATATCTAATTTGCAGTAGATTTTGTTTAAATCCCATCTTTTAATAGGATCTTCTCCTATAAAAGGTAGTTTTTCTATAGCTCTGCGAATATTGTGTTTATTATTAGGGAGCTGATCCGTTGAGAGCGCTAGCAAAATAGGATAAGTTGCTAGCGCAATCTGACCGTCCACGGGCAATCTGTGGACTGTCTAGATCTTTTTCTTTGCATTTTTTTAAGTCTGTCCGCTACATTATGTAGCGGACAATTTTTTGACAAAAATATCCTATAGTTTGAGGTAGTGCCCATCCGCTACATAATGTAGCGGACTACTGAGGCACTACTTTTCTGACTTTTTTTCCTCTTTTTCTCTGTCCTTTATTTCTTTAATGTTCTGACACACACACACACACACACTCTCTCTCTCCCATCAATTTTCTGACTCTCTCTATCTCTCTTTCCCCCTTTCTCTTCCTCTCTCCTTTCTCTCACTTTCATCTCTCTCTTTATCCTCTGAACTGTGGCCTCCTCTGCCTCCCCAACTATCCATTATATATATATATATATATATATATATATGTATGTATATATATATATATATATATATATATATATATATATATATATATATAGGGTTGGGTGTAAAAGACTAAAAGGTGGAGAAGAAAACTCTTTTGCCGGCAATCTTGTCTGCCGTAAGGAGAATCGAATTGGAGACCCGCAAGATCTGAGCCGGAGCGGAGTTTGAATCGGAGGAACATGTATTGAAAAGCGTTTTTTGATTTACTAGCTTTTTAATGTGGTTGTTTCTCGCAGGAAATTGGTTTTCTGGCTGTTGACGATGGCGAGTTTGGTTATTTTGCGGATATTTAAGGCGGCGAATGGATTTTTCCTTGTTCATACTGCAGGATCTTTGGAACCAGGTCTTTATGTATATCAATGGCGTAAATTAGGGCTCTGGTTGCGGCGGCGAAGCTGAAGAAGTTGCGATCTGAATCTAAGCTTTGCAATGGACTTGCGCTGGAATGCGTATCTCGACAGTTCCTCACGAGTATCTATAAGTAACTTGAGTCTATGTCATGTTAGAAGTAACCATTTAGGGTAGCCACATTTTTTGCAATTGTGGGTTTGTCTACTCACTTCAACATTTGTGGGTTTGTTGATGGCAAAAGACATTGTTTTGGATCTATCTACTCATTTCAAAATTTACTGCTAGAGTGGCGCGGTGGTTCTTCGGCGATGGTGGCAGTTGTGGGTTTGTTGATGGCAAAAAGACATTGTTTTGGATTTGCATATTGCAAAGATAAAAGACATTGCGTGACTGAAAATACAGAGAACCCAGAACATCTAACACATAACCCAATTAATTTGGTTGTGGCAATTCGTTCGCTACATAATGTAGCAGACGCAATGAGCATTGATGACAGAAAGAGAAATTAGAGAGAACGACACGAGCATTGATGACAGAAAGGAGGGAGAGAGAGAGAGAGAGATATAGAGAAACATGTCAAAAAAATAATGACTGAAAGGAGAGAGAATGAGAGAAAAAGTAATGCCAACTCGTCTGCTACACAATGTAGCGGATGGAGCTGGAGGGTATTTTTGTCCAAAAATTGTCCGCTACATAATGTAGTGGACGTACTTAAAAAAAAACGCAAAAAAAAGATATGAACCGTCCACAGATCGCCCGTGAACGGCCAGATCGCGCTAGCAACTTATCCTATTTTGCTAGCGCTCTCAACGGATCAACTCCCAAATATAATATATATTATTAATTTTTTAAATTAAAAAAATTATAATTATTTTTTATATATTTATCCTTTTATACTTTTTTAATTCTATTCTTATCTCCACATTTAACTCTCTACCAACTCATTTTCTCTCTTCTGACCCACTTTCTTACACTTTTTTATTTTACTTCTCTCTCTACATTTAGCATTCCTCTAATCAATATTTTTTTTCCTGACACACTTTCTTCCCCTCATCTCTCTAAAGGGTAGAATGGAAAACACACAATGTATGACTTAAATCTTTAATCTGCGTGAAAAAAGTTGATCAATTTATGTGGGACGGAGGGAGTAAAAGTGAAACATTGTTATAGTTATTAAAGGTGTAAACTTACATCAAGCTTAGGTTTCCAAGTAAATTTAGGTATTAAAAAAAACTTCAGAATATCGTAATTTAACATACTTTCAACACTAGAAATTTTTTTAATCTAATAAAAAGTAGTTAACCAATATGACGACGTAATCATCATCTTTAGTAACGGTCAAAACAACAATGCTTTATTTAAAGGGAATCAGAGGTTCTTAGTACGATAGAGATTCTTCCTTCATTTTATCTTTTGCATCTACAATGTTAATCGAATGAATAAATCTTCTCGAAAAGGAGCAGTAGTCAGCAATGGGACACTGGCACAATGAAGAGCAATAAGAAATTTTATTGATTGGGAATTTGAGATTTTTTTTTAAAAAAAATTATGTTTAGATTTTAATTTATGATGTTATGAAACAATTGAGATGATTCAATGCTGCAAAAATCAAAGACTTGATTTCTTGGGATTTTTTTTAGCCTCGACCAAGGCGTTTGCGCCTTGTGCCTAAGCTTGCAACCTCTTTAAAGGGGCTTTGCTTAACCCTAGGCGAGGTGCGTACCTTGCGCTTTGCGCTTCAGCGTTCTAAATAACAACATATAAACTGTGAAAAAAGGTCGTGGCGAACATGGTTTTATACTTTCTTATATTATCTTTTCGATCATGGTCTCTTTTGTCGTAAGTACGTGTCTGTTCCCTATTCGCTTGACATGGTAGTGGTGTGTTCATGAAGGCAAGTGTCATAGCATTGGGTGGCACTGTCGTGGCTGGGTAAGGCTAACATGTCAATGTAGTCGAACATTGGTTATGTGGTTGGTTTTAGCCAAGGCCTAGTTGGATTTGGGCCTAAGGATATCAATAAGGTAGATCGGATGCAGATTTTATGAGATCCGTACCCGTCCCTGTAGCACAAATCTGCGACTCAGACTTTATCCCGTGCTGTCATCAGGTCAAGGGTTGGGAATATCATCCCCGGTATGATGGAATAGAAAAAAAATTAGTCTCGCCTTGATTATCCGCAATTTACCTTAAGAAATAAAGTAATGAAGAATGACCACCCCATATGCACCCACCTATCCCCCCCACACCCCCACCACCCACTCTACATAGATACGCACCCATACAGACCACCCACGTTGCATAGATACGCATACACACATACACACCATCCACTCTGCATAATAACCCACACCACCATAGTGCCCCCGCCCAATCCATCCACTAATTTAGGCTCCCATCATCGTCCACCACCGACACAAAAACAAACCACCACTGTACCACCGGCACAAAAACAAACCACCACTGCACCACCAACGCACAAACAAACTACCATAGCAAAAGCCAACCACCAAACCACCCATTTCACAGGCAAGCCATTTATCACAAATGCGGCAGTGAACGGGAGGGGGGTGAGGGATGTGGGGGAGACAATTGTTAGGGGGCGGGAGATAGCGGTTCTGAAAGATGCATAGAAGGCTGATGTTGTAGGTCGTGGCTAGGTTTTGGTGGACGATGGACCGGTGGAAGTGGTGAGGTGGTGACCATGCAGGAAATAGGTGAGCGTCTATGTGCGTCGGAAGAGAGAATAGAAAAGATGAGAAAGAGAATTGTTGGCAGGGTATTTGTCCACTTATATGTCACCGAGATAGATAGTTAAGATTGTAAGGTAACATCAAATTTTGGGAAAATGAAACATAAATTATAGATGGGGCTGGTATGGGTCAACGACGTGGGTTGGATACTGGGCGATTAGACTTAATACCAAAAGGGCATGCACCCACTGCGGGTTTAAAGTTTAACTACCACCCCCGCTTCTTAACCCAGTCAGAGTAAAAAAGCCTACTCCTATACGACTGGTGTGGGGCGAATATCTGCCTAGTGCAGATCAAATTGCCATCCTTACTTAGACTTGGACTTGATGGAGGCATATGACAATATGGTTTTGCAACTTTAAAAGGTTGACACAAAGGTTTCTACACGGCGTCAGCTATCATATTTTCTTTTGTTGCTACATTATCTTGAGATCACACCTTTAATTGATTTTGGGTCTTACTTTTCAAGGTACGCCAGCAAATATTCAATGTTATAATTCAATGCTACCAACCTAGTCAACCCAGAGCACACAACGCAAAATACATTTCGCTTTATTTCGTCTAAAAATTACTCAAGTGTTGGAATCGAGGCATCTCCACTTTGAAAAAGAGGTCGACGACATTCCCTTTGTGCTTGGATTGGACATGTTCTTTCTTTTTAGGGGTTCATCCCGCCCTCCTCCGATAGGGGAGGGATTTTTCTCTTACCTTTGGAGTCTCTACCCCGTTCTCCTTGCCTTTACATTTATTTGGATCTCACCCCTTCTTTTGGGTATCCCTATCCTACCCTTCTCTCTCTGGGTCATCCACCAACACCATGATGGCTTCTACACTAAGTGAATTATTGGCTTCTTGGGGCCTCCATGCTCCATGACAATTTTTGTTCGAGGGCTCCAGCGAATCCTTGGCTTCTTGGGGGCGGTGATGCCCGACCATGCTTGATCATCGTCTCCATGCTACGTGTCCTCAACATTACATCCACTTATCGTGCCTATGCGCAGCCACCATGTTGCGTGGTTCTACACAACACCCATCGATCGCGCCCTCACGCTATCTCCATTGAGTAGCATCACCGCGCACATCAAGTCGTGCCGCTCATATAGCCTTGCCACTTCTGAAATGCTTGAACACAACTGGTGGTTAGTATAGGTTTTTATTTCTAGACATGTCATGTAGTCAGTCTTGGTGGATGGGCAATGCGTGCCTGATAAGTAAAAGTAGCTAGTGATCTCATTTTCTTCATCTAAGAAGGTTCTTCCCTGTCTATTATATACGTATGAAAGTCTGTAACTATATGGTAGAAGTATATAAAATAGGTGCGATTGTATAAGCAATGTCCTCTATGTTCGTCATTTGTTCAATCAAAAAAGGTGGAACTTGATAGCGTATAAAGGTGTAATAATTTTTTTCCCGAGTCGTGAGGTAGCTATAAGTAGTCCTGGTATATCAAGTTTTAATGCCACAAATGGTATTGCAATAGAGATATCAAATCTAGCCCGAATGAAGCAGGAAATTGCAATACCGAGTTTTTGTTTTTATTTTTGTTTACCGTAATGATGCCAAGGAAAGTGGGTTCGTACCTACGTGGAGGTGCCACAAAGGCTGCAGTCCGCGTCAGCTTCCAAGTATGTTGATGTGAGACACAGCAAGGGTGGAGCAAGGGCAGAAACCGAGGGCTTCCCAGACAGAGCTCGAGGGTGGCAGTGCTGCAAGGGCGATGGCGCGGATGAATACACAATGACAGTCACAGTCCGATGCTTAGGTCCAGAGTCAAGGTCCTGTATGTTTCTCTCTCTAGGATTCTAGAGTGAGAAAGTGAAAATGTGAGAGTGAAGAAGAAGTTCTAAAAATGTCCAACCGTTATGTTCTGTCCCAAATGAATTCTCAAAACCTCTATTTATAGAGATTGAGATGATGATGTCATTAACTGACACGTGGCGCTCCCCAGGAGTGACACGTCACCGGGGGGTCCACGGGTGCCGGTGCTCCACGGACTGTCGAATCGCATATTCATCCGGCCTACCCCACACAACGTCGCTCTGTCTATCTGGAAAGACTGACTCCCACCGCATCGGTGTGGCCAGAGAACCCCCTTGATCTAGCCTCCAATCCAAGCCCTTGCGGAGTCCTACAAGCCTGGCAGCGGTGGGGAAGACCCGACGCCCAACTGCCAGGTGAACTAGGCGCGATGCCCTCTGAAGACTTGCTCCCGTCTCGGAGTGACCCGGGGTCATAGTCCCTAGGGGTGCCGACGTAAGCCCCCAGTGCCGGAGCACGTAGGCCAGTCACGCAGGCACCCTGATGGAGATAGTGTCCCGGAGGAGTCGCCTATCCCCGCGGGTGAGTCCTTATGCAAGAGCACTTGGAGCGAGTCAAGGTAGCATCCTGGAGGAGCCGTCTACCCGACTGGCCGAGGTAGCATCCCGGAGGAGCCGTCTACATAGCGGAAGGGGAGTTGAAGAGCTCCCTGGCAGAGATAGTGTCCCGGAGGAGTCGCTTATCCCCGCGGGTGAGTCCCAGTGCTGGAGCACTCGGAGCGAGTCAAGGTAGCATCCCGGAGGAGCCTTCTACCTGACTGGCCGAGGTAGCATCCCGGAGGAGCCGTCTACCCGGCGGAAGGGGAGTTGAAGAGCTCCCTGGCAGAGATAGTGTCCCGGAGGAGTTGCCTATCCCTGCGGGTGAGTCCTTGTGCCGGAGCACTCGGAGCGAGTCAAGGTAGCATCCCGGAGGAGCCGTCTACCTGAGTGGCCGAGGTAGCATCCCGGAGGAGCCGTCTACCTGGCAGAAGGGGAGTTGAAGAGCTCCCTGGCAGAGATAGTGTCCCGGAGGAGTCGCCTATCCCCGCAGGATGATGTACACTCCGGAGAGGGGTTGAAGCATGTTCCATGACCAAGGCAAGGTGCGCATGGTGTGATGAATGAGTGTGGTGCCCGGGGGCATGATGACATGATTGTGGCGCATGGGCGCGATGAAGTGAGTAAGGTGCCGGGGGCACGTTTGTGTCAATGGTGGCGCATGGGCGCGACATAGTACGTATGGTGCCGGGGGCACGGTAGTGTGACAGAGAGCCTGGGGGCACGGCTGTATCAGCGGCGCGGTGCATGGGCGCGGCGGAGTGTTGGAGTGTGACGCCCGGATGTCGGTGATGGGGTCACGGAGACGACGTCCGGGCGACGGACGATGAGCGTCGCGGAGTTGGCGCGTGGGCGCGGGCGACGTCCGGACGACGGGCGACGGGGTCGCGGAGTGACGTCCGGACGACGGGCGACGGGGGTCACAGAGATGACGTCCGGGCGTCGGGGGTCACGAAGGATGCAAGGCCTCTTGGCGAGAAGTGAAGGTGTTAAGGATAGAGATCAATGGCCAACCCATAGGGGGAGGCCAAGGCCAACCTCAAGGGGAGGCCGAGGCCGACCCCAATGGGGAGGCCGAGGCCGACCCCCATGGGGAGGCCGAGGCCGACCCCAAGGGGAAGGCCAAGGCCGAAGCCGACCCCAAGGGGGAGGCCAAGGCCAACTTCCTTGGGCAAGTGCCATGGCGCGTCGACGAGCGATGGGCGAAGTGCGACGGTCGAAGTGTCATGACGCTTTGCGCGAAAAAGAGCTTCTTAGTGACAAAGTAACGTGACGAAAGTGAGAAGTGCACGTGACTTGAGCGTGCATGCTTTGACCGGTTGTGAGCGTTGAAAATGTATGTTGCTTGTGCGGATGTGTCATGCAAAATGGGGCCGCAGTGCGCCTTTGGGTACGACCAGAATAGGTTGGGAACACCGTAGCATACAACCAAAACTAATTGTACCAAGCTTGGGTACAAATGCATCCGTGAAGGCTGGAATTCATCTGTAGAGGCAAGGAGAATTTTTCAGCTCCTTTATTGGTAACTTTTAGTGGTTTTGGGATTTGAAAAATTAAATATTTGTTATATGATGCTCTCACAATGGTTATAACTTTTATTTCTTGCAAAATTGTTCAAGGGTCGAAGATGTTATGTCGGAAGGGAAGATGGTTGAGGTGAATCCATATCAAAATCTAGAATCACTTCGTGCCTTGAATTTTCTGGTGGGACCTGTACAGCTTTGTGGTGGACCGCTGCACCGATGAAGGAGTATAGGTCACCCATTTGAGAGTTTCAATGTCTTAAGTTTCACCTCTCTAAGAACTATCTCAGAGTTGACGATGTGGAACTCGATATAAACTCACCTTGTTTATGTTTTCAGTGACTCGAAATAAAAATGATATCTATTTTCACCGAGATCACTTTGTAAAGTATCTGTACCACCTCCCGTTTCTCTTTAAAAAATAGAGCTATATATTCTTCCTTCGCTACCACCACCGCTAGCTTCCCCAGTGAGTGGTGGGTTACTGGGTGGTGCGAGTTTTTTGTGTTGTGATTCGGTTGCTTCAATTGGGCTATTGGGGCTAATTTTCGGTAGCTTACCCTTGCCGGGATGTCGTGGTGGCGGTTGTCAATTGACTTTTGAGATGGCGTTAGAATGTGGGTGTGCGTTTTGAGGTGCAAGGCTATTTGGGATTGATTGGAGCTCAGTGACCGGATTGTGGGTGGTTGAGAAGGTGGGTGGGTCATTGTAGTGAATCTCTCGAGTCACTACGGAATTTCAGTAATTCAACAGCGATTGGTAAGGAAAGATTGACAGAACAGGGAAGAAGAAACAAGAGAAGACGAGAGAAGGAGGAAGAGATTCTATTCCATGATTTCTTGATTGCCTTCTCTCTCTACACAGCTCTGTTTTAAACAAACAATAACAAACAGAATTTAAACAAACTTCCGCAATCCCAGGGAGGGAATAACGGATTATCCACAGTGCAATTCTTACCGCTAAGAAAACTACACCTGGCCTACTTAAGACATCAACTAAAGACTATGACATGGCATAGCCACTCTGTTTATTTAAAATACTTAACCCAACGACGACGTTTACGGTTCAGCTCCTCCCCCCGCCACCTGTGTACCATCTCTCTGTGGAAGCTTGATTCTAATCTTCAATGGCGCACGACCAGGCATGACATTCCCTTCCCCTTGAGTAGATACTTGTCCCCAAGGATTGAAATTAGGGAAGCGTTCCTTGAGTGCGTCCCAGTCCTCCCAAGTCTCTTCGCCGTCTTCCAAATTTGACCACTTAACTAAAACCTGGTTCACTGGTAGGTTGTTTCGCTGAATCAAACGATTTCCCATCACAGCAATGGGATCCATTAAAAACTTTCCTTCCGTAGAAACAGCTGGTAACGTAGTGGAAGGAGTGATGGTAACTCCAAGGCACTTCTTCAATAAGGATACGTGGAAAACTGGATGAACCGCTGCATCACAAGGAAGCTTCAATCGATAAGCCACAGTCCCAATGCGTTCCAAAACTTCGTAAGGTCCATAGAATCGTGGGGCCAACTTGAGATTTTTCCTGATTGCAAGGGAGGTCTGTCGATAAGGCTGTAGCCTCAGATACTTGATCCCCGACAGCAAATTGCCGCTCAGTTCTATAGGAGTCCGCATACTGTTTCATGCGGTTCTAAGCCTCTTGTAAATTAGTCTTGAGGTGTTGAAGCAATAACTGTCGCTCTTGAAGGTAATGGTCCAGGGAAGGAATTGCAGATTGCTCCAAGGAGGGACACACCAAAGGTTTGGGCTTGTAACCATATAGGGCTTCAAAGGGTGTGGCTTGAAGGGATTGATGGAAATTGGTGTTGTACCACAATTCGGCTAAAGATAACCATTTCAACCATTGTTTTGGTCTTGCCCCTGTCATGCACCGCAAATAATTTTCAAGACATCTATGCACTCGCTCGGTTTGACCATCCATCTCGGGGTGATAAGCAGTGCTTATGGATAGTGTAATGCCTAATAATCCGAAGAGCTTTTGCCAGAAATGAGAAAGGAATACCTTGTCTCTGTCGCTAACAATAGAGTCGGGTACTCCGTGTAGCTTAACAACTTGATCTAAGAACACCTGTGCCACAGTTTCTGCAGTATAAGGGTGAGACAGGGCGATGAAATGAGCATATTTGCTCAGCCTGTCTACGACAACAAAGATGACACTCTTCCCTCCAGAGGTAGGTAAGCCTTCAACAAAATCCATTGTGATATGAGACCACTGTTGAGCTGGAATTGGTAGTGGTTGCAACAGTCCAGGCTTATGCAGGCTCTCAGTTTTATTTCTCTGGCATGTGTCACACTGACTAACCCATTGGTGGATTAGATGTAACATTTTGGGCCAGTAAAACAACAAGGCAACTCTTTGAAAGGTAGCCTTTACTCCTGAATGACCACCTGACTTCCCTCCATGTAGCTCAGCCACAATTTGCTCCCTTAATTGATTACTGTTACCAATGTAAATCTTTCCTTTATATTTGAGTACTCCATCATGGCATGAGTAGTAGCTAGTTGCCATTGGATCAAGCACCAGTTCCCTGAGATGCTGTGAGCTTCCTCATCATGTTCCATGCTAGATTGGATTTCTTGCATCCATATTGGCACCACTGTTGACAAAGCTGCGTATATAGGACTGCCTTGTAGTTCGGGCAGCCTTGACAAGGCATCAGCTACACAATTCTCTGCCCCTTTCTTGTACTTTATTTGGAATTCATACCCCAACAATTTAGAAAGAAACTTCTGCTGAAGTAATGATGTCACCCTCTGACCAAGCAGGTATTTTAGACTGCAATGGTCTGTTCTCAACACAAATGCTTGGTGACTTAAATAGGAACTCCATTTCTGGATGGCCTGCACTATAGCCAACAACTCCTTTTCGTAGGTGGACAGCCCAACATTCTTAGTGCCAAGGGCCTTACTGTAATAAGCAAGTGGCCTTCCATTTTACATTAATACTGCACCAACTCCTGTATTGCATGCATCAGTCTCAACCTCAAATGGTAATGCAAAATTTGGTAATGCCAGAACTGGAGTAGTTGACATAGCTTGCTTGAGGTAGGAGAATGACTGATCAGCTGCAGCAGTCTACTCAAATGCATCTTTCTTGAGTAAATTAGTGAGTGGCTTACTGATTGTACCATAGTTTGCAACAAATTTTCTATAGTAACCAGTAAGGCCCAAGAACCCCCTCAACTCCTTAATATTCCTGGGTATAGGCCACTGCAGCATGGCTAATATCTTGGTTTGATCTGCAGCTACACCTTGTGAGGAAACAATGTGCCCTAAATACTCTATGTGATTTTGGGCAAATGAGCATTTACTCATTTTGGCATAGAGTTGATGATCTCTCAACACTTGCAATACCAATTTCAAATGAACCACATGACTAGCTAAATCGGGACTATACACCAGGATATCATCAAAGAACACCAATACGAATTTCCTGAGATAAGGTTTGAACACATTGTTCATAAGATTTTGAAAGGTAGCGGGTGTGTTTGTCAGGCCAAAGGGCATGACAATAAACTCATAGTGGCCCGGATGAGTTCTAAAAGCGGTTTTGTTAATGTCTTCATCAACCATTCGGATTTGGTGGTACCCACTCCTTAGATCTAGCTTAGAGTAAATGCTAGAACCATGCAACTCATCCAGTAATTCATCAATTACAGGAATAGGGTACCTGTCCTTGAGGGTGGATTTATTCAACTCCCGATAATCAACACATAGCCTCCATGTACCATCTTTCTTTTTGACTAACAGCACTGGTGAAGCGAATGAAGAGGTACTAGGCTGTATCATTCCAGTTGCTAGAAGATCATTGATAATCTTATCAATTTCTAACTTTTGGATGTAAGAAACTCTGTAAGGCCGAATATTAACTGGCTTAGCTCATTCGTGCAACAATATTCTGTGATCAAATTGTCTATGTGGTGGTAGCTGGATAGGTTCTTGAAACACATATGTGTACTCAGTTAGCAGTGCTTGTATTTCTGTGTTGAGCTGGCCTGATGATTGGTCATGGTCAGTTGTAACTGCGAAGATTTGTCCAAACAAGCTCCCCACATTACTTTGCAACAGCTTAGTCATAGCTTTGCAGGATATCAACTTGACAGTAGCACCAACCACTTCATTGCCAGAGAGCTCAACTTCCTGACCTTGGTACTTGAACCCAATGGTGTGCTTATCAAAGTTGAAGTTGACATTTCCCAAGGTCTTAAGCCACTGCATCCCAAGGACACAGTCGCACCCACCTAAGGGAAGGATTTTCATGTCTGTGGTGAACTTTTGGCCCCCCATTAACCACTGAAATCCTTGGCAAACAGCTTTACTTTGCACCTTTGCTCTATTAGCCACGGCTACCGAGAGAGGAACGATAGGCAATAGCTGGCACCCCAATCTAGCAGCTGATTTAAGGTCCATGAAGTTGTCAGTAGATCCTGTATTTGCCAAAATTGAGAAGGGCTTTTTGTCAACCCAGCCTTTGACCCCGAGGGTGGTATGTGTAGTGTTACCAGCTAAGGCCTGGACACTTATCTCCGTGATATCTTCCTTCTCAACTTATGTCATAGCTGGCTCATCAACTTCTTCTTCCCAATTTTCAATCTCAAGTTTTTGGTCCGAAATCAACATCGCAATGGTTCTCTTAGGGCATACCTTTTGATGTCCTGGTGTAAATTTGGCATCATACCAAAAGCATAAACCCTGCTCCCTTTTCAACTGTTGTTCATCAAAGGTCAAATGCTTTATGGGTTGGTTGGGTTTCCAAGGTGGAGTCGGAGGTGTAGGTAAAATTCCCTTATGATATTGGCTGGTTTGAGAAAATCTGGGGGTAGTAGCAAGCTGTTTGGTTTGGAAGGGTACATTAGTGACAGGAGAGGCTGGCGATTTTGGGTTAAAGGATGGAATAATTCTGGGTTGGCTGTGGAAGGAAGATGAGTTGGAAGGTTTTGGTTGTCTAAACAGATTGTGTATGGCAATTTCTTCTTTTCGAGCAATATGAATGGCCTTAGATAGGGTGGTCACTTCCCTGCTCCGAATTTCTGGTTTCAAGCCTCCCACAAAACTCTTGACAAAATATCCTTCGTCAAGGATATCAAATTCATCCACTACCTGAGCTCTCAGCTCTTCAAAGTAATTATAGTACTCTCCTACAGATGCAACTTGCTTCAGCTGATTAAACTCACCTATGACACTGTCCCTGGATAGGTTTGAAAACCTTGCATAAAGGTCCTCCACAAATTGCTTCCAACGGACCGTCCCCAGGGGTTTTATATAGGTGGAATACCAGTACTCCACTTGTTCATCGAAATGAACCGAAGCGTAAGCCACCATAAAATCCTTGTGGATGGGACATAAATCGAAATACTGATCGCACTTACGAACCCAACCTCTTGGGTTTTCCCCATTAAAACGAGGAAAGTTCAACTTAGGAGTTTTCATGGATGCAGTACCTGTGGTTGTCGATTGCAGTTGTGTTGAAGGGCTGCCCAACTGGTTATGCGAGGGGCTGCCAAACTGAGGATGTCCTAGCTATGGTCCTCGACTTGTTCCTCCTCCATCTCCATTTGGTTTAGTTACTAGCAGCGCTTCAAGCTTGGTATTGATTTGGGCCACCGTCGACATTAGATCCAGCTTCAGATCAGTATAATTCTTCTGTATGTCTCCCAGAGTCGCATCTAGAGACCCAAAACGGAGATCGTATGTCTCAAGTCTCTGCTCCCAACCTTCGGCGGAACTGAACAAACTTGTCTTAACTTGAGATGACTTCAATGATCGAGGCATAGTTTTCCAGGATCGCAATTAGCTCTGAGATACCAATTGTAGTGAATCTCTCGAGTCACTACGGAATTTCAGTAATTCAACAGCGATTGGTAAGGAAAGATTGACAGAACAGGGAAGAAGAACAAGAGAAGACAAGAGAAGGAGGAAGGGATTCTATTCCATGATTTCTTGATTGCCTTCTCTCTCTACACAGCTCTGTTTTAAACAAACAATAACAAACATAATTTAAACAAACTTCCGCAATCCCAGGGAGGGAATAACGGATTATCCACAGTGCAATTCTTACCGCTAAGAAAACTACACCTGGCCTACTTAACACATCAGCTAAAGACTATGACATGGCATAGCCACTCTGTTTATTTAAAATATACTTAACCCAACGAAGACGTTTACGGTTCAGCTCCTCCGCCCGCCACCTGTGTACCATCTCTTTGTGGAAGCTTGATTCTAATCTTCAATGGCGCATGACCAGGCATGACACATCCCTTGGGGTGGTGGGCTTGTGGTGTCGCGGGTTGGAAAAGGTTCTTGGTGAGTGAGTCTGGGTTCAACGTATCTACAGTTAGGGTGCCCCCCCCCCCCCAATCCAGAAAGTTTGATGGGATTCACTTCGGTAATGGTGGGTCATGCTATTGCTGTGGGGATGTTTATTGGATTGTGATTAGTTGAGTGGATGGGCCGTGTATGGATGATGATGGCTCTTATGGTTTTCAGTTGGCGGGTTTTTGACAAATCCATTAGTATTGTTGAAAGGGAATCCGATGCGGTGGAATGTTGATGGTGAGACTTTTGACATCTCTTTCGAAGTTCGATGATGAGTGGTGGTACGGTGATGGTGATAGAGGCTTCCAGATTGCTGTCAGTGCAGGTGGCGCACGATGGCACATCAACGTTGTGGCTTCAGGATGCGTGTCATTGGGTTGACCGGTGTTCAACATGTGTTATGGCGCTGACAAGGGCGGATGACTGGTGTCTGCTTATGGCCTTGATAGGTTTGATTTTGGCGGTCCGATCTTTGTTTCTCCTTATCTAATTCTAATGCAAAAAAAAAAAAAAAAATTTAAACAAAACTAGTCAAAGGTTATTTTGTTTGTTCATCGGCCAGCATATTGACTTTACTTTTCCCGAGGGTTTAGTACTATTTACTGTTAACTACATATGATGTGATACCTACCGAACGAAGTTAACATCCGTATAAAAATAGTCTATATTGTCCTTTACAATAGCTTGTACTTTGACTACTTTGCAGTTCTTTTCAGACGTATATATTTTTATTATTCTCAAAATTAAAAAAAAATGACTTGAAATAAACCGCAACCAAGGAGATACAGGAATAGGACTACGAGACCTGAGCAAGACTATATATCAGCGGCCACATCAATCCGAGTACATAAACAATGATAACATTTTAGTGACCACGTACGTAAAACCACTCCGAGCCAAAACCACCAACGTTCAGAGCCAGTGCAGTGCCATGTTTAACAAGCTTCAGTGCTCGAAATTCACAACCTGGTGTGTCCTTGCCAACCCAATCAAAGCTATCCTTACTTGTCATCCATCACAGATTTTTAAACCTTCCTCAAGGACTTTTGGTTGTAATCGTGCTTAATAAGATTTGCTCTTAGCAGCATGGCCCTGACATCCCGATCAAATTCATCCCCCGTCTGCAGCACTCGCTGGAAAGTGGCATTTCTCTGATCCGCATGTCGTGCATAAAGAATTTTGTTGTGGGAGTCGATGCGAGCCTGCAACATGGGAGGATAGGTTACTAAAATGGTTGCATAATCTCTTGCGCTCACGAATTCCCATCATATCAGCATTATTCCGTACAAAATATTAACAAAATGAGTAATAAAACCATAACAGCAAGGTTCCTGCGTCCTTCCAGTGCCGATTTGAATTTCAACCAAACAAATTGAACAAGGAGATAGTAGGGGATAGCAGGCTGAAATACCTGTATTTGATTATCTGTTATCAGAGCTTCTAGTTCTTTCTCCAAGCCCGCAACAGTTGTTTTGAAAGCATTGGCCATCATGTGCAGATCAACTGATAGAAAAGGGTGAGTGTACTGGATCAGGGCCTTGCTACGAATTTGCTCATAAAGAGTCTCCACATGATCATGCAAATGGATGTCGAGCAGAAGGTTTGCTTTGAGACTTCCAAGATAGTCCAAACATGAAGCATAATGGCTGCATATAAGGTGAAACATGTTAGCTTTATACATGAAAATGCTAGTGGGATCAACAACTAATTCTAGCAAAAATTACTACCACATGAGCAAAATTTACTAGCAAACGACACACAAATTCAACACACCATCGGTCATTTTAGTAGTAAAATTGCTTGTTTGGTACTAAATTTTGCTTGTTCAGTAGTAATTTTTGCTTGTTCAACGGTAAAACTAGAATGTATGGTGCATTCGAAACCACTAGAAGTGCACTATGAAATAATCCAATTAGAATATATGAACAATAAGTTTCTCTAGGGGAGAGAAAAAAAAATGAATCAATTTTTTAATCATTTTTTGAAAAAAAAAAATCTAGCAAAAGTCTTGTGTACTACGCAAATCTAGTGCCTATTCTCTCCAATATGCAAACCTTATACTTCATCTGAAAAATCCCAAAAGGAGACACTATCCCAGAACCAAAACAATGCAACCCCTCAACATCTAAGGACAAAAATAATTGAGGAAGACAAAGAGGAAAAGACAGACCAGACGAGCCGAACACTTAGGTCTTCTTGTGAGCAACATAATTATCACAACCCCAATGTTCATAAATATATAAGAAAATACAACCAATGGAATTATCAACAAGATAGCATGGAAAGGATGGCACTCCTCAAAAAGAAATAAGATGTAATTGACCTCCGTATGAAGCAAGAAGAGGAACTTCACAATTATCGAATAGATCACCCGGAAGGAAACTAGTATACCATGCAACGTAACATAGGGAAGGAAAAGAGCTTCTTGTGATATGTATAACAAGCAAAGACAGGACATTGACCAAACCATTTAGCCCCCTCATAGGGTCTTATATAACTTTTACCCTCAACATCATCATCTAAACCTCCCAAACTTGTAAGGAACAACATGGGCATTCCCAGGGTTGAACAGCTTTACCCTTGACATATATTAAGGATAAAAAGAGAGACCTCAAACATAACCAGAAATCTAAAATCAAAGCAAAGAGAGATGAGAACAATTACAACAACTATGACTTTTAATCCATCAAATCAGAAAGATTGTTTTAGTTCCAATTTACATAAAAAAGAAACAGGAGACTAGATGATAGGGTTCGGACCTCAAAGCTATGGGCTCCCAAGCGCTGCCATTAATTTATTTATCATTTTCAGTTGCTTTATTGCTTCTCGTTATTCATCCTAGCTAGAGCATTTTGGTGCTTCATTTGTTCTTATTATTATTAGTTAGGATATCGGTCACTCCCCATAAATAGTGTGTAAAGAGATTACTTTTGGTTCAGTTTTGGATATTAAGAATTTATTGACAAAGTTTAGTTGACTCAAAGAGCCTGAGAGTACTGTAAACCCGGCAGGAGGGTGTGCAAATTGAATGTTTTTTTATAAGTTTCTTAATCAGGGAACCAGAAACAAATATATATCCTCCAACAAAGGTAATAAGAGTGGCTATACTTTTGGCAATTACAGTCTTCTCGTATGTTACTTTTCACAGCAATGAAATCAGGATCGATAAAGCTTTTCTAAAAGAATCAGCAATTTCTATCGTTTCAGCTTAAGATTAGCATCATGTATGCTCAAGATAGCCCAACAAATCGATGAAAAACTAAATTATATTACCTGGAATAGAAATCATGAATAAGTTCCCTTACTTCAGGAACTAACTCCAAGAAATTTCTGAAGTTAATGTTGTCTATAACCTTGTTCTGCCAAAGAAAAAGTATTTTATTAGTTTAAATTGAGATAAAATTTCAGAAGAAAATTCCAGACACAACTGAGAAACCAATCAGAAGAAAAACGAGCTATGCCTTCAGCTCTGTACGGTCAAAACTTGCAAGTGCACACAATCCACCATATGTCGCAACATCTTGAGCTGCAATAACTTCTGAGTAGTTGTTTCCCAATTCAGGACTTGTTTCCAGGAACTGCAATAACGTAGATGACTCCACATAAATTAGAGGCAAAAATTACAAACTTAAGAAAAAAAGGCTAATATCAATTTTCCTCAAGTTTAATTTGGTACCAACAACGTGAGTGTCTAAACCTTAGTTGCACAAAGCGGGAGCGGGGGCGGGGGCGGGAGCGGGAGCGGGGGCGGGGGCGGGAGCGGGAGCGGGGGCGGGGGCGGGAGCGGGAGCGGGGGCGGGGGAGCGTAAGCACCAAGAAGAATCTGAGGTTGGGAGCGGCTTGAATCAATAAATGCGTAAAGAGTATTATCATTTGTTTAGTATAGTTTACATAGCCAGCAACAACAAACAAGGAAGCTTTAAGGACTTGAAGGAGGAGAGAAACAAGGAATTGAGTTGAAAAGGGCTAGATTTTCAGGTATTCTCTCACTTGTTCCATGCATCTCTATCCAGCTAATGGGATTGAGTTCCCATATTAGCTTGGGACGAGATCCCATGGAGCTTCTAACTTGGGATCGCAAAAGCGAGTTTCCGAGAGAGAAACGTCACCTTATTAGGAGTTTCCTGCAACTAAGGTCTAAACTGCTAGTCACAAAGAAGAACACCCTACATGTGGTTTACATGCAGGAAAATCTAATATTTTGCTCGAAAACAACGTAGTTTGAATTATTTATAGGTAAAATGACAGAAGTACGGTCAATGCTTTAATGAAATGACAAAATTTCCATTATTGAATTGGTCCAAACCACATTGTCTAAAGCCACGCCATAACAATATTTTCCATACCATGCTTGAGCTTTGCCCCTAAACTGCTGGGATTTGGACAAATAGTAGAGATTTAGCACCGTGCTAGGTTATTCTTGAAACATGTTCAGCTTCTGTTCAGCTCCTAGGACCAAGGAGGCATTGAGCTATGAAACCTTAAGTAGATGTCGGGCAGTAAGGAAAAATGCATCCGAAAATATTGGGCATGTAAGACAAGCCACATCTAACATGGATTGGACTTTGACAGAGCTAAGATAATGATAGCAGGCCTGCGACTAGATGGCAGGCAAAATAGTTTTTCTTTCTATTTCTGCATAACTCAAGTTAGAAAAGTAACAACAGATCAGAGAACAAACCTTCCGAGCAGCAAGCTTGTACTTCTTTGCTTCCAGATAAGCAATTCCAGCAGCACAACGTAATTTTGCAGCCGTGATGGTGTCCAAAGAATCTGAATTTTGTGAATTCTGCTCGGCTTTGCTAACATAACTTGAAACATGTGTGAACTGACCCATCTCAATGCTGACCAAAATCGCATTCAAACACATATGAGTAATGTGCTTCCCTGTTGTGCAATAATCACGTGTACGTACGTAATTCTTAAATGCATCCCCAAGTAAACCATGCACATAGTAAAAATCTCCAAAATCATTGTATCCCATTCTTATGCTTTCTTTGATCAAATTTGTCTGGACAAAAATAAACACGGGTCAGAGAAGGAGACAAGACTTTATTATTTTGGCGACACAAAATAAAAAGCATTCGCAGCTTTATAATGGTGCGAGACCAAAGTATGCATTTTCTGAAATCATACAACTGTTAATTCAAAAAAACTAAGCATTTCCTGACAAAAAAACAGTTCCACTGCATAAATCACTCGCACAACATATCCAATTACTTTCACACCATTTTCTATTTGACAAGTAAATAACTTCCAATGTAATTATCAAAATTCTGGCTGATTAAGTTTAATTGATCTTCCAGCCATAATGGAGGGAATTGAACCATGTCAAATCTGGAATCCTAGCAACTTTGAACACCTCCTCTAACCATTGACAGGTCCCATAATGCTTTTACATGAGATGTTATTGCACCTCAAAGGGAGGCACCAGATAATGGTATCCAGCAAAAATCTGAATTCTAAAAGAACGTTCAGAAAAGCCATTCGCTATATGTTATTTTGCCTATGTCTGACGTGCCACAGATGCACTTTTGCCTTCTGCGGCAGGTGGCAAATAACACGTCGACAGCACGCCCAAAAATGAAAAAAATGCCATCAGTGAGTAAGTTTGCGGTAGTTTAATGGCTCGGCATTTAATTAATTGGCTAGGAAATATGACAAATATGTAACTGCTGAATGTCACCTAATCCGTGTTTAAACTTAACCAAATAATGATGCAAATGGAAAATTCATGTAATTCTGGGACTGGTGTTTAACTATTGGTTTGTATTGGGCAAGAAAAACTTAAACTTTTGGTGTTTGCACAACCTTTCAGAGTATTATACAACCCAAAATACATACAGTCAAATATGAAGATAGGCAATCCTTATTATGGAAAATGCATAATGTGGTGTATCTAGTACTCTTACCCAAACAGCCAAAGTTACTATTGGTCGTAAACAAAGTGGCATAAAGGAAAGGGGGAAGAGGGGGTTGTTGACAAAGTCTGCCAAGATGCAAGGAGGACAATATAAACAATACCCCATGAAGGATACAGAATCCTACTGATGATTCAGCCACAAGCAATCCTCAAAAGGACGCCCAAAAGGAGATTCTAACAGTTTGAAGTTTCTCAGCCAAGTAGAAAATCAAAGATTTTGTCCTGCTAGTGTTCCATGTAACAAATTACAATGCAGGAGCCATAAACTAAATATGTCAAACAGGGCACTATGACTAGCATATCAGTGAAAGCAATTACCTCTGTACTTTATCTTACAAGGTTGACAGCTGTCAATTACCGCCAATAATCGAGCGTAAGATCCTTACGTTGCTTTCAAATATTATGTTCTTCAAGTAGGCCAACAAAATTAAGCATTTTCATTACTGTTCCATCTTTTCATCTTTTATGACCATGCTATTCACTTCCTACCAGTATTTTTTTTTGATATAGTTCGATGCTTAACTGGTTCAGAAAATTTAGAAAATGGCAAACAACAATTAGACACCAAGGTCTTTATACTCAGTGGAAGGTCAATGACACCGATCAACAACCTTTCATGATACCAGGGGCACCACAAAATGTGCACATTGCATAGCAAATAGGCTCCAAGATAGAGGCCATAAAATTGTAACAACATAGTGATAATAGTCTTTTGTAAATCCCTAACCCATGAAGGATATCAAGCATAGATAGCTGGTTGG
This sequence comes from Escallonia rubra, assembly GCA_033065855.1. Classification (NCBI taxonomy): domain Eukaryota; kingdom Viridiplantae; phylum Streptophyta; class Magnoliopsida; order Escalloniales; family Escalloniaceae; genus Escallonia; species Escallonia rubra. The sequence continues at coordinate 324,320 of JAVXUO010001279.1, forward strand.
CATCACAATTAGATCTTTATCAGACAATCACTCCCTCCCATTCGGTGTTACAAGGTTTCATAACTGCATTTTCTCATTCCCAAACTCTCTTTCAACCATATCATGAATTAGCTAAATAGAAGTCGAAACCCCAAATGATACACAATAATATCTAACTTAAAAGAGCAAATAAACTCATAAAAGAACCTCACATGCATATCAATTCATTATCACAAAAGAACCGCCAACAATAGGAAACCATATTAATTAACATATCCAAAATCCCTAACAATATCAATTTACATATGCAAACTATACAAAGAAAACACACAGACACACAATATAACAGAAATAGAAGTAGAAACCATACCGATAAGCTCTTGAGTTTTACCGAGTCTAATATAGGGTAGACACTACTTTAACAGGAGGTAGAAAATAGTTAAACATAACAATCAACATATCCAAAGTCCCCAACGATAGTATACATATATGTGGACATATACAAAATAAAAAACACACACACAACACGAAAATATTTATTTAACAGAAGGTAAATAGTTAGTCAAAACGGAGCATTACCCTGTAAGCATTGAGCTCATTCTCGAGCTTCTCCTTCCTCTGCTCAGCGCGGCGGTCCACGGCCTCGGCCCAGGCCGGGTCGGGCCCGTACTCGGGGCCCAGGCGGCCGTCGATCCTCTGCACCACCTCCCTGAACAGCTGCGTGTTCTCGCCCTTCTTGATCTCGTCGTAGGCCATCCGCAGTGCCTCCAACTCCATCGCGCCGCCGCCACACCGCTCGGCGATGAACAGCAGCCGCACGACCTTAGTCCGGCCGCTGTACAGCGCCGCGTAAGCCTCCACGTCCAGCTGCTCGCCGCTGATCACCGGACGGCTCGGAGGATCGTCGCCGTTGGCGTAGATCTCGTCGATCATCTGTCCGGTGGACTCGTCGTCGGCTTCCATCGGTGGTGCTGTAAAGCCCTAGCTTTTGCTCTGTGCAAACGATGTGCGACGGATACACTACTGGTGGGGCTCTCTGCACCGACTGCACGTGTGACGTTAATAAATTTTGGTTCAGTACCCAACATGGCGTTGCATACCGGTATAACAACCATCGCGTTATATCCGGAAATAATAACTTATCCGAAAATAATAATTATTAGTGTTGAGCCAAGATCGCGTACTTATATGTCTAGTCTAATAATAATAACAAAATTAGTATCGACAAAAAAATAATTAACTTTTTTTCACATTTTCATATGAGTTTTTCACTAATTTTTGTTAAAAATAAACCTGAGTAATAACTGTTAACTTTTAGTAATAAATAAAATTGAAAAACAGTATATGAAATTATTGAAATGGTATGTCCCAACTAATAACAATAATAGTGATTATTATACTAAGAATAATAATAATAATAATCCATGTGTTGAGGTTTGTATTATTTAAGTCCACCAAAAAAAGAGTAAAGATATGTAACAAATGACTGAAAATAAAATGTGAGAATAAACCACATACATATACTTGTAATGAAATAAAAGGAGGGAGATGTATGTTAGCTAAAGAGAAAAACTTATAAAGAATATTGGTCTTCTCTAAATAATAGAAAATATTAAAGATTTTTGAAAAATCTTAAGAATTAATGGAATTACAAGATATAAATGACATTTTTCAGTGGGATATTTTGATATAGAAGAGAGAGAAATGTAAAATCTATTTAGTTGGCTGAATTTCAAATGACAAAAAGGAATTCAAAACAAATTGAGTACAAAGAGAGTGAGAGAGATAAAAAGAATCCAAATTATTATTACAAAAGTGAGTAAATTCAAAATGCTTTCAAAAGTCAAAATAAGGAAGTCCACGTGGTGAGCTAAAAGAGTCTTCATGCAAGCGGTGCGATGCCTCTCTAAAAAAGGCGGCTAGTAAGTACTTATGAGCTCCTTGACAGGATCTTATAAGGCCAAAGTCTCCCACGACAAATGTGGTATATAGCAGTGGCAATGGGGCGGGCCAGATGCGAATTTCACAATATATGTACCGTCCCCGGTAGCACAAATCTACCACTCCATCCCGCTTCACCATCGAGTCAAAGGATGGGAATATCATTCCCGATCCGTTGGACTTAAAAAAAACCCTCCCCGCACCGAACAGACGACGAATAACCATATGCAGGTTCTGAAACTTAGAAACCCGCACCCACACCCCTCATCCCCTTCACCGTACACATCTGTAGATACGCAAGTACAGATAAAACCACCGGCTTACAAACCAACTGAAACCAATAAAACAACCATAGAAGGGGGTGAATATGGTTTTTGAAATATAATGGGGAATTTAAACTAAGCACAATCATAAATATCAAGCAAACCAAGTAATACTTCAATTAAGATGCTAACTAAACAATCTCAAACAATTAAAGAGCAATAAGTAAAGATATTGAGTTAGAGATACTTGACAAGGAGATTTAAATGGTTCGGCTTGATATACCCTCAAGCCTACATCCACATCTTCAAGGAAGTCCCTTGCAAGAGCACTAGAATCTACTAGCAATAATCTTCTTCTGGGTCAAGATCAAAACCCTTACAACACTTGGTGATATCCCCACACCAAGCACAAGCCTTGAATCCACAAAGCTCACCCAAGACTTGATAAACCCAAGCCTTGATCACAATCCTTTTACAAAGATCAAATGTGTACAAAGAAACCCTCTTGAAAGGAAATGAGTACAAATGAAGCTCTAGTGCAATAGAAAGATGAGAGAATTGATGACTTGAAGAATGCTCACTCTCAATCAAAGAATTGTTCACAAAGATGCTCTCTTTAATGATGTAAAATCATGAAGATGAAGAGAGAAAAGTTTAATCTATGAGCCTTGATGTTTCTCTAATGAATAGAGGCTTAGGATGTGGTTTCCATGGTGTATAATGAAGCCCCATATCATTTATATAGAGAAGAGATCAAATATAGCCGTTATAGGCATAAAGAGGGCAAAACTGCCATTGCAGTCGACTGTAACCAATGCAGTCGACTGTAATCCCTCGAAAATAGCCGTTGGAACTGAATTTTGACCAATGCAGTCGACTGTATTAACAGTCGATTGTAATACCCTACTGCCTATCGGCTGCCTCACGGAACCCCCTTTCCTATTTTGGGCATAACTTTCTCTAGAAAAATCGGATTGAGGTGCCATTTTTTTAGTTGAAAAGCTAATGAAAAGTTTTATCAAGATATAAAAAGATTAGCAACAAAAACAGTTTTGAGAAAATTTGAGTGAGCTCCAAAGTTCATTCATTTTCAAGAACCACACTCGTGTGAAAGGTTATGAACTCACATGCAATGCACAAGGTGTCCTAAGGTCTTTTTAGGTCATAGTCATCAATCCAAGCATCAAACCAAGACTAGTTACATAATAGGAAAGATCAATTATAATCGATAGTAACTTAGCCGATGCATTATTTGTTGCTCTTCGACATTGGACTTGATGAAGCTTCTATAGCATGTCCACTATAACTTTAAGATTCTTTGGCTTTAATCTATCTATCAAACTTCTCAAATGTGTCTTCATGAGTGTGAATGTATATACCTACTAAGAATACACTCAAAGCACACATTAGAACATAATCAATGTGTAGTTATCATCAAAACAAGATGTAAGCCTAGGTTATCCAACCATAGGGCTAACACCAACCACCTGCGCACAACCAACCACCAATGCACCACCTACACATAACCAACCACTATCATCGCACGATCCACAAACACAACACTCACTGCACAGTTGATTCTAGGCAGGAACCTGCGGGTACGACAGGGTCAGATCATGGGCTTGCGAACTACTTAATGAAAAAAGAGAATGCGACCAAAAGCCCCTTATACTGTATCTAGTACTGGATATGATGACACCCTTAAGACCAGAAAGCTCCCGAATGATCTGATTCAATTCAATTGGCTTAGATTAAATAGTAATTAATTCTGGACATGAATCTGCGGGTACGACGAGTTTCATTTCATCTCCTTTTGTTGATTATGTTCAAATTGGGAATAAAAGGCCAAGCTTAATTCGCGTATCTGATTCTAGGGCGAAGGAGGAGTGTGAAGCGGCGAAAGAAAACGTGAGAAGAAGAGAAAGAAAGAGGAGAACAATGTTTAGGGTTTTGTCCACACGTGATATATAATTGGAGATCAACGGCTGAGATTGCGCAGGATTATACGTAGGGTTAGGATAAAAACTGCAATCATATAATATACGGGGCGGGTATGGGTCGCATACCGGGGTGGATTAGACTAAATACCAAATCCGACATGCACCCACACACACACACACATATATATTATATATATATATACATAGATATATATATATATATAGGGGAAAGCGAATATAATGCTAGCCTCACGCAACTTGCGTGAGGCTAGCGACAAAAACTACGTAGTTTCGACGAAAGTACTTCATTTTTTCTTCTCTTTTTTTCTCCTCTGCTGTTCCACTCTCTCTCTCTCTCTCTCTCTCTCACACACACACACACGCATATCTCAGACCGCTAACCTTCTATCGCCAATCTCCCATTGCGGTAACCTCAGCAACTTCATAAACCATTGTTGCACCATCACACGCACATATCTCTGACTGCCTACCTTTCATCGTCAATCTCCCATTGCAGTAACCTCAGCAACCTCGTAAACCACTGCCACGACATCACAGACTACCCTCAACCACATCACAAACCACCGCCACCATTACAGAGCCCACCCCCTGCCACATCTCTCTCTCTCTCTCCGCCCATCACTTAACACACTACCATGGCCTCACAAGATACATCACCGCCACAATCCCAAAAATCCACCACCGCCGCCACTGTGGACCACAACACCATCACAGATTTCCACTGCCACCTCCCTCATCCCAGAAACCCAACTTTGCAAACATCCCGACCTCCGCAACATCTCAAAACAAAAAATGGAGTCGTTAATTTTTGAATGGATTTGTTGATTTGAGAATATTTAGATTTTAATCGTCAGTGAATTTCTCAAATTGGGTAGTCTGCGATAACGGTGTTGTGTCACCGGCGAAGGAGTTTGCCAGCGATGGAGGCCAGCAGGAGACGAAGCTGTTCACGATTCCCAGTCAGGTTTAGCAAGAATGTGTTTCATTGCCTTTGCCTTCACTCCTAACGGGTTGTTCTTGCTCTGGTCATTGACAAGCGTAGTATGTAAGAGATCTGATATGGTCATATGGCAAATATCAGGCTTGTGGAAGATGGGTGACGGTGTGGCTTGTGACGATGGAAGGTGGGTTGTCTGCGTTGGAGATGGTGGGTGTGATGGTGGCTTAGACGGTGGCCAGATTTTGACGAATAAAAAGATGGGTACAGTGGGTGGGTGTGATGGTGTACCAAATTGTGGTAGGAAGATGGGGTGATGATGGGTGGTATGGTGGCCGGCGCAGGAAGGTTGGGGCGGTAGATTGCTAGGGCCTGCGACAGAGAGACGGGAAGGAGAAGAGGGGAAGAGAGAGAGAGAAAACAAATTGACTATATTTGACCTCAATTTTTAATGAAACTACGCAGTTTTTGCCGTTAGCCTCACGCAACTTGCGTGAGGCTAGCCTTATATTCGCTTTCCCCACATATATATATATATATATATATATATATATATATATATATTATCTCGCCTCACGACCCAATCGAAGTTAAGAAAAACCGCTCCTGTAGGATCGGAGCGGGGCAAATATCCAGCGGGTGCGGATCAAATTGTCATTCCCAGTGGTATATCTTCATTTCTAGCCATGTTGTATAATATCAGTAGTCAACGGAATGTCTTGATTTAAGTTGTACCAGTCCAAGTCGAGATTTAATTTATCTCGGTCCAAGCCTAGAGTTTGCGCTTATGAAATCTATAACGACCTGGGCCACAGCTCCACAAGCGATGCGTCCCTGTAAAGACATTCACAGAGTCTCCAACATCCTCTTTAAGGTATCACATTTGGTGCGGTAACTACTCTTGAGAGTTGGGTTGTCCAGTTGGGTTGCCGACGATTGAGACACGAAGGCAAATTCAAAATGGGTCGATCCAATTAATTTGCTAGTATTATCCTACAATGGCTATCGAGAAAATTTTGAGTTATGTGTAGCTGAGGTTGAGATTGGGCCATAACGAGTACGCGAATTAAAGGTGGAATAGTTTGGGAACCTGCCAAGGACTTCATTAGTACCTTGTTTGCTAGCTCTTTTGACGGAGGTATTGCACTATGGTGGGGCCGTGGACTTGATTTTTACAAATAGTATGAGAGCAGACTCTTGGAAGTTAGGGCTAGCTATCGAGTCGGTTGGCGGAGTTTGGGACACGAAGGCAGAGAAACGGGCCATCCAGTTGGGCTACTGGTTTTATTTGATGATCGCTAGAAAAGAAGATTTTATTATTTGATGATCGCTAGAAAAGAATATTTTAGGCTGTTTGTGACATGGTTAAGTTTGGGCCTTAACGAGCTAAGGCATAAGGAGCGGAGAATTAGTATTCCACATGTGCGAAACTTTGTGATGGCCTTATCAGACCCTGCCTAAAGAGCCCATAAGTACCTATTGGTTAGCCTTTTTGGAGGAGGCATCACCTTTGTGGTGGGGCCGTGATCGGTTCGTTTCAACTTGTTTGATGGAATTTCTACTCGTATATAGATTTAGATTCGAGTTGGGTTTCACTAGCTAGGGGTAAGACCTAAAGTTTCTGCTGATGATTAGTTTTTTATTATTATCGTCAGACATATTCGCCTGTTGAATTTGTTTCGCCCTCTTCCTTTATAGAAAACATATGATCCTTTGAACAGACTTATCAATGAAATAAGAGATTGCGTGAACTCGATAAAGAAAGATTGTAATTGACTTCTATATTCAAGTATGCTTTGTCCAAACCGGCCCAAATTACTGAGGCTTGAGCTAACAGATGCTAAATAATGGATATTTGCATCCAAGCTCAAACTCTAGTCATTTTTAAGCGCGTGCTTGAGTGGCCTCCAAAGCCAAGCTGTAACTGTGAAATGGCACAATGCTCATATGCGCTCTAGTTCTTCCTTCTGCCTGGACCTTTATGTGACGTGCTGATCATACTTAAGTGTGATAAGTAACATCATATGATTGTTATTCTTCATTTGTAGGTGAATGCATTTAGGTCCATGATGCATGACAACATGATGGTGAGTGCTTTCTCTCATTCAACAGCGGTAGGGAAGCCACGTAAAGAACTACCAGATATTCCTGCTGATGCTCGTATTGATTTTCCTCACTGCAGTCTAGATGAAGCTGCAACTGTGTGCCATTACTACCTCAGATATCCTTAAATATGATGTTACTGTTACTCATTATCTGAGCAACAAGCTTCTCTCCTTAACATTATATCTGCAGTGCAATTAGACATGTCCTTACTGCTTTTGTTGTTCATTTATTGGTATGGACAGTTGGGAGAAAATCAAAGTTGTATTCTGTCTCTTTATGATTAAATAGATCTTCCAAAACTTTGTAATAAAGACCTTCATGCGATTCTTACAGTTTTGCAAATTAAATTTGTCATGGTTGATGTGTCTTCTATTGACTTTTAAAGCAAAGGCTATGGAACCACCTCAACATTGTTCTCTCTAGGATCATAGACTCTTGGGTTGATCTGCACTCAATTTGTCCGCAATATGGGGTTGGGTTATGGAATTATTATTTTCATCAAGAGTAGAGTTACAAATTCCAAGTCTGGGAAATTAATCTGCATGGAAAAAATTTGAAAACCAATTGGCAAGACAAGTTGTGTGAAATGGGAAATAATTCATAAATTATCACCTGAAGTTACATGCAGATAGATATATTAGCATACTCATCACAAGGGATAACTTAAATCAGGCAACACATTTTATCGGTACCCCATTTACGGGAAGAAAATGATGAAAAGAATTGCTAGTCATGCGGTTTTGCACACACAGAAAACCATTATGTAGGGGCAGATGAGAGAGGAAAAAAAGCTATGAACGAAATGTCTTAGTTTAGCTTACTGTGATATAATCAAATACAAAGTAAGTTACTTACCCAAACTGGGATGGCTAAAATATTATATCTAATAGAAAGGAGATGACAATGTTAAGTCCCACGTCGCATAGTTGGTTTTCTAAGCCGGCAGTAGCTTCTCAGTTCGCCCAAGTTCATCACCACACTCCTTTGATAACGTCGTTCCTTCTTTTTCTCTTGCGTGTTTCGCGTGGGGGTGAATGGATGAGAGGTTCAAACCTGCGATTACTTGTTGTAATTTCTGTAGAAAAATGTCAAAACTGTGTTTCCACGATGACAAGCTAAACATTATCAAGTCAAAAACTCTTTTGATATCCTTTTTTTTTTGTGGGGTTGGGGGGGGGGGGGGGGAGGGGGGAGGTGGCTTAAACATACAACTTCACTTACTGCAACATTCAAAAATAGAAGTCCAAACCTTGTTTCTATTGCAGTAGTTTTTTCTTGTTTAGCTCTGTGTATTGTGGCTAAAAGCAAACAAGCGTGAACCATATCAGACGGGAACCTAATAGGCATTTGGGCAAAATGGATAAGAGACTTATTAATCATTCAGATATTTGTTTTTGCTTAATTGGTTAGATTTGTTCTTCTTTTTTTGTTGTTGGTGCAAAGGAAATTAAATTAAAGAAGTCAAAGTTAGGTTACAGAACGCCAAGTTCCTAGACTAATGGCATCACGCCTCAGTAGGTAGTATAATTCTTCAGGAGGTTGTTCAAGATACATGAGGGAATTATCTTGGTCAGCTCCTAGATCAGCAAGGCGATCGGCACATCGATTGCCTTCTCTGGGGACATGAACAACGGAGGATTCAGTAACATGCATTAAAAAGTGGCAGTCCAGGATCATGCTCAAAAGAGGATGCCAGACATTACGATCTTTGGTCAGTAGATCTCTTGCTTGTGTTGAATCCGTCTCTAGAATGACTTGCTTGATATTTTTTTCTTTAATGATTTGAAGTCCTTTGAATAGGCCATAAAGCTCCACCTCCGGTGCACTGCACAATGGGAGATATCCCATGAATCCATGAACCCATTCACCTTTATCATTTCTTAGCAGACCTCCAAAACCTCCTTTGCCTTTCTCCTTGTTGCAGTCATCTGTATTGAGTTTTAGCTTACCTGCAGGAGGGAAAGACCACAAAATTAATCTGGGTATCTTATTAGCTTCTGGTTTTGCAAATGCAGACGACAGATCATTTGCAAACTCCAGAATATATTTCATAGAGCTTTCTTCACTGACAAGGAGACCTTTAAAACATTCTTTGTTACTATCTTTCCATATATGCCATAAAATGGCAACAAAAGTATATATCCAAGGAAGCCCTCTAAATTTTCTTTTAGCTTTGCTGGTTATGTTTTCTTTAATCCAGTCCCATGTACTTAAATTATTAGTCCTGTCCAGCTCATGCCGACCCAAAAAATGTTTCCATAAGGCTTTAGCTTTAAGGCAGTCCTTGATGACATGCAAGGTGGATTCAGCAGCAGAATTGCACCTCTGACAAATGCTGGAATCATCAGTATTCCTAATAAACCTAAGTTCATTAGTAGGGAGTCTGTCCCTCAAAATTAACAAAAATGAAGGTGATGATTTTAGTAGGGATGTTAGCCTTCCAAATCCAAATCCAGTTATCTCTATCATCATATGAATTAATGTCATAAGAGTTTAGCATTTTAGAAGCACTAACAACATTGAAATTCCTTGAGGATTGAAGTGCCAACTGGGATGATCACTTTCCTTGTTGCTGTACATAGGGATGTGGATTTTTAGAATACATTGGGGATAACTTTAGGTTTCAAATATTGGGTCGAGATTCCATTCCCTGTTGCTAATGAAATGACTAACCATATAGTCATGTTCAGTAATGTTGGGATGATGGCAAGCAAGGGGTCTATTTCCACACCACCAATCTTCCTAGAAGTTAACCAACTCCCAATTTAAGATATTCCATTTAGTCCCTTGTCTGAGGTGAGACATACCTTTTTTTGATGCTATTCCAGGTATTGGATCCATTTATAATGTATTACCAATCATTGACTTTCCTAAGCTTTATGTACTTGGCTTTGATCACCTTAATCCAAAGGAGGTTTTCATTATTTATAAGTTTCCAACCAAGTTTCATGATGTTGGCTATATTGCATTCTCCAGCTTTTCTTATCCCCAAACCTCCTTGATTTTTGGGCATACACACATTATCCCAAATGACTAAATGCATTTTATTTTTGGAATCAGTATCTCCCCATAAGAAGCCTCTGTTAAGTTTATCAAGCTTATCACAAATGACAATGGGAAGGGCTTGGGCTTGCATAATATAGGTAGGGATGGAAATGGTGACAATATTTATTAGTGTGGTTCTACCGGTCATGGATAGGGTGTTGGATTTCCAACCAGCCAACCTGGACTGAACTCTCTGAATAATGTGGTAATAGTTACTTTTGGAGAGTCTTTTGTGAATGAGGGGGATACCAAGATATGTGCCAAGATTTTTCAGTGATAGGGATGCCACAGTTAGAGCTAATCTCAAGAGCTATTTTCCTAGGTATATTTTTTGAAACAAAATTTTTTGATTTGCTAAAATTAATGGTTTGGCCAAACATCATGCAAAAATTATTTAAAGTTTCCATCAAAAGATTATAGGCACTGTCATTATCTTTGCAAAACAAAATGAGGTCATCAACATAAAACAGATGGGAGATTAAAGGTCCTCCCTGAGAGGCATATAATCCAAGGCATTATTTCTTAATGTTACACTGATTAATCATTTGTGATAGTTTTTCCATGCATAGAACAAATATATAGGGGGATAGATGGCCCCCTTGTCTAATTCCTCTTTGGGGTTTGATGGGATTGAAGGGCTGCCCATTCCACAAAAACTCAAGAGAAGATCCAGTTATCATACTCATGATAATGTTTATCCATTTCAAGGGGAAATTGAAAATCTTCAAGGGTGGATTTTATGAAATACTAGTCAAGCTTGTCATAGGCTTTTTCAAGGTCAATTTTGAAAATCAGCCCTCCCTTTTTTCCTTTCTTATTTTTTAGAGTATGAATCATTTCTTGGGTGATAATGATATTATCAATGGTGGACCTTCCAGGCACACAACTGCTTTGAGCAGGGCTAATCAACTTTTTAAGCAGAGGTCTAATTCTGTTAACCAGTTTTTTTTGGAGACAGCCTTATAAGTGACATTAATGAGGCTTATAGGTCTAAATTGAGATATATGTTGAGGAAGATCAACTTTGGGAATTAGAGTCACAAAATTTCTATTGTTTTCAGTAGGCATTTCTTCTTTTTCAAAACAGTTTTGGATGAATGAGCAGCAAGACTCACCAACAATTTCCCAGTAGGTGTGATAAAACAGGGCATTGATACCATCCGGTCCAGGGGCTTTAAGGGTTTTGATGTTAAAAAAGGCATCTTTAATTTCTTTATTACAAGGCAGGTTAGAAAGAGAGCTGGCTTCATAATTAGAAATTTTAGGGCTATTGTTAATGACCAAGAAACTGATGGGGTTAAGGTTATTGCCGGCAAAAAGATTATTAAAATGATTTAGGATGTGATCTTTAAGGAGATTTGAATCAGTGATCCAGGTGAAATTCTCATCTTTAAGAGTCATAATTTTATTTCTTTTCCTTCTAGCTAACGTAGATATATGGAAAAATTTCGTATTCTACTCTCCATGCTTTAGCCAGTTAATTCTTGATTTTTGAAGCCATAAGAGCTCTTCCTGAGCTAAAGTATTTAGATATTGGTTTCTGATGTCTTTTTCAAGGCATTGAAGGTTATGGGAAAAGTGGGAGGACAGAGCTGACTATATTCCAATTAATCTAGCCCATAGCCGTCTCTTGCGTTTAAAGATATTTCCAAAGGTTTTCATATTCCATAAAAGGCTTATTTAAAAGATTAGAGGGAGGTTTGAAAATCGTACCTGAGCAATTTACAATTAAAGCGCAATGATCTGAAGATGTACGAGGTAAATTGCAGACCTGTGACTCTGGGAACAGTATGCACCATTCAGTGTTTGCCATTGCTCTATCCAGTCTTTTTTGTACGTTTGTCCATCCTTGTCTTCTATCAGACCAAGTAAACTTGGGACCGTTACTACCCAGATCAATGAGGCCACATTTGTTAATGTTCTCTCGGAACCTGCGGATTCTCATAGTCTCAGCATCCTCTCATCTTCCCCTCCTCTCCGAAGTATCAGCAATATCGTTGAAATCTCCTCCGATAAGCCATGGCATATTATTCTTGGATGCAAAATCTATGATGTTGTCCCAGAGAAACTTTTTTTTTGGGTTGGGACTTGCGTAGACGACAGAAAAAACCCAGTTTTCGTAGTCCTTTCTGGAAACAATGGAATGGATGACTTTGGTTTGTGCCTTGGGGATGGAGACACTGACTTGGGTAGAGTCCCAGAAAAGCCATATACCACCCATTCGACATTTTGGGTTCACTATGCAGGATGCGCTATAACCTTTTTGATGGAAGAAGTTACCCATTCTATCGAATTGAACAATGGGCTCCAGGATGGCAATGACTTCAGGACGGAATCGACGGACGATGTCGTTGAACTCATACCTAAACTTATCGTTTCCTACTCCACATCAATTCCATATGTAGAGATTCATTGATTTGATATCAGGAAGGTTGATGAACTCGTCTCTCCTAGGGATCTGAAGAATGGATATGAGTCTAGTTTGCTCTTGGATCATGCCTCTCATCAGGGCAACCTGGTACATGTGGGAGTTCGTCGATGCAGACTCCATCTTGTTGCAATCTATCTTCCATCTGATTTCCTCATTGGTCCAGTGAATCCTCATGATTTGTATTTCGAGGGTCTTCGGGATTAATGATTTTAAGGCCGGGTAACGAAACATGTGGTATATGCAAATTGGGGTATCGTCAATGATGACTTGGGCTTAGATCCGGTGGTCGGACAGGGTGTGTCAAAGGTCGGCCGTCGGTTGGAATAGGGTTTTTGGTATTTTGGGGGCGGCCGATGCTATTGGGTGGGTTGAGAAGATATTTAGGGTTAAGGTTATCTGGTGTATACATCGGGGATAGGACATGAGAAATGACATTGTTACCCTCGTCAATTTCTTCACTCAACCTATTTATTTGGTATTTTGTTATCGTTGCCACTTAATAAATATTCAATTATGTGGTCGCCATTCTGGAAATAGAAAATGTATGACTATCCAAGGGGCGTTACATAGTTCTACAAATTCAATTGACAAGAATCAGTCCTAAAAGGGCCCACTTGCTGTCAATTGAGTGAGTTGAGAAAATAAAAATAGGGTTTACCGCATAAATGCGCGGGGTCTTCTATTTAATTCTTCTTAGTGGAAGTCATAGTCTGAAGCTTCGACTACATCTCTGGTTCATGAAATCCAGTAGCGTATGTTGTATAATCCTGTTTGACTTGCTTTTACGTTTAACACATTCAGAACTCAATCGGTGGCTGAAATTAGAGTTCAAACATCACTTTCGATTCTGTATCCGTTCTTTTAAAATGGACAATGAATGCATTACTACCAACCACAGTTCTTTTCAGTTTCCCCAATTACACAGAGCGTATAATCTCTCTTTAAACCATTGCCGCCGTTAGATGAATTTCACTGGTGTGATTACGGTAATGATAGGGCTGTCGGCAAAAGATTCCTCTGTAAGAACGTCGGGAGCGATACACTTTGCTTTCCATTATTTGGTAAATTACATCAAATTACACAGCATCCTGACTTTTAGTAACAATTTCCTAACTAAAGAGAGCTCGGTCTAAAATAATGGCAAACCAGCGTTCGGAGTGTAATTATTAAACTTAGCTACAGGCACGGATAGTGCCTGCACTAAGAAAGTTTATTACTGGAGGTTAAGTAACAATTTCTTAACTTCATGTAACATGTCCAGTAATCTCTCTTGCTGCAACTCCAACGTTTCGGGGTCAACACAATAACATTCAAATGAATCGACGGGAAGATTTAAAAAGTGGATGGATTGATCCCCTCAACACGAAGTCAGCATCCTCAGATTTTCCGTACGACACAAAAGGTCCAGTGCACCAATTTCATGGGCAGTTTGCACCGATTATCCTGCCAATACCGTGAAGCTTAAAAACTCCAATATTTTGGTCAATCATGTCTCTTATTATGTTGAGAGAGCTTACAGTTTTATTCTCTAATTGTATGGCCGAACTCTTTTAAACAAGTCACATTTACTTTCTTCGACAAAGTACTTTGTCGAGTTGATCAAATCAATAGAACCCAGCACTCTAGGTCGAATGTCCAATCATAACAACCATCTAAATGTCCAGGCCAAAAGATATCAAAATGGAGATTGGCACAATGGGCAAGTTGATTTATGAGGAGTTGAAAACCAAGCAGGCCGAATATAACTTGTGTTTGCAGGTCTTGCAAGCGAGGCGTGGAAGGCTATGTATGGTTAGCAGTGTGAATGACACTGTAACAGATTGGGCACTCTTCAACACCTTCAAATTCCTTGTCGAAGTTGCTCTTCCATATCCTTATTGCTTCAGCTAAAGCTCCATTCTATATGACACAGGTAAAACAGATAATCAGACTCTAGATTTCATCAATATTCATTCCAGATCAGATTTGAACTGAAGAACGATATGCTACCGCTGGCAGAAGAGAAGTGCTAAAAAGCTCTTAAAATACATAATATGCTCCTTAATTTGGATCAAATCCCTCTAACACACTGTATAACGCCACTCTTGGGGAAGCACATAAACTAGATGAAGAAGGAAACTAGAGAAGTTAACGCATCATTACAAGAGATGCTACAACATAATGTAAAGAGCAAATGTCATGTTAACACACTTTTGAGAAACCATTACGTACGAACATAATATAGTTCTTCTCCAGCTAATACCCTACTTTTCCAATTAATTATATCAAATCAACGTGAGGCTTTCATCCCCTCCAGTGGTGCTCAAACTTGTATGCCCAATCTCTTGTTCGTATAGTATGTGTATCCTCTTCTATCTTCAGCCAATTTTATTTGGTTTTTAGTACATGTACAGGCATGGCGATATTAAAGATTTTGTAGCAAGTAGAGTCTGCCACGGTAAATATAAGCATCAAGAAGTGCAGGAAATCCAAGCCGCTATATGTGATAAAGAGAATGCCAATGAACAGCGGTAATAAATACCTGATTCCGAATAAATATCATCATAGACATTATCCATTTCCTTCGCTTGAGTTCACTAATGCCAAGGCTCCTTGTGCAATCAACATCCACTGGTCGCAGCGGGTAAGATGAAGGAAGACGGATTACTGAACCCGTTCCTGTCTCATCCTTTGTATATGTAGCAACAACTTCATTGGCTGATTTGCTCACACTAACTGAAAAGTAGTCATCAGAAAAACTGGCTTTCTTGATCTGCATGAATGAAAGGAACAGTCGTGCCAAATTAGTTGCACCACACAATGTAACTTCCAAATGAGTAGGTTCCTCAAACTCATATTACCGGGTCTAAAACAACCTAGGGAGTTCAATTAATTTAGCAATCTAGTCAGTGCTAGTGTACTTGGGCCCTGCTATTCTGTGTTAAATGTTGCGCCCCTTGGCGCGCTTTTAGTTCAATCTTTATTACCTTTATATCATTAGGAGAGACTGTAAATATGGAGAAGTTTTTAGTAGCAAGAAATCAAACGAACCAAATCAATTGCTGTATCATGTACCTGAGTTAATTCATTTGTGATTAGAGGGGGACTACACCATGCCTTGGTAAACGACTCTATTGCATACGACGTAGAACGATCACGTATATTACTAAACCATCCACGAACATAAGCAGGAAGAATGCGAAGCATCAAACCAACTATTGCACCAGCAAAGGAAGCCATTTTTTCTGGTGTAACTGGCCGAAGTGATTCCACAAAAAAACAGCACTGAGTTGGTTGTGATGGCATGGTTTGCTGCAGTTGCAACATCTGATACCCCAGCAGGAAGTTCTGCCTCGACAACACTTGAAGCAACTAACTCCTAGAAGTGAGGATGATCAAGCCTTGTTAATGCTACAATGGATGAAGCTTCATAACAACATGAACTTGCAATGGCCTCAGCAGCACTAGTGGAAAAGAATAAGCGAAGGATACCCTCTAACACTTTATCCTTGATGAGGTCCCATCGCTCAGTCCTCAAGGGTTCGAAATATCTGCATCTTCTATCTTTTGGCATCTAAGAAGCCTGCAAAACATGGAAAATGCAACAAGCGCATCTCGTGCAAGTTTTATAGGAGAAGGATTTTGCACCAAAACACTATGCTCAAGATTCCTTAATGCAAGTTCTAGGTTGTCCGAATTGGAGCTGTTTGTGGTAGCATCATTTACGTTCTCAGCAACTTCCTCCATCATCACTACTGCCGATTCAATCTAGCATCTTATACGATACACAACAAAACTCCCAATCATCTTCATCAAATTCAGTCCAACAATATCCAACTGCGACAACAATTAGCTCTGATAACAACATTTGCACCTTTGACAGCTTATTAGCTGCAAGTGATGCACCAGCAACATAACTCTACTTTCGAAATAATTGAAGTAGAAGATCTCTCTCCACGGAGCTGACATTCCTCCCAGCTATCAACTCTTGGACTCCCTTTGGCCTTACAGGATAGCAGGATATAACCAGTTGAAACAAGTCTTCCATATCTGAGAACAAAATAAAGATTTTGTAGCAACACGACGAGACAATTGAGTGGAATTTCAAATCCACTTAACCACATAAAAATGAAAATCAACTCAAACAAGCGAAAAAAGCCCTATATCATGAGGTAAAAACCAGCAAGCCAGTTGGTCTCGCTGACCATTTGGTGCTCTGAAATAAAATATGGACGGAATTACAGAATCAATGAGCGGAACACACAAAGATGTTTCACTAGCTTTGCTAATGTTCTAGTATCTTTACCAATAAAATCTGTGTTGCTAGGTTTCTGAAGTACCTGCAAGCTCTTAAGGACACTTATATCATACATCATATAGTTCAACTTAACACACAAACGAAGTAAATTGCAGTTCAATTACCTCCTCCTGTTTGCCATGCAATTAGAGGTGGAAAAGACAGAGTTCTCTGAAGCCAGTCCTCCACGGTATCATGGATATAATTCCCCTCAGCAGAATCAGATAAGACATTACCTCTGGATTCATCAGCCACAATGCTCAATGATCGAATAAGGACAGTCATAATTGGAGAGAATATCCTTAAACAATTTGAGTTCAATGTTTCACCAATAATAAGTTTATTTAGAAGTAGTTTAAAATGTAAGGTAGCCTTCTCCTTTCCCCATATATTTTCTTCATAAAGAGCGGTAAGTAGTGCCACAAGAGCTCTCAAATAGGGTCCTTCCATAATCTCCAAATCATCGTATGATGTGGCGCATGCATGAACAGAACTCATTTCACCATTTCCTCCATGGACAAGGGCAACCTCGAGCAAGATGTCAACAATTGAATCTAATAAACTATCCTCAGGAGAACAATATACGCTCTTTGCATATGCAGTCAATAAAGGTAAGAAAGAACTTGAAGCACTGCCACTTTGCCATTTCCACGTGCATAGCAGTTCAGCAGCAAGCCAAGGCACGAGGATAAATATATTGGGATGTCAACAGTTCTTCCATTGAATCCTTGGATGGAGTTTGAGGATGTGAAACACAACCTGCAACAACTCTGTTGATGCCAACTTCGGATATCAGTTTGTCACTTAAAGCAAGAAACTTATTCTTCTTGGATGCCTGCATAATAAATATTTGCACTCTACACATTAAGAAAATAACTTCACGAAGTATTGAAAAATAGCAGTATAGTGAGTAATAACACACCACAGGTACGCACTCATACAGAAAAGAGGACAAAGACGGGCATAAAACAAATTACTAAAAGAACAAGAACCTCAACCACAAAAAAAAAAAGAAAAAGAAAGTAAACCGTTTTCAAGCAGGCAGGCAGCAGCAGACGGTTACACTTTAGCAATAGCAGGAAGGAAGAAACCACTCATAACTTTAAAAGATATTTCGTACTGTTCACTATCAATAGAGACATTTGAAAGTGTTCCACAATGTTAAATATCATTTCAGGTCTTCAATCCCAGTACATACCAAAATGGATTTCAACACTACATTTCCATAAGGTGATTTTGATTAAGAAGCGATGCACTTCCATAAACCGACTTATATGTACAAGGCAATATTTAGGTACAGCGTATCGCGTCGAGAAGAACAGAAATGCAAGAATATGAGGTTCATGAATAGATTGCCATATCCTACAAAGCTAATACAAGACTAGAGCAAAACAAGAGTAACATACATAAAGAATCCCACTTACATTTATCGAAACACTTTCAATTGTCAAGGTTGCAGATCTTTTTCCATTACTATTATCTGGCATGACCCACAAAGGCCACAGAGTACTCTTGCTCAGAAATTGGTCTAGAAAAGTTTGTTCCTCAACTTGATCTTGAGAGAGAGATTCAAGAACTTCGAGCATCCAACTGCAGCTAAAGACGTGAACTTATCAGTGTCTAGCTCTTCTTCCTTGGATACATCACATCTGATTGACTGAATCAAGATATCACCCAATCTCTTCCGAGTGTTTATGCTGAGGCTTTTCATGAATTGGTTGTTTCTTGCACCGTAAAGAATACACAGATTCACCAAAAGTGGACCTGGCCTCGATTTTGTTCATGGATTCATCATCAAGTTCATCATTTAAGACTGCTGTTAGGCTACATTCCCATTTAAGCACAAAAATTGCAGCTAAAATACCTGGAACCTGTTGTATGTGGAGCCTGATTTCAATCCAGAGACGTTGTTACAATGAGGTAGTGACTTGAAAGCAAGTTTTATTGAGGTTGTCCCACATTGCTTAAGGAAAGAAGGTCACAACTTAGCCCAAGTATATAAGTGTTTTGTCCCACATTGGTTATTTAGAGAAAGATCACCTCTTAGCTCTAAATAAATATACATGGTCTTGTATTGTTTTGGGTCAAGAGAGAAAACCACAACATAAAATGGGGGTTAAGACTTTGGTTGTAACGCTGCTGAATAGTGAAATTGATATCTGGTCATACTCCGGGGACGTAGCCATATTGGTGAACCTCGTAATTCTTGTGTTGTGCGTTTGGTTTATTTTAAATTTCTCGTTTCTTTTTTCTTCAATATATTGTTTCGTAGTTGCTGCGTTTCGTAACAACTGGTACCAGAGCTTGGGTTCGAGTTTTACTCACATAGGTTCTACGTTTGAGCGGGAGCAATGGCCGAAGAAGGTAAAGGAAAGATCGAGAAGTTTAATGGTATGAAATTCCAGTGGTGGAAGATGCAAGTTGAAGACTACTTGTATCAGAAGGATCTATATCTACCGCTGGTGGGAGAGAAACCTGAAGCGATGAATGCGAGTGAGTGGGCGATTTTGGACAGAAAGGCGCTGGCTACAGTAAGACTTAGCCTAACCCCACAAGTAGTATTCAATATCTCCAAGGAAAAAACTATTGCTGCTGTGATGAAAGCATTGGAGAAATTGTATGAAAAACCTTCTGCTTCGAATAAGGTATTTCTCATGAAGAAACTGTTTAATATGAAAATGTCTGAAAATAGTTCTGTTGTTGATCATTTAAATGATTTTAACGGTGTTACAAATAAATTGGAATCTGTCGTCATTAATTTTGATGATGAAATTAGGGCTTTGTTGTTTATGTGTTCACTGCCTGATAGTTGGAATAACTTGGTGACGACAGTGAGTAATTCTACTATCTCTGGAACGCTAACACTTAATGATGTTGTGAGTTCTGTGATGAATGATGAAATGCGGAGAAAGACAATTGGTGATGGTATATCATCTAGTACTGCTTTGTCCGTGGAATCCAGAGGTAGACAGAATAACAAGCAGAATAACAGGGGAAGAAGTCCTACAAGAGGAAGATCAAAATCAAGAGGCAAGTCGAAGTCCAAAGGGAGAACCATAGTATGCTGGAATTGTAATAAGGAGGGTCATGAGAAAAATGATTGTACAGAACCAAAGAAGAAAAATGGAGCAGGGGGAAGACAAGGTGATGATGAAGGGGCAAACATGGTAAGTTCAAACAAACGGGCATATGACGATTTATGTCTTTCTGCTACAGTGGATGATAATTTCAAAGTGTGGTATGTAGACTCAGGAGCCTCGATTCATTGTACACCTCATAGGGATTGTTTCAGTGATTATGTTCATGGTGATTATGAACATGTGACTGTCGGGAATGGATATCGGTGCAACATTGTTGGAAAGGGAAAAGTCAAAATTAAACTGTCAAATGGAGGAACCCTAATTTTGACTGACGTTAGACATATTCCAGAACTGCAGAAGAACCTTATATCCGTTAGTGGGTTGGATCGTGAAGGCTATTTTGTGGCATTTGGTGAAAAACAGTGGAAGGTGACCAAAGGGTCGATGGTGGTAGCAAGAGGAGAAAGAGTAGGAACCCTATATACTCTTTCAGGTACCCATAACCACTCTATCTCTTTGACTTTTACAGAAAATCAGAGAACCACATTATGGCATCACAGGTTGGGACATTTGAGTGAGAGTGGTATGAAAATTCTGCACTCAAAGAATGCATTGCCAGGGATGAAGAACATTCAGTTGGATTTCTGTGAGGGTTGTGTCTATGGAAAGCAAAAGCGGGTCAGTTTTTGGAAGGATGGTAAAGAGAGGAAGACTAAAAGACTGGAGTTAGTTCATACGGATGTTTGCGGACCTACTACAGTAAAGTCTCTTGGAGGTAATTTCTACTTTGTTTCTTTTATAGATGATGCTAGTAGAAAAACCTGGATATATGCCATCAAACAGAAATCTGATGTTTATCACACTTTTAAGAAGTGGAAAGCTCTTGTTGAGAATGAAATAGGGAACAAAGTAAAATACCTAAAATCTGACAATGGGGGTGAGTATCGTGATGGAGGGTTCCAAGAATATTGTTCCAATAATGGTATCAGGTTAATAAGAACTGTTAAGAGGACACCTCAAGAAAATGGCTTGGCAGAGAGGATGAATCGAACCATCATGGAACGAGCAAGGTGTATGAGAATACATGCTGATTTACCTCTACAGTTCTAGGCAGCAGCTGTGGATACTGTCGTATATTTAATTAACAGAAGTCCAGCCAGTGCTCTCAATGGTGGTATTCCTAAAGAAGAATGGTCAGGTAAACCAGTAAATTATTCTTTTTTGAGAGTTTTTGGATGTATTGCTTATGCTCATATTGATAAAGAGGAGAAAAAGAAACTTGACTCTAAATCTCAGAAGTGTGTATTTATTGGATATGGAGGTGATGAATATGGTTATCGTTTGTGGGACTACGAACATAACAAAATCATCAGGAGTAGGGATGTCATATTCAATGAATCACGGTTGTATAAGCATAGGTTACAAGAACATGTAATTGAAAGAGAAGACAAGGAATACATGGAACTTGATGAGCCAGAAGATGGACGGATACCCAGGATAGAAAGTCCAGAAGTCCTTGATGAGACAACTGATACTGAAATTGGAGCTGGTGATCAACAACAAGTGCCTGAAACTCTTAACCTCAGAAGAAGTAGTCGGGTAAGGAAAGCTCCTGACAGACTTTGTCTTCCCCTCGATTATATTTTGTATACTGATTCTGGTGAGCCAGAATGTTATTAAGAAGCGATACAGGATAAATCCAGGTAACAGTGGGAGCAAGCCATGAAAGATGAGATGGCTTCACTTGAGCAAAACCAAACTTGGGATTTGGTAAAGCTCCCTGCAGGTAAAAATGTTCTGTACAATAAATGGGTATACAGGATTAAAAATGAAGCTGGAGGAACAAAGAGATACAAGGCAAGACTAGTTGTGAAAGGGTATCGACAGATGAAAGGTATTGATCTCCAAGAAATCTTCTCTCCTGTTGTGAAGATGACTTTAATTCGTACGATATTGAGCATTGTAGCTATAGAGGACTTACATCTGGAGCAGCTGGATGTTAAGACATCATTTTTCCATGGGGATTTGGAGGAAGAAATCTACATGCATCAGCCAGAGGGGTTTGAAGTCAAGGGTAAGGAGGGAATGATTTGCAGGTTGAAGAGGAGCTTGTATGGCCTAAAGCAAGCTCCTAGATAGTGGTATTTGAAGTTTGACAGTTTCATGAAGCATACAAACTTCACTAGATGCGACTCTGATCACTGCGTTTATTTTCAGAAGTTTAATAGTGAAGATTTCATTATTTTAACTCTGTATGTAGATGATATGCTTGTAGCAGGTTCAAGCATGGGAAGGATTAATGAACTCAAGAAGAAGTTGGCAAGTAATTTCTCTATGAAGGACTTGGGAGAGGCAAAACAACTTCTTGGCATGAGGATAACCAGGGACAGAAAACATAAAAAGTTATGGTTGTCACAGAAAGAGTACATTGAAAAGGTTTTGAGGAGATTTAACTTGCATGCCTCTAAACCTGTGACGACTCCTTTAGCAGCCCACTTCAAGCTTTGAAAGGAGTTGAGTCCCAAGAACAGGGAGGATGAAGAATACATGGCACAGGTACCGTACACCTCTGCTGTGGGAAGTCTCATGTATGCCATGGTCAGTACAAGGCCAGATATTGCACATGCAGTTGGAGTTGTGAGCAGATTCATGACAAACCTAGGAAAGGAACATTGGCAAGCAGTGAAGTGGATTCTCAGGTATTTGAGAGGAACGTCCAGGTTCTGCTTATGTTTTAAGGGTAATAACATAGATGTGCGAGGCTATGTAGATGCAGACCATGGCGGTGATAGAGACAACGGGAGAAGCACCACGAGATATGTTTTTTCTGTAGGAGGGACTGCAGTAAGCTGGATTTCTAAGTTGTAGAAGATTGTTGCATTTTCTACAACAGAAGCAGAATATGTTGCTGTGACAGAAGCAAGCAAGGAAATAATTTGGCTTCAGATGTTGTTGACAGAGTTGGGATATGGGTAAGTAGATTGTAAGCTATGGACTGATAGTCAGAGTGCAATACATCTTGCCAAGAACTCAACATTTCATTCGAGGACCAAGCATATTCAGTTGAGGTATCACTTTATACGATCTCTGTTCGAGGATGGACAACTGAACTTGGAGAAGATTGAAGGCAACAAGAATCCCGCGGACATGTTAACGAAGGTGGTTGACAGGCAAAAGTTGAGCTTATGCTCAACTTTGATTAGTCTTCGTTGATGCTTCTTGGATGAGTATGACCAGCATTTGTGTAGAGTTTCAGCATTGGGTTGTATCAGTCTCCAAGTGGGAGATTGTTGTATGTGGAGCCTGATTTCAATCCAGAGACGTTGTTACAATGAGGCAGTGACCCGAAAGCAAGTTTTTGTGAGGTTGTCCCACATTGCTTAAGGAAAGAAGGTCACAACTTAGCCCAAGTATATAAGTGTTTTGTCCCACATTGGTTATTTAGAGAAAGATCACCTCTTACCTCTAAATAAATATACATGGTCTTGTATTGTTTTGGGTCAAGAGAGAAAACCACAACATAAAGTGGGGGTTAAGATTTTGGTTGTAACGCTGCTGAATAGTGAAATTGAAATCTGGTCATACTCTGGGGACGTAGCCATATTGGTGAACCTCGTAATTCTTGTGTTGTGCGTTTGGTTTATTTTAAATTTCTCGTTTCTTTTTTCTTCAATATATTGCTTCGTAGTCGCTGCGTTTCGTAACAGAACCAACCCACTTTCGTCACTTAAGGTCTTTAAGTGAAAGAAGGTACCATCAAGTACTTCTAGGGCAAAATGAGCCATTGCAAGCAAGTCCACTGATGTTTTATATCTTGGCATAGCATCTTGTTTGTCAAAGGTCAGCGAGGAACATGTGTCCTTTATCCAAGCAAACTTGGAATCCATTGTAAAAGCGAGTAGCTTCATGAAACCTCCTCATATATTAAGATCAATGTAGTTCTGGTCACAAATGAAGTTTGATGATCTTCCAGTGAGCCACCAACAACGGCACTACAGCATAACATGCAAAGGAAGAAACATAAATTTCGTCACTCTTCAGTTGAAATACCGAGTCAACAAAGCAAAGAAAAGAATCTAAATAACAACTCCACAACAAACTATCTGAAAATTAACAAAGGTCATGGAAATAGAGAAACAAGTCATAGTAAAGCACGTCATTTCTTGGACAATAAGGAATAAAACGAGACTTGACAAAGGCGCCAACTGCTTGGGGTTTTCTGCAGACATTATAGGAAGAGAAGATTGGACAAGAAGACCTCTAGAATGAACCCACAAACCCCATCGCTACCTACATACATAAACAACCCTTCCAGTATGATGGTGTTAACTTTGCATGTGCATGCCTATATTACCTTTCAAGTTGACAGCTATGACAAGAGAAAACTGGGCAATCTTTGGACTGAGTTATCCCAATTGAATAATGAAGTGTGTAACACTTTTCTTAGGACTCGGTCACTCTGACTAAGAACGGTATTGTCCAAGATTCCGCATGAGAATATTGCAGCAAATGTCAGTTTCACAGGATCTAAAACATTAAGCTTCTAAAGGCCTCGATCTTTCTTTCAAGAATTTATGAAAAAGTTTTGAACGGTAAGAAAACAGAAACCCCTATTAATCAAGATGGTCTCTTTGAACTGGTAACATTGGTGTCTGTTGAACTGATCACGATGCAAGACCAGCACCAAAAATCACTCCTAAAGTCACATAGAGGTAAAAGATGCTGTAAACCTGTTAGGTTCAACGGGGCACCAATTTACACATATTTAACATAGATAAATGGGCAGCAAACTGCAAATATGCACGAAAAATAATTCAGTTCCCTATATTGGTCCTGTAGAACATGAAAAAACTTAAAGAATATGCTTACTTAAAGGCTAGAGCTTCCACGCTGCATCAAGAACCATTGGAATCCTCCCCCCCTCCCTCCCAACATATTATACTCGATGGCTATGAATTTATGAAAAATTTCACATACCACAAAAAACGGACATGAGAAGTTCCAAATGGAGGGCAAGAGCAACAGCAGCAGAATCTAGAAGCTCATGATGCCAGTGTTCTGGGTGGGAACCCTGTCGATGATTGAAATCCGTTCTTCCCTTCCTCTTTCGAGTTTCTTCTTTGATTTTCTCCAAGAGCAATGCCAACAGAGATATGTAGCAGGTGTCTTCGGTTGCAGGGCCATCTCCAATTTGTTCTAGACTAGTTGCATGTGTAATAATGCTATTCCATTGTTCGGCAAAGCAATGATCATCAAGCAACACCAGCAAGAGATCTAATCGAGCGCCGCTGGAATAACTATTTTTTTGCAAGCACCAAGGGATGAAAATATCCTTGAACACTTGCAGAAACTGCTCCAAGTCTCGTTCTTCGTTCTTTTCATTTAATTGACAACCATACGAACTGCTTTCGGCACCTACAAGTTCTCTAACTATATTGCGTGGTCCAAATACGGAGGCTGCAAGCACTATTAGTCTCACCGTATCAGAGGGAGTCCTGATAACAAGATCAAGAAAGTCAGATGCAAAAACAAACAAAGGGACTTAGAAAGATTAATTAGATATATTAGGTCTAGAACTTAGTCCAAACTCCATTTTTTATTAGTTCAGCAAGAGCCATAATACAGGGGACAAAGAAGGCTATCTAATATAACCAACAGTTCAGAACAGGTGGGAGCACCACGTGGGGATGGTTCACGAGTTTTCAACACTTCCCTAGGTATCATAATAAAAAGAAAGGAACATAAGAAGGTACTTCAACAAGAAAGCAAAAGACGCTAGTCTTGCAAATCCATTACTTGATACTTGACTAGTGGTAGTGAATATCATACTCATTCATTACTGAGAAGACTATCTTTTATAAATTGGCTGTGTCCAGGACATTCTTATCCAGAGCTGACATTTGAAGTTTAAAACTCAGAATCCCGTAGAGTCAATATTGGTAGATATCTAATCGAAGTTAGTAGATGATGCCTCACAATTTTGATTCATAATCAACTCAGAATCCTGGATAATCAGTATTGACAAATACATAACAAACCCTAATTAAGATATTAAAAAGAAGATGCACAACAGTAGTTTACCAGTGTCTTATTCAACTGAAAAGATTTTGCCAGCATTGGTCCCATTACACGTTCCAAAGGCCATGTTTCACCTTTCTACACTGCATATTGGTCCGCCAATAACAAGAATTTGATGATATGCTGTACGCTGCCAGGACTTTATCTGTCCTTCGGTTGCTGAAAAATATAAAGGCAGTTCTCTTCAAATGTGGAACAGAAAACCAACAGCAGATCGGGTTCTAGGGAGACAATGCCGGAAAGGATTTCAATAATGCATTTCCCAAAGTTTTGTACATAATCCAGTGGATCATTGAACTCTAACGTTTTCATTGCTTCTTTGTGAAAAGGTAGCGAGCTACCCCCATAAGAATCATGGGACTTCCCGGAGCCGTCCCTCTCCTCAAACAGCAAGTAGTCATGCCACAAAATCTTCAAAAAGAATCTTATCAACAAGCGTACGTCGGAAATTATCAACGGCATCTAATCCTTGAAAATATCTGGTACTAAGAGGAAAACAAAACCAGAGAACAATAAATACATTGTACAACGAAAAATTAAAAGAAGGAAAAAAATTATTGCAGACTTAGGCAGACTGCCCACAACATCCAAAGGACTGAAAAATAAATCACCATTAAAAATTTAAGAGGAAAGCCTTATTAACCCACCTTGAAGCATTTTGTAGTCCCCAGAGAAAACATTCTTTAAAGGCCAGAAAAAGAGTATTTATTTGAGGAGTGGGGTGGGTTTCTTCCCGCCCACAGGTTCTGAAAAAACTCATGGAAAAACGTCTCCCCTACTATAGCTGTAGGAGGCACGGAATCTAAAAAGAGAACCAAAGCTGGCTGGATAAGAGACTTGCTGGGATCCAAAGCACCCATTTCTAATAAAATTCCAGACCCGATTCAGAACTGTTTTTTGAACATTCACCATCGTCCAACTGTCAGGAAATTTTCTGGAAAACAGTAAGATTGCTTCCCACATTGATGACTGACAAGCTGGATCCTTCTCCTGGAAAGCACCAAGTATATTGCAGTGCCAAGAACTTTCATATTTCCTTCATGAAAAGCATGAGGAATATTTTTAATGTAGCTCGTCAGCACCGAATATGTAGCTGACCGGATAGCAGGGCTCTGTGATTTTAGGAAGTCCAAATAACATTTATGAATGGAAAATAACTTTTCTGCATAAGAGGTGGCCGTTGCCCTAGCTTTTGAAGCATGTTTCGGCTCCGAAGAAATGTTTTCGAAACCAGGTCTTTCAAAATGCAAGCACACCACTACATCAAGAAGAGTAGCCAAAGCCTATAACGATGAAGAGATCACCTGCAACCCTGGATTCGACGAGATCATCCAATAAGTGAAATGGCCCCTAATATAATTATAAACTCTGTGACCTAACAAACCCACCCCCCCTTCTGGTGCCTGGAGTTCGGAAACCAGCACGCCACGAGAGATAGAGGGGATATAAACTGAACCCTACTTCCCCAACCCTCAGTTTTTGCTATTTGGAACTTGATATATCAGAGACCAATGATGCCTTGGTTTCACATGAAATTAAAATGGGAAAATTGGTAAAACATGGGTTTTCATTAAAATTATTTGGGGTTGCTGGTTTTTTTTTTTTTTTGGAAAATTGTAAAAAGAGGGGGCCAAACTTTAAAATCCCTGAAAAGTGGGGTGGGTTGGAAAAAAAATGGTTTTTTTAAACCTCACTATTTCCCCATCCCCAAAATACCCATCCCCACATTGACCCCCCCTCCCCCCCCCCAATCGTGCACTCCACCCAGCTCTTCTCCCCCGATCCCATCTGACCCCTACCCTCCAAAGTCCTGCCTCCCCCACGCGACCGCCGCCCCGCCTGCGCCCACCCCTACTCCCACCCCACCCCCATATTTCCCTCCAACCGGGATTTTTCCCCAATCGGAGAGACACGTCCTCCACCAACCCGTACTTTATTTCCTGCCTCTACGCACGACTGTCTCCTCCCCGCACACAACACCGCCACCACCCGTACCCGCATGGTCCTCCATCCCTTTCGTCCAACCCCTCAGCCCCCAACCACCACTTTGTGGTGGTCCTTCCCCCGACCCCACTGCCGTAATGGATACCGTGACGAGAAAATCAAGGATCGTTTCGTGCATGTCGCTGTAGAGGCACTGAAGATCGCATTCTGAAGCTCGACGTCGGTGCGCGCCAGTGTAAAGGTACCCCCCTTCTTACATTTTGAGTGATCAGCAGGTTTCTTCGATGTTTGTTTGTGCGCGTCGCTATAAAGCCCAACTTTTGTGTTGTTTCTATTCTATTGTCCTGGCGACGAATACCGTTATTCGGCTTTTCGTTTTTGTTGCTTTTCATTATGGTTTAGAAGGAGTCGAGGTGACACATGTGCTGGCTGAGATTGACGAGGAGAGGCACTGCCAGTTTTTTAAAGAAGGTGAAAATGAAGTTGGAACTAGTAAAAGGTCGTTGCGTACTTTAAAACTTGTGGTATCTTCTAGTTCAATCTTGCCAAGTATCGTCATTTTAACCGGTAAAAGCGAAACTGCTGTTTAACCAGCACGACTGCCGGCTTTATAAAGCAGTAGAGAGGTGTATGATGCGTACGACTGTATTAAGGAAATGACAAGGTTGGTGTAACAAGCAATTCTAGTGTTTCACATTGAGACGAAGAAATTTTAGCAACTGTAATATAGGCAACATGTTTTGAAAAAGACCAGAGCGAATAAATTGGGCCTTCTCAACATTTGCAACTCCCCCCCCCCCCCCCTTTTTTTAAGTCTGTGAGTCTTGTGCCTTGGCAACTATTACTATTTATTAAAGGAGAGAATTCTGATGGTATCATCAATGAAAATTTCAGCTAATTAGTTATTGTAAGAATTCCATTGCAGTTTTTAAAGTTAGTCTCCTTTCTTTTTCTGTCATTGCTCCATTACAGTTCAAGAATATAGTGAATTTATCCTTTTTCGTTTAGTGGATTGTCTTTTTACCCATGCATATTGTTCTAGGGGCTTGGACATACATGATGTCTTTGTTGATAAAAAAAGAAGCAAATAGACACTGTGACAAATTTAGAAGTGAGATAATTTTAATAAAAGGGAGAATCAACTTGAACCGACAATATATCGATCAAATAAGCGAATTTCTAGCTTACGAGCTTATGGATATTTAATCGAAATCGTTGCAGATAATTTTACCCGACGACACGTAATATGCTCTCACTTTAATTATAAGATGGAGAAGATGAGGACGAGAAGGGGAAGAGAACATGGGCAAAATATATGTTCCAACGGTTACAACAGTTACAAGTTCTCATAAAGCATTCTGATGGATGACACAACTGTGGTGCCACTGCTTTTTTAGTTATTGGCCCTATCAACGTTACCAATAGAATACGCAGCTAAAAGCATGTGGGGCTGTGACTGTCACCAGGAAAGTTTTTTGAGAAGCCAGGTCACAAATAGCCTATGTAACAGAATGAGTGTTGCAGAGAACTTAGATGTGCACCTCTCTATCAAAGGTTGAGGTGAGTGAGTGCTTTGAGTTTAGTTCAAGTAATAACAAGTTAACTTCTTTCTGAATAGGTGCTTGACGTATACTATTTGCTTTAGTCTGAAGATATGTACATGCTTGTGTATGAGAGTATACATATGTAACTTGTGTAAAACATGGATAATTTCCTTTTAAGTTTCATGCCATACACCCGCATATTTATTTTATGCACACATGTGTCTGCACAGTGATTTACTGCTATCATGAAGTTTACCTTGGAATCATATGCCAATTTTCATGGCTAAGTTAAATTAGAATTATAAGTTACATAGTGATTGATTAAGTTTTAATGGGGCACTTAGAGGTTTTAGCACTTCAAAGTATAAGGAAAGCCCTCAAAAGTTTAAGAAATGAATTTTTGAGGTCAAGATTAACGTGTCTTCTATTTTGGAGACCAAATTTTAGATTTGGTTACTCGAGCTAGATTCGGTTTAGTATAATTTGACATTTGAAGTTTAAGGTAACGTACTTGGTTCTGTTGTTTCTGTTGTGACTTGAGACCAACAGTATTGATGCAATTTCAATGAGAGGGAAGTGGTAGTATTCGGAATTAATCGGTCAAAGGTTTAGTTTGTTGCATGAATCTTTCCAGTAATTCCTTCTGCTTCACAAGAGTGTATCTTCGCATGGTCTTTGTAGATTTATCAGTAGCAAGCTCTAGTGAAAAAGGAGTCCATATAAGCTATGTTGATTTGGTGAAGGATATGTCTGAACGAGCTACTACTAACGTGAGAACAATAAAATGGACTTCACCAAGGCTTTGATTTTAGAAGCTTATGGTTTTACCTTGGTAATGGAGAAGCTCACTAATCATATTCAGGATGATGTTCATCGTTTTATTTTATTTGCCGATGATCTAGTTTACTTTGATGAGGCTAGAGTATGACTGAGTTAAGTTAAAGTTATGGGGAATACTTTAAAATTCAAAGGTTTTGGATTAAGCAGGAGATGAGATTCAATTTTAGTAAAACTAAGAGGCACGCGGGAAGAAATTAAAATGGATGGGCACAAGGAGGGAGAGATTAACGAGGAGGATGGGCACAAGTTGGGAGAGGTTGACGAGCATGTTGTCTGCAGGATTTAGAGCAGTCCGTTAAAGTAGAGATTGGCTTTTGGGTGCTTTGTGATTTTTGTTATTTTTCTCAAACTTTAAGCAAAGCTTTATAGGACGGCAGTGAGGCTAGTGACGTTGTAAGAAGAAGTTGATTTTGTTATTTTTCACACACACACACACACACGCACGCACGCACGCATGCACGCAAGGCGTGCACACTGTATATCACATTTTTATAAGCATGTAGGCGTGGTAGGAAGATCTATCCCACCGGTTCAGAACTGCCTTGAGAAATGTTGTGTTATTCAGTCGATATGATGTCCATGCTTATATCAATTCTATCGAAGATATCACTAGAAGCCCCTACTTCCTGAGAATTCAGATGCTTTTTCTTTTCTTAATCTGATGTTTCAAGTCTTCTGAAAACTATATAGCATGAAGCTTCTTCACCTACAACCATTGATGTGGGTCTTACTCAAGAAGCAAATGTGATACTTCTTTCAAAAGAACTCAACTTGACAATTATTTCATATCTAATTGCGTGAAAAGACCATAAACAAAATACTTAATGCAACTAATTCCTAGTAGAGCTTTTACTGTCTATGGGAGCTCCCCAAGTGACCTCCATATCTAAAGATAGAGCATGGATCGAACTTTCTGTGAAAGATGCTAAGAACCCAACCCTTTGGTTCGAATCAACCTCTGCGGATATACTGACCTCCTAAATATCATTTTGCACTTTGGATTTTGATTAGATTTGAGCCCCTAGTCATCAATGTTGCGTAATGTATCTAGAACACGTACCATAAAACAATAAAGTTTGATGTACCCATACAAAACTAAGGCAAAAAATATGCATATAGTTCGATTATCATAAGAAACTGTGCACATGACTACAACCACTCATGCAACGCTCTGTGTCTTGACAGAGAGCCAAGAGAGAAAAATAACGTACGTCCAATATTTCAGTTGTTACAAATGAAGCAATTGGATGCATGCCAAAGTACGGAAGGTCGTGAATTTATCAAAAAACACTTGATCATAAAAAACAACAACATATAAACGTCGGGCTTTACAGCGGCGCGCACAAACAAATGTCGAAGAAACCTACTGATCACTAAAAATGTAAGAAATGGGGTACCTTTACACTGACGCACACCAACGTCAAGCTTCGGAATGCGATCTTCAGTGCCTCTACACGACATGCATGAAACGATCCTTGATTTTCTCGTCACGGCATCCGTTACGGCAGCAGGGTCAGGGGAAGGACCACCAAGTAGTGGTGGTTGGGGGCTAAGGGGTTGGGCGAATGGGCTGGAGGACCGTGCGGGTGCGGGTGGTGGCGGTGCTATGTGCTGGAAGGAGACAACCGTGCGTGGAGGTGGGAGACAGAGTGCGGGTTGCTAGAGGACGTGTCTCTCGGATCTGGGAAAGTTCTGGTTGGAGGGAAATATGGGGGTGGGGTGGGGGTGACCGCAGTAGGGTAGAGGTGGGGGGTGGAGTGGGGTATGTAGAATTTTAGAGGGAAGGGGGTCTGAAGGGATTGGCTAATTAGGGGAGAAGAGTTGGGCGGAGTGCACGATATGGGTCAAATGTGGGGAGGGGTATTTTGGGGAATGGGAAATAGTGAGGTTAAAAAAAACCCTTTTTTTTTCAACCAACCCCA
The DNA here is from genome assembly GCA_033065855.1 of Escallonia rubra. Taxonomy (NCBI): domain Eukaryota; kingdom Viridiplantae; phylum Streptophyta; class Magnoliopsida; order Escalloniales; family Escalloniaceae; genus Escallonia; species Escallonia rubra. The sequence continues at coordinate 356,666 of JAVXUO010001279.1, forward strand.
CTTTTTAGGGATTTTAAACTTTGGCCCCTTCTTTTCAAAATTTCCCAAAAAAAAAAAAAAACCACTAATCCCAAATATTTAATTAGAAAACTCATGTTTTACTAATTTTCCCTAAAATGGGAAAATTAGTAAAACATGGGTTTTCATTAAAATTATTTGGGGTTGATGATTGGCGAAAAGTCCCGGTTGGAGGGAAATATGAGGGTGGGGGTAGGGTGCGGGTGACTGCATCAGGGTGGGGGTGGGGTAACCTGCGGGTGGGGGGTGGAGTAGGGTAGGCAGAAATTAGGAGGGAAGCGAGTCTGAAAGGATTGGCTGATTGGGGGAGAATGTTTTACTAATTTTTCCCAAAATTAGTAAAACATGGGTTTTCTAGTTAATTATATGGGGTTGATGGTTTTTTTTTGGGAAATTATGAAGACAGAGGGCCCAAGTTTAAAATCCCTGAAAAGTGGAGTGGGTTGGAAAAAAATGGGTTTTTTTTAAAACTCCTTATTTCTCCTTCCCCAAAATACCCCTCCCGACATTTGACCCATATAGTGCATTCCGCCCAATTTCATTAAAATTATTTGGGGTTGATGATTGGGGAAAAGTCCCGGTTGGAGGGAAATATGGAGGTGGGGGTGGGGGTGACCGAAGCAGGGTAGGCGTAGGGTGAGGGTAGGGTAACTTGCGGGTGGGGGGTGGAGTGGGGTAGGCAGATTTTTAGAAGGAATGGGGTCTGAGGGGATTGGCCGATTGCGGGAGAAGAGTTGGGCGGAGTGCACGATGTGGGTCAAATATGGGGAGCGGTATTTTGGGGAAGGGAAAATAGTGAGGTATAAAAAACCCCATTTTTTTCTAACCCACCCCACTTTTCAGGGATTTAAAACTTTGGCCCCCTCTTTTCATAATTTCCCCAAAAAATACCATCACCCCCCAAATACTTAACTAGAAAATCCATGTTTCACTAATTTTTTCTAAAATTGAAAAATTAATAAAGCATGGATTTTCATTAAAATTATTTGAGGTTGATGATTGGGGAAAAGTCCCGGTTGGAGGGAAATATGGGGGTGGGGGTGACTGTAGCAAGGTAGAGGGTGGGGTAACCTGCGAGTGGGGGGGTGGAGTGGGGTAGGCAAAATTTTGGAGGGAAAGGAGTCTGAAGGGATTGGCCGATTGGGGGAGAAGAGTTGGGCGGAGTGCAGATTGTGGGTCAAATGTGGGAGGGGTATTTTGGGAAAGGAGAAATAGTGAGGTTTAAAAAATTCCATTTTTTTCCAACCCACCCCACTTTTCAGGAATTTTAAACTTTGGCCCCCTCTTTTCACAATTTCCCAAAAAAAACCATCAACCCCAAATTAATAACTAGAAAACCCATGCTTTACTAATTTTTCCTAAGATGGTAAAATTAGTAAAACATGGGTTTTCATTAAAATTATTTGGGGTTGATGATTGGGGAAAAGTCCCGGTTGGAGGGAAATATAGGGGTGAGGGTGGCGTGGGGGTGACCCCAGCAGGGTAGGGGTGTGGTGGGGGTGGGGTAACCTTCGGGTGGGGGGTGGAGTGGGGTAGGCAGAATTTTGGAGGGAAGGGGGCCTGAAGGGATTGGCGATTGGGGGAGAAGAGTTGGGCGGAGTACACGATGTCGGTCAAATGTGGGGAGGAGTATTTTGGGAAAGGGGAAATAGTGAGGTTTAAAACAACCCATTTTTTTCCAACCCACCCCACTTTTCAGGGATTTTAAACTTTGGCCCCCTCTTTTCACAATTTTCGCAAAAAAAACCATCAACCCCAAATAATTAACTAGAAAACCCATGTTTTATTAATTTTCCCTAAAATGAGAAAATTAGTAAAACATGGGTTTTCATTATAATTATTTGGGGTTGATGATGGGGGAAAAGTCCCGGTTTGAGGGAAATATGAGGGTGGGGGTGACCGCAGCAGGGTAAGGGGTGGGGTAACCTGTGGGTGGGGGGTGGAGTGGGGTAGGTAGAATTTTGGAGGGAAGGGGGTCTGAAGGGATTGGCCGATTGGGGGATAATAGTTGGGCTGAGTGCACGATGTGGGTCAAATGTAGGGAGGGGTATTTTGGGGAAGGGGAAATAGTGAGGTTTAAAAAAACCAATTTTTTCCAACCCACCCCACCTGTTAGGGATTTTAAACTTTGTCCCCCTCTTTTCACAATTTTCCCAAAAAAACCATCAACCCCAAATAATTAAATAGAAAACCAATGTTTTATTAATTTTCCCTAAAAAGGGAAAATTAGTAAACACATGAGTTTTCATTAAAATTATTTGGGGTTGATGATTGGGGAAAGGTCCCGGTTAAAGGGAAATACGGGGGTGGGGGTAACCGCAGCAGGGTAGGGGTTAGGGTAACCAACGGGTGGGGGGCGGAATGGGGTAGGCATAATTTTGGAGGGAAGGGGGTCTAAAGGGATTGGCCTATTGAGGGAGAAGAGTTGGGCGGAGTGCACGATGTGGGTCAAGTGTGGGGAGGGGTATTTTGGGAAAGGGGAAATAATGAGGTTTAAAAGAAACCCATTTTTCCAACCCACCCCACTTTTCAGGGATTTAAAACTTTGGCCCCTATTTTTCAAAATTTCCCAAAAAAAAAATCCCTCAACCCCAACTAATTAACTAGAAAATCCAAGTTTTATGAATTTTCCCAAAAATGGAAAAATTAGTAAAACATGGGTTTCATTAAAATAATTTGGGGTTGATGATAGGGGAAAAGTCCCGGTTGGAGGCAAATATGGGGTGGGGGTGGGGGTGACCGCAACAGGGTAGGGGGTGGAGTGGGGTAGGCATAATTTTGGAGGGAAGGGAGTCTGAAGTGATTGGCCGATTGGGTAGAAGAGTTGGGTGAAGTGCACGATGTGGGTCAAATGTGGGGAGGGGTATTTTGGGGAAGGAGAAATAGTGAGGTTTAAACAAACCCATTTTTTTCCAACCCACTCCACTTTTCAGGGATTTAAAACTTTGGCCCCCTCTTTTAACAATTTTGAAAAAAAAAAAAAAAAAAAAACCATCAACCCCAAATAATTAACAAGAAAACCCATGTTTTACTTATTTTTCCTAAAATTGGAAAATTAGTAGAACATGGGTTTTCATTAAAATTATTTGGGGTTGATGAATGGGGAAAAGTCCCAGTTGGAAGGAAATATGGGGGTGGGGCAGACCGCAACAGGGTAGGGGGTTGGGTGGGGTAACTTGCGAGTGGGGGTGGAGTGGGGTAGGCAGAATTTTGGAAGGAATGGAGTCTGAAGGGATTAGCCGATTGGGGGAGAAGAGTTGGGCGGAGTGCACGATGTGGGTCATATGTGGGGAGGGGTATTTTGGGGAAGGGGAAATAGTGAGGTTTAAAAAAACTCATTTTTTTTCAATCCCACCCCACTTTTCAGGGATTTTAAACTTTGGCCCCTTCTTTTCACAATTTCCCAAAAAAAAATCATCAACCCCAAATAATTAACTAGAAAACTCATGTTTTACTAATTTTCCCTAAAATGGGAAAATTAGTAAAACATGGGTTTTCATTAAAATTATTTGGGGTTGATGATTGGGGAAAAGTCCCGGTTGGAAGAAAATATAGGGTGGGGGTGACCGCAGCATGGTAGGGGGTGGGTGAGGGTGGGGTAACCTGCGAGTGGGGGGTGGAGTGGGGTAGGCAGAATTTTGGAGGGAAGGGAGTCTGAAGGGATTGGCCGATTGGGGGAGAAGAGTTAGGCGAAGTGCACAATGTGGGTCAAATGTGGGGAGTGGTATTTTAGGGAAGGGGAAATAGTGAGGTTTAAAAAAAACCCATTTTTTTCAACCCATCCCACTTTTTAGGGAGTTTAAACTTTGACCCCCTCTTTTCACAATTTTCCCTAAAAAAACCATCAACCCCAAATAATTAACCAGAAAACCCATGTTTTACTAATTTTCCCTAAAATGGGAAAATTAGTCAAACATGGGTTTTCATTAAAATTATTTGGGGTTGATGATTGGCGAAAAGTCCCGGTTAGAGGGAAATATGGGCTGGGGGTGACCGCAGCAGAGTAGGGGGTGGGTGAGGGTGGGGTAACCTGCGAGTGGGGGGTGGAGTGGGGTAGGCAGAATTTTGGAGGGAATGGAGTCTGAAGGGATTGGCCGAATGGGGGAGAAGAGTTGGGCAAAGTGCACGATGTGGGTCAAATGTGGGGAGTGGTATTTTGGGGAAGGGGAAATAGTGAGGTTTAAAAAAAAACCATTTTTTTCAACCCATCCCACTTTTTAAGGATTTTAAACTTTGGCCCCCTCTTTTCACAATTTTTCCTAAAAAAACCATCAACCCCAAATAATTAACTAGAAAACCCATGTTTTACTAATTTTCCCTAAAATGGGAAAATTAGTAAAACATGGGTTTTCATTAAAATTATTTGGGGTTGATGATTGGCGAAAAGTCCATGTTGGAGGGAAATATGGGCTGGGGGTGACCGCAGCAGGGTAGGGGGTGGGTGAGGGTGGGGTAACCTGCGACTGGGGGGTGGAGTGGGGTAGGCAGAATTTTGGAGGAAGGGAGTCTGAAGGGATTGGCCGATTAGAGGAGAAGAGTTGGGTGATGTGCACGATGTGGGTTAAATGTGGCGAGGGGTATTTTGTGGAAGGGGAAATAGTGAGGTTTAAAAAAAAAAAAAACCAAACTAACCCAAAAGGGTTGGTGGAGTTGGCAAGGGGTCTCGAGGAATAAGCTCGAGGTCCCGAGATCGATTCCCACCTCCCCCGCAGGTTATATATGTGAAATACAGTTCTAATATTTCCCAATTGGGGAATTTCTAAAAAAAAAACCAATTTTTTTCCAACCCATCCCACTTTTCAGGGATTTTAAACTTTGACCCCTTTTTTTCACAATTTCCAAAAAAAAAAACCATCAACCCCAAATAATTAACTAGAAAACTCATGTTTTACTAGTTTTCCCATTTAAAATCCTCCGTTTTTTTTATGTGTATACAGTTGGATTGACTCAAATAAAGGTACTTTTAAGTAAGGACATAACGGAAACAAGGGTGCATCTATTGGGTCTCACGTAATTAGTGGGCGCATTTTCTCCCCAGTGGTAGGTCCAAGCCTCGTATTGAAGCTGGCAGAGGTTGGGTTGGGGGCTGGAGAAGGGTGAGATATTGACAGTCCTATACCAGTGTATTTGAAGCAAAATCGTTCTTCCCCTCTTTATGAATAACTTGTTTGTTACAAGTAATAAATTGATTACAAGAGGACCAAATTTCTTATAAAGAAAACACCCTTATTGCATAGGCATACCTGCTGGTGCATCTCTTGCAGTTCGTCTAAAGCAACTGCTTTATCGGACATAATCTGCTGGGTTCAGCTTTATATTATCTTTTAAATACAAAAATACTTCATTTGTACATAGAAGTAGCGCATCTAGTCCTTTTTCCTCGACTGGAAAGGCCACCGGTTTCAGAAACGATTGAACAATAAGCGTGACCGAACAATAAGCATGACCTCAAAGCATATTTAGTTCTGTAGATCACACGAAAAGAAAAAAGGAGGTTCCCTTGATATAAAATTAGCATTATGATGAAAATAATTCCATGACTTGTGCTTAGTTAATACAAGTGTTAAATCCAAAATCAGGGAAATGATACTTAATAGTTCAACATACAAGCCTTGTCGGCCTCTCCCCTCATTGCCAATTGGTTTTGAGTTGCTTTCACATGGTATCAGAGGGGTCGATCCAAACCCAGCAGACAATCCAAATTCAAAATCCGCACCTAAGTTGGTTCATACGTTGCACTTTGGAGTCAAACGTCGCATCTTCCTTCGATTCTAATAAAAGATATTCAATCCGTGCCCACAAGATAACACGTGAGGGTGCGTGTTGAGATATAAATCCCACGTCAAGGAAATATTGATGTTAAAATTCAAAATATAAGCCTTCTGGGCCTCTCTCCTGATTGTCAACTGGTTTTAAGTTGGACGTGTCCACAACAACAATTACCGGGTTAACAACTACGATTAATTAATACACAGAGAAAAGGACATTCCAGCCACATTGGCAAACTACGACGCTAGAGCTGAAGAGATCACATATGTACTGGGTTTGAGATGAGATGACAATGTAAATTCTGAAAAACGTTCTGATCTATCTATGTATAATATAACTGCAAAGCATTGAGCCGTTGATATTCCTCTTGCTTTCTAATATCTACTCGATACAACTAGCACAAGCTAATATCATTTTTGGCAAAAGAAAACCCAGTACACGTCACTCCATCCATTGAACACAAAACAATACAAGGTCATACTAGAAGAGAAAATCCCTGCCAGATGCTGACTTCTCGAGGAGCCAGTCCGAAAGTAATTCTTGCACCAACTCAAGTTGCAATTAAACTTCACCTGTGGATACTAAACATAATTAGCTCTAGCGGAACTTCCCCAGTATTAGAGCTGCTCTTTTGTTGGCAGGGACTGAGTTATTTTTTATGACATGATTCGAGGCTTGCTTGGAACTACCTTGTGCATAAGCTCTTTTGACGAAGAAACAAGTCAAGTATGAAGCATATCAAATGGACAATAAGCATTATAGACAGAAATGAAATGTACAGAATAATTTACATTGCATTAGCATGGAAATGTTGCTTGAAGAAAAGCTGCAAAAGAGATGGACCTTGCAAGAAAGTTCTTACAAACAACACTACCGAAGAAAACTACTGATAAGGGATTAGCACGAAATAACTAACAAACTGCCTTGTTTTGAAGAAGTCAAGTCGACTTTTTGGGGGTATCTTCTTCCTGCGGTGGTTTAAAGTCGTCCTTCTTCTCCATGACTTGTTGTATGCCTTCTTGATATCCTTGTATGAAACTCTTGAGCGCATCTCTATATGCAGAAGCTCTTATCATGTACACACGCTGCAGAGCTGGCCTAAGCGTCTCCATTCCACCTCTCGCAGCCACCGCTATTTAGTTGAAATGCAGATAAGAAAATGAAAAATGTCAAAATTCAACACGAGTATACCATACATATCATACGTTCAAAAGAGCATAATAAAATGGCAATCACCATCTATTACAAGAGTGTAACACATGCAGAGTTCTGGATTTTATTCTTTCCCTGGTTTCATATGTATAACTTCATTTGTCAACCCTATGCAACAGATACCCCTCAAAAGCCACTTAAACTCTGGAAACCAGAAGTAAAAAAAAAAATCTCTAGGCAAAAGAATGTAGGCAGAAGTTAAGTCACCACAATGCATCAATATTGCTGACAACAAAGAAGGAAGCACGAGAAAGCATAACATATAAGTCATTTGCCAGTAATCACAAATTGAACATAAGTTGAAAGTTATCAACCGGAATATCGATCAACAAGTGGTGGTTTTCTTACCGAGATCCTCCAATGTTGAGGGTTCTTTCTCTTTGCTTGCACCATTTGCTCCACCGGCCTTATCTTCACTCCCTTCGTGCTTCTTATAATCGTTTGGCCGAAGATCAGGACCAATATCCCTTACCCAGCTCGCAGCATAAAGCCTAGATGCTTCCTTCAGCACCTGAAGACATAACAGAAGTTACAGTTTTGAAAGCCTAGATGCTTCCTTCATTTAGGAACGTAATGACCGGGTGTTAAGCGAATGTCCCACTTAACACATAGATTAAACCCGACAGAGAAAAACTTATCCCGCAATAATTAGCTGCACTTACTGCCCCAAATGCTTCTTAGATTTGGACAGATAATCTTTTGGGTCAAACCTAGAGCCCAAGATCCAAAGTAAAGTTAAATAGCCAAATCAGCAAAGGTCGTCTACAATCAGGCTGCTAAAGGCAATTTTAAGTTCCAAAATGTCACATAGAAGTGCTCAATCTAAGTTGTTAATACAGGTCTTCTCCAAATAGCGTCACAGCTCGAATCTAGTTAGGGGTAGTAATGGGCTCTTTCCTCTCAATTAAGACATGAAAGAACACTATGAGCCGGACCAAAGTTCAATCAGAGAACAAAATGTTTATTAAAAACAATATCGACAATTCGGACATGCTTCCCAGTAAATTTTTTATGCTTTTTTATATTAAGGTGGGTCAGAAAAAAGAAATAGCAACTTCCTTCAGGTCTTAACAAGCAAACCTTTTTGAGTTCACTAAGCACGTTTGAGTTCTAAGGCGTCATTGATATTAGCAAAGCCTTTGTCTTAAACTAGTTTGGGTGGGCTAAGTGAATCCTATTCCTTCATTCTCCCGTTGATGTTCGTAAGACGTTACAGTAAATTATGCTGGCAGTCAACCTATCGCAACCCCCCTCCTTTGTCCGAACTTCGGGATTGTATCGCCATATGACATTAAAGCACAACATAGGAGAATTTTATGTTTAGCTCAAGCCGTTATTAAATCTTCTCTGCAAATGCACATTCACAAGTGGGATGTAGTCAGAGCACGTGATGGGATTTTCATGCTCAAATATGACATGAACCACTGCTCTAAAAGTTTAAACTGTTAGAAAATGGTTTCAACAGTGTCATCATGCATGCTTAACACTCCCCCTCACGTGCAAGCCCTCGGTTGCACGTGGAGAGACAAATCAATAAGATATAAACCAAGGTGCGCCACTGCCAAGTGCACAAATAAGCGGAGTGCAAATTGCATTATTATAAGAGGGGGGGGGGGGTGTACGGCATCAAACATGCAAGCGGAACAGTCAAACCCAAGACCTTATCTATGCTAAAAGTTTAAGCTATTAGAGAATGAGCCCAACAATGTTATCATACTTAACAATTGACGGAAACATATTATAATGCCAACTAAAACATAACAGTGAATAGAAGCCAAGATGACACTTCAACAAACCATTAACTTTTCCTAACAATTGGATGAAAATGATAAACAATACTCACAAGGTAGCGCTCTTTCCACGTTAATTTGCAACGCTTCTTAATATGAGGCGGGTCAGGCAAAGACGAGGGAAAGGCAATTTCTTTCAGGTCATAGCGAACATAATCATAGACCTTTCTGCATACAACCTTCAACTTCATTCTGATACTTGAATTAGCTCAACATAATCTGCAAACCGTGCCTTAAATTCACTGAGTTGTGTAAATAGAGATGGAATGGTACTTGAAAGAACACAGATAAGATGAGAAGTCAAACCTAGAACAATCATTTTGTGGTTTTTTTGTTTGTAAAGCAAACCTAGAACAATCTGCCACTAGAGCCAGGAAAAAGAGTCTACCCTATACCATATTCAAGCAACTCCAAGGGCAGTCACTAGACCATCTGCCACTACCTATTGGCCAGGAAAAAGAGTCTACCCTATACCATATTCAAGCAACTCCAAGGGCAGTCACTAGACCATCTGCCACTACCTTGCACTCAACCCACAAGTCAAGCTACCCCGACCCAGTTCAACCCACAAACCTATTTTCAATGCAAAGTCACGAATGCAAGTTCCTTCATCAGGAGCTCCCAGGTTATACATAATAAGAGTAACTTCATTTGGTTCCAAAACCGTCTCTAGTCTCATCCTGAGAAATGCATTCAAGTTATTACTAAAACACCAATTTCGCAAAAATGCGGAAATCAACGAATTCCAGGAGACAAAATCTTTGTCAGGCATTTCGTCGAACAGTTGGTGTGCATTTTTTAGAGCATCCAAATTTGGCATAAAGAGATACCAAACGGTCACCAATGAACCCATCTCTGTAATTCAATGATTTCACTACTTTGGCATGAATGGCCTGGCGAGAGGAGGAGGAACGACACGAGGTTATGGCGAAAAAGAGATATTGAAGAAAGGATTCAAGGTTGGAGCTTGGTTGGGTATGAAGACTGTGTTCTAAAGGAGAGAAGATCACATAACATCTTCCCAAGACTGGCATTATAATCATGAACAAGCAAGAGAAGAAATGCTGAAAATTATCTCCCGGCTAGAAACTGAAATGCAAAGTAAACTTCCTTTTGAAAATTAAAATCGGAATCAATAACAAAGTAAACTGAGACAAACCCAACCTAAAACCAAAGCAAAATCAGCATAGATGTTTGAGTAACCTAGATGGCGATCGCTATTGCGAAAAAGCGTAGTTACCGCCGTCGCCGATAACACGTTACCTCCGTTGCCGTCAAAATAATAGATGGTAGCCACCACCGTTTGTACAGTAGACTGTCGCTGCCATGGCGAGGTTGATCAAAGAGAAGAGAGGAGGAAGATAGCCCGGGTAGGCAGCGTCCGGCGTCAGGCGGCGGGCAGAGGCTGTGAGTGTGAGTGGTGAGACGTGAAGAGAGAAAAATATAATGGGCTGTTGACACTGGGCTTAAGAATTGAATCATGACATTTTAGGGCCCGTACGTTTACCCTTTTCTGTATTGCAATTTTGTAATGATGGCAAAAATATACTCTCTTTTTTGTACTTTTACTATTTTGGATACTCAATTTTGGATGCAATATCCAAATAGTGCCAAAAAAGGTGAAAACACCTTAGAGGTGTTTTCACCTTTTTTGGGTTTTTGCCGACAATGTTGGATTCCATGTCAGAAAGGTTTTTTTTGTTTACTGTTCACCCTTCCCTCATATGTCTCTCTCTTCATCTTTACAGAGAAACTCACCCCAATTTCTCTATAGCACCTTCAAGCCATTGCCTGGATCTTCGACTCCCTCTCACCCCGTGTTCAACGGCATCACCCCACCGGACTGAATTAATCCTTCGATTAAAAGGGCTTCTAATCTTTTCCCGGCCCAAGTTCCTATCAATTGTTGTTACCGTGTCTAACCCAGTGCCGAACAAGGGTTTTTGCAGCCTCGCTGAGAAATGGATCAGCGGGTGCTCTCGGCCGATGCCGCCGCTCAGCTCCGGCAAGGCATCGGCTTGCTTCTCTCGAGATGGAGCGCACTTTAGATGGCCGTCGATAACGAGTGGGGCAGCCGCGATTCTGGACAGATAGCCCAGCAACTCGCCCTCGATATCTTCTGTTTAGAGCCCGCATCACCCATTAGGGCCTTACCTTTCTACATCGCTGATGATCACAAACCACCAATATATGATGATTCATGCCGGTAGCCGGCTTGTCGCCCCAGATTCAGGTGGTGACAAATCGTCTACCACACGTCCCATAGCCCATAAAGATGCCATCGTGGAGGACTCCTCTGTATGAATCCCGTCGTTGCACAGGATCAAGGAAGGGCACCTTGGAATGACCGAAGGAGTGGGAGCCTTTCGAGTTGGTTCGTCAATGGGGAAGAAGAAGAAGCAAGAGGGAGAAGACAGATCTGGGAGCAGTTGGCATCCTTGATTTGGGAGTAAGGGTAATACTGGAAAAAATAGTGGTAACAGCTATGAAAAGAGAAATGAAAACGGTAAACATACAAAAACAACTGAAAAAAGGTAAACACAAAAAAGTGGTGAAAATTATAAAAGTACATAACCATAATTTGTGATTGAATACAAAAATATTGAAAACGAAAACACAATACAAATACACAAAACGAAAAGTGTAAACGTACGGGCCCTTAAATTCCTTAGAATTGAACTTGAATTCTAATTCTAATTCTTAATAACTTATCCAAACAGTAGAATTGTAAGGGTGTCGATCATGCCCAAATTCATTTGCCCACCCAAATCCGGCCATTTAAAAGTCACCCAAACCCACCCATTAAATAATTGGGTCTAAATGGGTCAATATCTACAAAACCCACTTATCCATGGGTTTAAATGGTTGTTAAATGGGTGCCCATCTAACCCATTAGTAACATAAAAATTTCCTTAGCCAATTTCCTCAGACGGCACACACCCGACAGCTTGCAACCACCTACCGTCGCCGCCCCCATTGCCTCCACCACCACTTGCCATCGCCGTCACCAGCCTTTCATCATCGTCGCCACTGCGAGAGCCACCAACCAACCCACGGCCAAGCACCACCAGCACTCCCTAAGCTCGAGCGACCGCGCGGCAATCAAAATATTCGATGGTCAAAATGTTAGCGAAAACAACCCGGTAAAAAAACGAGACACTTCACTCGCATCAAGCACGCCAAATCACTCAAAAAATTGGCTAAGGCACCAAATCTCGATGATACCACTCAAGGGGCAAGTGTGATGAAGTTGTGATGAGGCTAGGAACGAGCGTTATATACATTTGAATTTTCATAAGACATGGCAACTACTGTGTTGATCAAGTTGGACAATCTCATATAACCATCAAAGTTTTAACTTGTTTAGTCAGGTGAAAAATAATTGAAAATCAAAGTCGAAAATTCATCACTACAGGCATATAACCATCAAAAATTTAAGAATATATGTAGGCAAGTGACTTCTTGAAGGTGCATGGTGAAATTGTTTTTTGGAAGGAATTGCAAGACTACCTGAGCTTTGTAAACTATTAAAAGACAGGTGATGTACCTGTGTTAAACTTTTCCTTTACTTAAACACCAACTTATATAATAGTTCCCACATAATCCTTTAATTGACTTATTATGGTTGTAATTATTGTTGCTGAAACTTTCAGGCAATAGAAGATGATATGAAATGGTGCTCAAGGTGGTGCGGTCATATTTTTTCATTTTTGTTTTTGAGTAGAACTGTCTCTACTGGCAACAGTAATTGAATATGAAAATGATTACACTATTTACTGTAGTACTACATGTACTACATGTGCTAGCTCAAATGTCCTTCTTAACATAACGTATAACTAGTAGTTTGTTGATCGTTAAACTATTAACCTTTTTTTTGATAGATTCAGAACATTTTCAGAGCAATCGTCATGTAAATACAACTGCAACTTGCCTTTGGACTCCAATTAGGGATACTTAGCCACAGATAATTGAATATCATATATAGGCTAGACGGTTCTTGAGTTATGACTCTTCTTTGCCATATTCTTCTTATTTTCTCACATGTTAATGTTCGCGTGCACTGCATGTACAACATACTAATTAAATGAAAGCATGTTGTAATTCAACAAAAGCACCATCAAAGAAAGGATTATCACAAAGTTTTTTGGTAGAGAATATAATTGACGGTGACAATTTTTCGTGAATTGAAAAGTCAAATATGAGGTTTATTGCGTAGGAATGTGTAAAAAATATGGAGACCGGAACAAGGAAGGGCACATCTTTGGGGGCAGTAAATTTGGTACATTGGTGGAGAGTAAAAGACCGACGACCGGGTTTCTGTATAACTTTCAAATTTGTTGCGACGACTACAGTTGCAACAATTTTATTCCAGATCCATGTTACTAATGAAAAGGATGCCTCTTACTATTTTAATTGGCCTCCAAAACAGCAGTTTGCTGAGCTAAAGTTGCCCCAGAGATTTCTTTTTTCGCAACTACACATGTGCTACCAGTTCTTTGGATGCAGCTAAAGTTGCCTCAGAGTTTTCTTTTTCGCAACTAGATTCTGCAAATTGATTTGTTTTTTGTGTTTTTGAGTTGAATTATGTCTTTACGGGCAAAAATCAAGGAAAATGAAAAGATTACGCTATTTACTGTAGTACACGTGTTAGTTCGTGGGTCCTTCCTATCATAAGGGATAAATATTAGTCTTTTGATTGTTAAACTATTTCGCTTAAACGCAATGCGACGATTTGAAATCATAAATTTTTTTTTTAACTTCAAAAGGATGATGGGTAAGACCGTGATAAGGAGACTAGCCATCATTGACATCAAATCGATGCACACCTTTTACGTTTTACGTAAGTTATGTGAGATGAAGTTGTGTCGAGACTACCAACATTTTTTGGTGCATCTAGAAAATTTTCAGAGCAATCCTTATGTATATGAATCTTATTTTCAACTTGCACTTTGGTCTTCAATTAGGTAATACTGTGCAACCACAGATGATAGGTTGTCATAGTCTAAAGAGGACTAGGGTTATGACTCTTCTTTATAGTAATTGTCACGTGTTAATGTTCACGTGCATTACACATGTATCCTACTAGTTAAATCAAAGCATGTTAATATTATCCAACAAAAGTGCCATCAAAGAAAGGATTATCACGAAGCATGTTAATATTATTAACGAAGTTTTCAATTATGATCAACGCTCCATAAACTACCGCTGCCCGTCGCTTCTTTTGGTGCCTTGGCGCGTTTATCTGCAACAATGAAATCCATCCAGAACAAAGAGAGAATGAGCCCTTTTGATTCCTTTTTCTATGCGTAAGGAACATGAAAACCTTTTGTAGCAAAAATGATTGTAGCTATGGGCTGCATAACCTGTTTCTTGGCAAAATTTTTGTCTATTTAAAAACCTCTGGTACGTATTACTTGTGACGAAAATTTCAGCGAAATTTGAGGTGCTTCAAAATTGTTTCTAAACGTAAATGACAAGTTTTGATTGCTGCCCCTTGAGCCGTCCATCACTCGTTGGGGACTTGGTCTTGAAAAAGTAGTTTAGGGAACATTAAGCCACTTGTAAACGATCAAATTAGTCGTTTACATGCATAGCCGGTCATGACTTTGGACAAACGCTTTCTTATAACCATGCCGACCTTGACTTGATTCCCAAGCGGAAAACTATAAATACAAGACCTCTTTGCCTCTCCATGTACCCTCAACTCAAACTTGAGCAAATTGTCTCTTGCTTTCTTCAAAAGCAATTCACAAAAAAGACAGAGAGAAAGGAAATTTAATCTTCATGGCTTCTAATATGTTGGGTTTCATCGTCATCCTTGCCATTGTTTCCCCAGCCTTGGTTTCTGCTAAAGACTTCATAGTCGGAGATGACAAAGGGTGGACGACAAATTTCGATTACCAGGCATGGGCACGGGGCAAGGATTTTAGGGTTGGAGACAGGCTTGGTACATTTTTAACCACAATCTTTAGCTTTATCGACGTTAATAGTAGTAGCGATCTATTCCAATTTTAGAATTGAGTTGATTTTCTCACTCGAGTAATTTGTTTTTGCAGTTTTTCAGTACCCTGTTGGCGCTCATAATGTCTTCAAGGTCGACGGGACAGGGTTCGAGAGCTGCATTAAGCCGGCGCTGACTGAAGCTCTAACATCTGGAAATGACGCAATTGTGCTTGCAACTCCAGGGCGAAAGTGGTACATTTGTGGTATTGGCCAGCACTGTGCTGCAGCAGGTCAAAAGCTGTTCATCACAGTAAACTCTGAATGGATGGCTCCTTCTCCTTCTCCTTCTCCTTCTGCAAATTCAGCAAATGGAATCATTCCCAAGTTCTTTCCAACGGCGATGATGGTGGCCTTGATTGTGTCAATTTTTGGGCTTTCATTTTAATTACTTGTTTGGAGAATACCAAATGTTTGCACCACCATCATATTTATTATTATTTTGTGTAATGGCATCAACTGGTTGATTGTGTTGAAAACTTCTTTTTGGAATTGAATTCTATTTCTTTTAGTAACTTTCATGTTACAAAGAGTAAGGGAAGAGATTTTTTTGGATCTTTAAACTATATTTATACACTAATAACAACGCTCTAACTTTCATGTGTAGGCTAAAATCACATATCTGTGTTCCTTGAACTAGAGATGTCATTTGGGCCGGGCGGCCCGCGGGCCGGCCCGTTTTGGCCCGGTTTTGGCCCGGCCCCTTGCATGAACAGTAACGGCCCGCTGAAAGAGGGCCTGGGCCTGGACCAGGCCGAGAAATCTGGGGAAAATGGCCCGGCCCGGCCCGGTTTGGCCCGGGTTTGGCCCGGCCCGGGTGTGGCCCGGTTTGGCCCGGATTTGGCCCTTTTTTGGCCCCACTTTTTTTTGAAAATCTAGCTTTTCCCCCCCTTTCTTCCACCCCTTTTCCAAAATTCCACATACATTATTATTTTGATTGTTAGAGTTTTAAGAATAATTTTTTTTCATATATATAAAATAAATTTTTACAAGCAAAAAATATATATTTTAAAAGGAAGGGATAGCATCCTGCATCAAGCATCTTGTCTTTTTGCCTTATATTATTTTCTTCTATAAGACTTGATGACCTTGAGCGATGTTTGGTTAGATTTAAGAGAGGCTTATGCCTCATATTGGCAATCATTTTACCTTAACAGTAGTCAGCCTTTAAATTGAATGGATAAGAGATGGAAGGAAATTGCAGTCAGCCGTTAAATTCTTTTGATCTTGTCTTTTCTTCAAAAGTCCTGCAAAATTACTTAACTACTAAGCCTCTTCTATGAGAAAGGAAATACCTATAGTGGTTATGATCTTCCATAAGTGGTCTGGTTAGAGTTTTCAAAAGGTGCACACTGCATAGGCCTTGGGAAAGAGTCAAAGAAGTTTATACCCATTAAATGAAATTAAAGTTAGACGGAACAACCATTATATTTCTTCCAGATGGGACTACAGCTATAACAAGGCATCGCAACTCATCTGTTTTTAATCCGCACTTCTTTCTTCTTTATAGTTGACGAGGATCGTATAAATAAATTTCTATGTAAATTGTTATGTGTTAAAATTGAATAACATGAGAAAAAAAAAAAAAAAGGGCCTGGGCCCGGCCCAAGCCCGGCCCTAAATATTGGGCTTAGGGCCTGGGCCTGGACCAGGCCTAGAATTCATTGCGCCAGGCCCGGCCCGGCCCGGCCCGTTTTCACCCTCCCTTGGCCCGGCCCCGGCCCGGCCCGTTTGCAGGCCCGATGGGCTTGGGCTGGGCCGGCCCAAGCCCGGCCCTTTGACATCTCTACCTTGAACTGGTCTTCTTCTCCTTCTTATGCTTTCATTCCCTTTGCACCTCCAACATTTTCCCCTCTTCGATCGGTTTTCTTTGAAAACATGACATGTAATCCAATTTGGAAATACCAAAGCAGGCTTTCGAATTATGTCTCCCCCTAGTGTAGATTTTCATTTACATCTTCATCGTTGTATTGATAAGAAACGATTGCAGATATATGAGAATAAGAGAGATTGCTACAGCAAAACTCTCTAATGAACACACACTGTGATGGAGAGCAAATCTGAATTGAATGTCTATTGCTTCACTCACACACTTACATAAGCTGGAACACGTTTATAAGATCGAATGGACTTCTCTAGACATGGATTTCTCTAGACATGGATTTCTCTAGACTAGTACTACAAAATGAGCAGACACCATAACTAGGACATTCTGTAAGTCTAAGACTAAAATACACATAGTCAACACTAACACCAACAACTAAGTGCATTAATTTCCAACATTCTCCTTGTCCCTTTTAGGCACAGTGAACAAATTTCGTAAGAAAAATTGAATTTGAAAATCAAACACGACATAAATAATGAAGTAATTTTACATTAAGCTCGAGGATAAGTTGAGAAGACCAACCATTTCAGAGGAACTATATCGGCGCAATAAGTCAAGTAAGAACTGGTTGAAGGCCAGGGATAGAAATGTGGCATGCTTACAAGCTTCAGTAGTCCAATGACGAATCCAGGGGAGATTGTTGGGTTCAGAGCTAGAAGTCGAATTGCAATATTTAACTCCATGCATCTTTAAAACCTCTAAGCCATCTGGAATTGAGGAAGTTTTGCAACGAGTCAAACGCAGACTGCATGAGGCATGACCCCGAACTCAATGGAAGTTTGTTCAGATGAAGAGATTACACAAGTGCAGTTTTTCTTATTGAGACTTCAAAGATCTTGGGGTAAGATGGGATGTCACAATGCCTTTTTCCAGAAGTATTCGCACATCGGGCATCTAATCTCCGGTGTAGTTAAAAGGTTTCTTCAACCATTATCACATGCTCAAGAGCCTGATCACACCCTTATTGCGTTGGTTCCAAGGTGACAGATCTCCGTCGATAAAAGTCTGTCGCTAAAGATCTTAACCGACGGAATATTCTATCGACAAAGATCTTTAGCAACGGACTTTTACCGACAGAAAAAATAGTCGCTAAATGTTATTTTAGAGTTTTTTTGGTCCATTTATTCCGGTTATTTTTTTTCAAAAAAAAGGAAAGAAAGAAAGAAAAGGTTTCAGTGATGGACTTTTACCGATGTATTGTATCCGTCGATAAAAGTCTATGCATTTGTAATTTTTTAATGTTTTTTAGCGACAGCCAAAAATCCGTCACTAAAGATGATTAAAACCTACAAGCCCTACTTTCTTTTCCTCTTTCTGTTTCTCATTCTCCCCTCTGCTCCGGCTCGTCTCTCTCTCTCTCTCTCTGAGACTCTATTTCTCTCTCACCCAAATACCCTTGAACAGTATGCTCGTCCGCTACATTATGTAGCGGACAAATAAGGCAGTAGTTTTCTCTCTCTCTCTATCCATTCTCTCATTAATGTGTTCAGACTTTTTCTCTTTCTCTCCATTTTCTCTCACCACTTTTTGTTTTCTCTCTCATCCTCCTCTCTTCTCTCTCTCTCCATGCACAAGATATTTGCAGCCATAGCAATGGAAATTGCTCTTCTCAGGATTATCCCGGATTGCCCTCTCTTGTCCTGCGTAGCCTATGCTTTTGCGTTTGCCATCTCAAGCCCAGATCATGGAATATATTCCAAATCATGGAACAGTGAGCCATTTACAATGAGCCTATTCAGTCACAAGTTCATCAACCGACGATCTTCACTTGAAATATATTCCGGATCATGGAACAGTGAGCCATTTACAGCACCCAGATCATCAAAGTAGGATTGCAGCCCAAATCACTAACCACGTCTTAGAACGTAACCCGGATCACTAATCACGTCTTAGAGCACGGGGCCTAATCACTATTAGGGGTGAGCATCAAACCGTTGAAACCGATCTGAACCGTTCAAATCGATCAAACAAAACCAATCCAATCCGAACCGTCAAAAGATCTTAATGGTTTGGTTTAACATTTTTCAAACCGACCTTAGTTCGGTTTGATTCACGGTTCACATTTTTTAAACCGATTCCAAATCGAACTGAACCGACCTATGATATGTTACTCTACTTTTAGTAGCATTCATTGACAATTTCACATATACGGTAGTAAGCAAATCTATAGATACAAATATTGAAAATTATAAGAAAAGAAAATAATTAGAACACTTATAACACAAAAAATTCGTAACCAATAAATGTTCTATATTTACTCATTATTTCTCATACATCAAGAAACACTTATATATCGAATGTAACAAGATTATATGCAATTTAAAAAACATATAACTTCATTTTTTAAGCATTCTTAGATCCAATAGTAGTTTACAAATGAACAACGTCTTTAAGTATGTGCAAACCGATTCAAACCGACTAAATCGAACTATCTAAACCGACCAAACCAAACCGTCCAAACCGATGGTGATTGCTTTAGTTCGGTTCACAATTTTCCAAATCGAGGGGTAACGGTTTGGTTTGCGGTTTGACCCCCAAACCGAACCGTGTTCACCCCTAATCACTATACATATTTCCACAAGAACCCAGATGGGGAAAGATGATAAAAATGGAAACCCAACTCTGGAAAAAGATACCAGAAGCCCTTTAGTCCATTAGTCCATTTTAGTCAGGGTACATATTCGCAATGCAAAATGCAGCAATACGTCGTCGAGACGTGGTTTTACCCATTCGTAATGCAAAATGTAGCAAACCCCCATTCGCAATGTAATTAATTTTTGGTTTTACCTTTTTTGTTAAAATCTCCGGTAATTGCATTAGGACAGCTAAACGGTTTTTCTTTTTTCATTTGTTTTGAAACATCCAAGTTCCAACAGAACCCTCCAAATTTGCAAAGAGAGAGAGAGAGAGAGAGAGAGAGAGAGAGAGAGAGAGAGATTAGAACGAAAAAAAAAAGTGGTGAGAGAAAAGAGAGAGAAAGAGAAAAAGTCTGAACACATTAATGAGAGAATGAAGAGAGAAAGAGAAGACTACTGCCTTATTTGTCCGTTACATAATGTAGCGGACGAGCATTGTACTGTACTGCTCGAGGGTATTTTTGTAAAAAAATCGTCCGCTAAATCATGTGGCGGATAGGCTTAAAAAAAATGCAAAAAAATGCAAAAAAAAACTGGATTGTCCACAGATCGAGTATTGACGACCAGATCGCATTGACAACTTAGCCCAAGTTGTTCAAGCGGTCAACGGATCAACTCATATATATATATATATATATATATATATATATATATATATATATATATATATTTGTTTTAGGCATATTATACAGAACCAACCCTGACCTTTGAGTTTATTATGCCCAAGCCTCTAACATTGCATAAGTTCCGATGAGGCCCATTCTCAATTTCTAACGATTTAGATAATTCTTTTGCCATTTATTGGAAAATAGAGTAAACTCGTAAACAAAAAAGATAAAAGAACTTCATTATTTAACTCACTAGGCTGAGTTAACTCATCCACCACTACCAACCAAGCCCACTGCCATCATCCCAAACTTCTTCACAACCTCATATTCATCCTACTATCTACATTACCATCACAAAACACAACTGGATTGCCAATGGACTCGTAATCGCAGTACTCATTGGGCTTGACCACGTTGACATAAGAGTAATCACTAGACTTGGGGGGCATGTAGAGGTGTCAGATGGATTTGCCGATCTTTAGAGCCAAGATTCTGGACTGTTACATCGAGGGCTGTATAAGAACCAAGTTCGATGCATACTTTTACTTACAAATTGGATGTGAATGTTATAATAAAAATAATTATATTATAATTTTAGAATGCTTTTTCATAAGCAAAACTTTTGACATTCAGTTACAAATTATGAGTGACAATCTCATACTAATATATAATCATAAATTCATACCCTTTAACTTGATAGTCAAGCAACAATGTTCTAATCACTAGATTAAAGCAATATTATCTCCAAAGATATCTTGAAGGAAGAAAATCACCATTCATATGCTCATTTTTATAATTCTGTTTTGTTTTTTAACGGAATCTAGTAAAGAGTTACAATTTTCCCTCTTAAGGGATGATGTATATGAAGCTCAACCTTCCTATAAGCATAAATGCTAATTGAGTCATGTGATATCTTTCTTTATGCAAAGCACTTCGCATATTTTTTGTTCGGTGCATAATGAAAGGGAAATATAGCACTCAAAGTACGTTCTAATTATATGTTCAAATTATCAAAGATTAATCGAGTCATCACGATGTCTTTTTTTTCGAGCTGTCCAATCCAGATTCCGAGTATAACTCATGCACCACTAATACGTTGATACTACCTCAAAACACCTTAATTAGGGCTACCACTATAAATGAGCATATTTAGAACTACCACTGTGAACACCTTATCACTTGCCCAAGGCATATTAGAGCATAACTTGTCAACCACCGTTATATTAATGCTACCTCTAATCACCTTAGAATTACCACTTACTAAGTGTTACCACTACCATCACCCTTGCCATCATTATAATCCTACTGCTAAAATTACCACCACAACCATCTCGAGAACTACACGTACCATTGCAACCATGGCTTGTCAGAACTATTACAAATCTCAATCTCATTAACAGTGCTACAACTATCATCACAAGAATTACCACTATTGCATTCATCATCATTATCACCTTTCCGGTTTCCACCACTGCCATACTTGGACATATATCTCCAAAATCTCCCTAGTACCATTAATACCTTAACTATCGTAATTGGCCATTGTTATCAATTAATGGGAAAAAAATTCTTTTAACTCATTTACCCTTACATTTATTTTCTTTCAACTCAATCTTAGCTTGCCACAAGTTATTTTCTTCCAAATACATATTTGTTCTTAAAACTGAGTGTAACATGTTAGACTTTAACAGTATAACTTATAAAAAATTAGATTCATTTCAAACTTGCCTTTAGCGATCTCACACAACATATAATTCTCGTGGAATTTCTAATGTAATTGCTGATCAAGAGTTTTAAAATCTTACTTGTCAAAAATATAAGAGCTCCAAATCTTGCGTATCGTAAATCTTACGTGTAGTAATCAATAATACATATAAATTCTTGAATAATAAAATCATAATAAAGAGTTAGTAAATAGGGAAGATTTCGTATTTTATAGTTTTGAAATTTATATTGTTATTTTAAAATACTTTCGAGATGTTAATAATCAAAACTAAGGCCTAATATGTAAGTATAATGATTATGTAGAGTTTCATAAGTTGTATGATTGATTTATTAGTTTTATAAAGTTTACAAATATAGGACAAATTACACCTACGAATTTTTTAATAATAAATCATAGGGAAGAGTTAAATAAGGTAGAAAAAGAAAAAGATCACCAAAAATAGGAATCTTGAATATCATATATCCAATTCAAAAAAGTTGGATTCTAAATGAAGGGACCAATTAAGTTGGATAACTACTACATACAAAGCTGAAACTTACGTGTCAGAAGAAGAAAATTCCTAAAAAATCCTACGTGGCGCAAAGATAGAGTTCTAAAAATCCTATTATTTAAAGTGCTTTTGAGCTGCTAATAATTAAAATTAGGGCCTAATATGTAAGTATAGTGATTAGGTAGAGTTTTACAAGGTATATGATTGGCTTCTTAGTTTTATAAAATTTACAATATAGGGTAAATAATACCTTCGAATTTGCTAGTAATAAATGATAGGAAAGAGTTAAATAATAAGGTAGAAAAATAAAAAAAAACACCAAAATAAAGGTAGAAAAAGAAAAGGACACCAAAACAAATAGGATTCTTGAATCTTATAAGGTGTTAATAATTAAAATTCGGGCTTAATATATAAGTATAGTGATTAGGTAGAGTTTTATAAGGTGTATGATTGACTTTTTAATTTTATAAAGTTTACAAATATAAGGTAAATTATACCTACGAATTTCAGCTTCTTATATATAGATATATAGATTTTATATAACCTTTGGCCCTCACATGTTACTTAAAGTCAGGTTGAAGTGTAGGACATGCTCTACTTTAGTTTTGTTTTAATTTGTATCGGATCTATAAGTTAGTTGTTAATTTATAGAGTTAATTACGCAGTTGACCATCGAACTATTAGACAAATTCTAATTTGATCACTGTACTTCGATTTGTGTCAAAGTGACCATTAAATTCTTTAATTGATTTCAAATAGGTCACTCTGTTAATTTTGATCCGTTAACTGCTCATGTGCGAGGCACATGAGGCTCAAATAAAGGGTAAAATTGTCAAATAATAACAAACAAGATTCTCGTTTAATTTTTTAAAATTTTTTTAGTCTAACTTATCTTCAGTTAACCCAAAAAAAAATTTATTTCTTAAATGACCCCAAGAAATATCTATTCCTTGATTTATCCCCCATCCTCTAACTCTATCTCTATATCTCTCTCTCTCTCTCTCCACCAGATGGAACAGCAAACTGCCTCCGTGTTCTCGCTGCCCCCACAAATCGAAAGATCTCTCTCCTACAATGATCACCATCCCCCGCTGACCACAACTACCTAGATTGCAATCCATGATTGTGGTAATGATGGTGGCTCCGTGGTTAACGATCTGGGTAGTGGTGGTGGCGTTGTGCCGAAGATTTTGCGTATTTGTGGTGGTAGTGTGGCGGAGCTAGCTAGGTAACCGGCCATGGTGAATTGCCAAATCTGTTCGTGGTGGTGTCCTAGAGATCTTGTTTTGTCAATTAACGTATGGTGGTGGCACTGTTGTGCTTACAATGATGGTACAATGGTGGCAGTGTTGTGTCGGAGTTTGGCGGGGTGTTGCGACGACATTACTGGTGGTGGAATATGGTGACGATGGTGGCTGGGTGTGGGTGCTGTGGTGGTTGGATGTACGGTGGTGGTAGTTATGGGTAATGGGGCCATGGTTGCAATAGGTCAGGATGATGGTGGCTTGTTGTTGGCACAGAGAGGACTGTGGCCGGTTGGCTTGGGTACGGTGGTGGTCAGATGTCAGATTGTGGTGGTGGTGGTTTTGTTTTTAGCATAATGGTGGTCAGTCGTGGCTACTGGTGGTTGACCATGGCTACTGGTGGTTAGATGTAGGTAAGATGGGATTGATGGTAGGGCATATGGGTTTTTTGGGGAGAGCAAGGATGAACGTATGGTGGTGATAATGGGTGGTAAGGCCTGGGTGAGGTGGGGCGGCTTGGTTGTAGTGGTGACGGGAGAAAGAAGAAATAAGAAGAAAGAAATGGGAGAAAAAGAAAAGAGAACAGAGAGTGACGAAGTTATCCCTGAATTAAGCCACTTAACGGACTTGAGATTAACGGAAGCTAACATAATGGGCTTAATTGTACAAATTGACTAGTCCAGTGGTCACTTTGACACAAATCGAAGTACAGTAGTCAAAGTAGAATTTGCCTAATAGTTCGATGGTCAACCGTTTAATTAACTCTAATTTATAACCTTTGTGGTCTTGTATATATAGAATCACCCGTGACCTTTATCTGTCGTTGGGCAACTTTGTAACCTTCAATTATCAATGTTATTCTCCTATATATTACAAGGGAAAAAAAAAACCCATGACTCTGGTCCTAAACAACAATATTTTGTCAGCAAAAAGGCAAATGTTGTAGCCAAAGTTCTTGTACATTGCTGCCCCTTCAGCCGTCCCCTACTCACTTTTCACATTATGGGACTCGGTCAGAGAAAAAAACAGTACAACCATTTGTCAAGGCAATCCAAACTGCAAATTACTCGTCTACATAGGCAGGGGCGGAACTACACTATACTGGGGGAAGGGGGGTGCGCGGGGTCGCTAATGTACCCCCTCAAATTTTAAAATATATATATAGTTTATTTCACGTGCGACTCTTTCTCTCTTTATCTCTCTCTCTTCTCCTCTCAGTTTCACGTACTCTTATAGCTCATCACCTCACCCTCACGGCCTCACAATCACCGGTCACTGCGGTCAGCGACCCTCACCAACTCCGGCCATCCGGTCTCCTGCAAATCGCAGACGGCGGCCACGAGCCCACGGCCACGAAGTCATGAACGATCTTCTACAGATCTAGCCTAAATCTAGGTTGTCTGATTGACGACTGGCGATTACAAAGGCCACTGAGCACTAGCCGGCGGTGATGAAGTCTTAAGAGTGACGACCTCACCTTAAGACCACCGACGGAAGATGACGAATTGACGAAGTCTCTTTCTGTCATTCTGTGTCTTCACTCCACCGGCGACTGCGAATTGAATGGCCAATCCACCATTTTGTGTCTTCACTCCACCGACGGCCAAGAACCCACTGCCAGCAACAAGCTTCTGACAACAATGTCGTACTGGTCAACTGCCTGAGCCCTGAAGTGTGCATTTTGATAAAAAAAAATTCACATTTGAGCATCGATTGATAATTTTAGGTTGTTAATTGTGCATTTGAGAATTGAAATTATTAATTGATGACTTTAGGTTGTTAATTGATGATTTTAGGTTGTTAATTGTGCATTTCAGATTATTAAATTGAGCATTTGATAATTGAGATTGTTGATGGAGGATGAGACCCAATTCGATTGAGATATCGGATATGTGATTGTTGATTGAGATATGGATTGATACTGAAAATATGTTTGTAGGTTTGTTAGTGTTTTGGGGTGAATTCTAGATACTAGTACAGATTCAACTCCTAATTTTGTTGGGTTGACATACGGTATCTCTGGTTCTTCCAACTTTGCTTTCTTTTTAAAGAACTTTTACAGTCTAATAAGAATGAGTATAGAAATCAAGATACTATTCAACTGTCTCCATTTCCAACAGTAAGAGACAAGGCTCCCACTGTGCATCGTGATGTTAATTCCGGGCATTTAAGCAGAGTTAGCAATGAGTTCAACTCTGACGAGCTTATTACGGATCCTGGGTTACTTCGATATATTTTTAGCACCCTCTGAAGTGAAATCCTGGTTCCGCCACTGTACATAGGTCCTGACTTAGGACAAAAGCTTTCTTGCAGAAGCACATAACCATGCCGACCTTGACTTGATTCCTAAGTGAAAACTATAAATACAGGACCTCTTTGCCTCTCCATGTACTCTCAACTCAAACTTTTGAGCAATTTGCCTCTTGCTCTTTTAAAACAAGAAACAAAAGAGAAAGAGAGAAAGCAATAGTAATCTTCATGGCGTATAACATGTTGGGTTTCTTCATCATCCTAGCTGTTCTTTCTCCGGCCATGGTTTCTGCTAAAGACTTCATTGTAGGGGATGACAAGGGGTGAACTACAGGTTTTGATTACAAGACGTGGGCACAGGGCAAAGATTTTAGAGTTGGAGACAGGCTTAGTACATTTCTAACCAAAATCTTTATTTTAACCAACTTTGTGACCAGTAGCAATCTTTTCCCTTTTTAGAATTGTTTTTCTCACTCGAACAACTTGTTTTTTTGCAGTTTTTCAGTATCCTGTTGGCGCACATAATGTCTTCAAGGTTAACGGAACTGGCTTTGAGAGTTGCATTAAGCCCACATTGACCGAAGCATTAATGTCAGGAAATGATGCAATTGTGCTTGCAACCCCGGGGCGAAAGTGGTACATTTGTGGTGTTAAATGGCCCCATTGTGCTGTAGGAGGTCAAAAGCTGTTCATCACCGTAAGTTCTGAATGGATGGCTCCTTCACCTTTGGCTAGTTCAGCAAATGGGATGACCGCCAAGTTCTTTCCAGCCGCTATGATACTAGTCCTGATTGTGTCAATTTTTGGGCCATAATTTTGATCACATATTTCGATAGTAGCAAATGTTCGGATTACCACCTTATTACTTATTTTTCTACAGTAGCATCAACCAGTTTATTGTACTGAAAACCTCTAATATCTGCACCACCATCTTATGTGTTATTTTTGTCGATCTATAGTGGCATCAACCAGTTGATCGAAATGAAAACTTTGCTTTGGAATTGAACTATTTGTCTTTCATGCAGATGATATATTGAGCATCTGAACATTTTACACAGTGTTCCCAACCCATTCTGGTCGTACCCAAAGGCCCACTGTGGTCCCATTTTGCATGACACGTCCGCACAAGCAACAGTCATTTTCAACGCTCACAACCGGTCAAAGCGTGCACGCTCAAGTCACGTGCACTTCTTACTTCTTCTACGCGACTTCGTCACCAAGAAACTCATCATCGTGCGACGCCGCATCACGCTTCGACCGTCGCACTTCGCACGTCGTCCGTCGATGCGCCATGACACTTGCCCAAGGAGGTTGGCCTTGGCCTCCCCCTTGGGGTCGGCCTCGGCCTCCCCCTTGGGGTCGGCCTCGGCCTCCCCCTTGGGGTCGGCCTCGGCCCCCCCTATGGGTTGGCCTTGGCCTTCTCCCAAGGGTTGGCCTTGGCCTTCTCCCAAGGGTTGGCCTTTGATCTCCATACTTAACACTTTCACTTCTCTTTAAGAGGCTTTGCATCCTCAGCGACGCCCGTCGTCCGGACGTCAACTCCGCAACGCCCGTCGCCCGTCGTCCGGACGTCAACTCCGCGACCCCCGTCGCCCGGACACAACTCCGCGACCCCCGTCGCCCGGACACAACTCCGCGACCCCGTCGTCCGGACACAACTCCATGACGCTCATCATCCGTCGCCTGGACGTCGTCTCCGTGACCCCCGTCACCGACATTCGGGCGTCACACTCAAACACTTCGCCGCGCCCGTGCGCCGCACCACTGATACAGCCGTGCCCCCAGGCTCTCTGTCACACTATCGTGCTCCCGGCACTATACGCACTCTGTCGCGCCCATGCGCCACCATTGACACCAACGTGCCCCCGGCACCTTACGCACTCTGTCGCGCCCATGCGCCACCATTGACACAAACATGCCCCCGGCATCTTACTCACTTCATCGCGCCCATGCGCCACAATCATGTCATCATGCCCCCGGGCACCACACTCATTCATCACACCATGCGCACCTTGCCTTGGTCATGGAACATGCTTCAACCCACTCTCCGGAGTGTACATCATCCGCGGGGATAGGCGACTCCTTCGGGACACTATCTCTGCCAGGGAGCTCTTCAACTCCCCTTCCGCCAAGTAGACGGCTCCTCCGGGATGCTACCTCAGCCAGTCGGGTAGACGGCTCCTCCGGGATGCTACCTCAGCCAGTCGGGTAGACGGCTCCTCCGGGATGCTACCTTGACATGCTCCGAGTGCTCCGGCACAAGGACTCACCTGCGGGGATAAGCGACTCCTCTGGGACACTATCTCTGCCAGGGAGCTCTTCAACTCCCCTTCCGCCAGGTAGACGGCTCCTCCGGGATACTACCTCGGCCAGTCGGGTAGACGGCTCCTCCGGGATGCTACCTTGACATGCTCCGAGTGCTCCGGCATAAGGACTCACCCGCGGGGATAGGCGACTCCTCCGGGACACTATCTCTGCCAGGGAGCTCTTCAACTCCCCTTCCGCCAGGTAGACGGCTCCTCCGGGATGCTACCTCAGCCAGTCGGGTAGACGGCTCCTCCGGGATGCTACTTTGACTCGCTCTAAGTGCTCCGGCACAAGGACTCACCTGCGGGGATAGGCGACTCGTCCGGGACACTATCTCTGCCAGTGAGCTCTTCAACTCCCCTTCCGCCAGGTAGACGGCTCCTCCGGGATGCTACCTCGGCCAGTCGGGTAGACGGCTCCTCCGGGATGCTACCTTGACTCGCTCCGAGTGCTCCGGCACAAGGACTCACCCGCGGGGATAGGCGACTCCTCCGGGACACTATCTCTGCCAGAGAGCTCTTCAACTTCCCTTCCGCTAGGTAGACGGCTCCTCCGGGATGCTACCTTGGCCGGCCGGGTAGACGGCTCCTCCGGGATGCTACCTTGGCCTGCGGAATAGACGACTCCTCCGGGACACTATCTCCGTCAGGGTGCCTGCGTGACTGGCCTACGTGCTCCGGCACTGGGGGCTTGCGTCGGCACCCCTAGGGACTATGACCCCCGGGTCACTCCGAGACGGGAGCAGGTCTTCGAAGGGCATCGCGCCTAGTTCACCTGGCAGTTGGGCGTCGGGTCTTCCCCACCGCTGCCAGGCCTGTGGGACTCCGCAAGGGCTTGGATTGGAGGCTAGATCAAGGGGGTTCTCTGGCCACACCGATGCGGTGGGAGCCAGTCTTTCCAGACAGACAGAGCGACGCTGTGCGGGGCAGGCCGGATGAATATGCGATCTGACAGTCCATGGAGCACCGGCACCCGTGGACCCTCCGGTGACGTGTCACTCCCGGGGAACGCCACGTGTCGGTTAATGACATCATCATCTCAATCTCTATAAATAGAGGTCTTGAGAATTCATTTGAAAAAAAGATAACGGAACATAACGGTTGGACTTCTTCTTCACTCTCACATTTTCACTTTCTCACTCTAGAATTCTAGAGAGAGAAACATACAGTACCCTGACTATGGACCTAAGCATCGGACTGTGACTGTCATCGTGTATTCATCCCGCGCTATCGCCCTCGCAGCACTACCACCCTCGAGCTCTGTCTGGGAAGCCCTTGGTCTCTGCCCTTGTTCCACCCTTGCTGTGTCTCACATCAACATACTTGGAAGCTGACTCGGACTGCAGCCTTTGTGGCACCTCCACGTAAGTACGAACCCACTTTCCTTGGCATCACAGAGTAATCAGGATGTCAACATTTTGTTTTTCTATTTTCGTGGTACAGGATAACAATTTCTAGTGTAGACTCAGATAACATCTCTCTTTGGTAACTCGTAATGAGGAGATTGTAATTTCTGCGAATTGGCATTCTCCTCCTCCTCTTATAACTTGTTTGATTTGAGGAGTTCGCACCTCCAGTTATTTTCAACTGTTCGGTTTTTGTCTGTAAACTTAGCATGTGATTCGTTCGAAAGCACCAAAGCGGGCTTTCAAATTCTATCTCCCCTTTGATTACTTCCCACCTGACCAATCTCCCATTGTCAATGAAATTATCTATGTTGCGATTCGATTTTGGTTACGAACATGTGGTCGTGTTCGAAACCCCATTTATCTGACAAGTCACAAAATATTCGATGGTCAAAATGTTAGCAAAAACAGCCCGGTAAAAAACCTAGACACTTCACTCCCATCAAGCGCGCTAAATCACTCAAAAAATTGGCTAAGGCACCAGATCTCGATGATCCCACTCAAGGGGGCAAGTGTGATGAAGTTGTGATGAGGACGGAGTGTTATACATTTGAATTTTCTTAAGACATGGCAACTACTGTGCTGATCAAGTTGGACAATCTTCATATGACCATCAAAGTTTTAACATGTTTGGTCAGGTGAAAAATAATTGAAAATTAAAGTTGAAAATCCATGCTACATGGATGCTGGCATATAACCATCAAATTTTTAAGAATACGTGGGCAAGTGACTTCTTGAAGGTGGTGAAATTGTTTTTTGGGAAGGAATTTAAGACTCCCTGAGCTTTGTAAACTATTAAAAGACAGATGATGATATACCTATCTTAAACTTTTCCTTTACTTAAACACCAACTTATGTATTAATTTCCACATAATCCTTTAATTGCATTATTATGATGGTTGTAATTATTGTTGCTGAAACTATCAGGCAATGGAAAATGATATGAAATGGTGCTCAAGGTGGTGCGGTCATAATTTTTTAATTTTGTTTTTGAGTTGAACTATGTCTCTACTGGATTCAGAATATTTTCAGAGCAATTCTTATGTATATACAATTGCAACTTGCCTTTGGACTCCAATTAGGGATACTTAGCCACAGATAATTTAATATCATAGGCTAGATAGGACTTGGGTTATGATTCTTCTTAGACATATTCTTATGATGTCACACGTTAATGTTCACACGTGCACTGCACGTACGACCTACTAGTTAAATGAAAGCATGTTGTAATTCAACAAAAGCACCATCAAAGAAAGGATTATTACAAAGTTTTTCGGTAGAGAATATAATTGACATTGACAATTTTTCGTAGTTCAGAATTCAAAAGTCAAATATGAGGTTTATTACGTGGGAGTTTTGTCAAAAATATGGAGAGTAAAGGAGGAGGGTTCATTTGGTATATAAGCTGGAAGGGCAATGAAATGTCAACCACAAAATTAACAGCATCCACAAAAAGACTAACGACTGGGTGTCTCTATAACTTTCAAATTTGTTGCGACGACTACAATTGCAACAATTTTATTCCAGATCCATGTTACTAGTGAAAAGGATGCCTCTTACTATTTTAATTGGCCTGCAAAATAGCAGTCTGTTGAGCTAAAGTTGCCCCAGAGTTTTCTTTTTTCGCAACTACATTTGTGCTGCTGCCAGTTCTTTGGATGCAGCTAAAGTTGCCCCAGAGTTTTCTTTTTCGCAAATAGATTCTGCAACTTGATTTGTGCAATCATAATTCCTTTTTTTAATTTGTTTTTGAGTTGAATTATGTCTTTACAGGCAAAAATCAAGGAAAATGAAAATGATTACGCTATTTACTGTAGTACACGTGGTAGTTCATAGGTCCTTCCTATCATAAGAGATAAATATCAGTCCGTTGATTGTTAAACTTTATACCTTTCATTTAAACGCAATGCGACGATTTGAAATTTTATTTTATTTTATTTTTTACTTCAAAAGGATGGTGGGTAAGACCGTAATAGGAAGATGAGTCATCATTGACATCAAATCGATGCACACCTTTTACGTTCTACGTAAGTTATGTGAGATGAAGGTGTGTGGAGACTACCAACATTTTTTTGATGCATCTAGAAAATTTTCAGAGCAATCTTTATGTATGTGAATCTTATTTTCAACTTGCACTTTGGACTTCAATTAGGTAATACTACAACCACAGATGAAAGGTTGTCATAGTCTAGCGAGGACTAGGGTTATGACTCTTCTATGCCGTAATTGTCACACGTTAATGTTCACGTGCGTTCCACGCCTATCCTACTAGTTAAATCAAAACATGTTAATATTATCCAACAAAAGCGCCATCAAAGAATGGATTATCACAAAGCATGTTAATATTATTAACGAAGTTTTCAATTATGATGCTCGATAAACTACCGTTGCCCGTCGCTTCTTTTGGTCCCTAGTCGCGTATATCTTCAACAGTGAAATCCATCCTGAACAAAGAGAGAATGATCCTTTCGGTTCCTTTTTCTATGCGTAAGGAACATGAAAACTTTTTGTAGCAAGAATGATTGTAGCTATGGGCTGCATACCCTGTTAGTATTACTTGTGACGGAAATTTCAGCGAAATTTTTAGGTGCTTTAAGATTGACTCTAAACGTAAATGACAAGTTTTGATTGCTGCCCCTTGAGCCGTCCATCACTCGTTGGGGACTTCGTCTTGAAAAAGTAGTTTAGGGAACATTAAGCCACTTGTAAACTAGCAAATTACTCGTCTACATGCATAGCCGGTCATGACTTTGGACAAAAGCTTTCTTGCTTTTTGTAAGCACATAAGAGACCATGCCGACCTTGCTTGATTCCCCAAGCGGAAAACTATAAATACAATACCTCTTTGCCTCTCCATGTACCCTCAACTCAAACTTGAGCAAATTGTCTCTCACTTTCTTCAAAAGCAAGAAACAAAAGACACAGAGAGAAAGAAAAATTAATCTTCATGGCTTCTAATATGTTGGGTTTCATCGTCATCCTTGCCATTGTTTCTCCGGCCTTGGTTTCTGCTAAAGACTTCATAGTTGGAGATGACAAAGGGTGGACCACAAATTTCGATTACCAGACATGGGCACAGGGCAAGGATTTTAGGGTTGGAGACAGGCTTGGTACATTTTTAACCACAATCTTTAGCTTTATCGACGTTAATAGTAGTAGCGATCTATTCCAATTTTAGAATTGAATTGATTTTCTCACTCGAGCAATTTGTTTTTGCAGTTTTTCAGTACCCTGTTGGCGCTCATAATGTCTTCAAGGTCAATGGGACAGGGTTCGAGAGCTGCATTAAGCCAGCACCGACTGAAGCTCTAACATCTGGAAATGACGCAATTGTGCTTGCAACTCCAGGGCGAAAGTGGTACATTTGTGGTATTGGCCAGCACTGTGCTGCAGCAGGTCAAAAGTTGTTCATCACCGTAAACTCTGAATGGATGGCTCCTTCTCCTTCTCCTTCTGCAAATTCAGCAAATGGAATCATTCCCAAGTTCTTTCCAACAGCGATGATGGTGGTCTTGATTGTGTCGATTTTTGGGCTTTCATTTTAATTATTACTTGTTGGAGAATACCAAATGTTTGCATCACCATCATATGTATTATTCTTTTGTAGTGGCATCAACTGGTTGATTGTGTTGATAACTTCTTTTTGGAATTGAATTATATTTCTTTTAGTAACTTTCATGTTACAAAGAGTAAGGGAAGAGATTTTTTTGGATCTTTAAACTATATTTATACACTAATAACAACGCTCTAACTTTCAAGTGTAGGCTAAAATCACATCTCTGTGTTCCTTGAACTGGTCTTCTTCTGGTTTTCTTCTCTTTCTTATGCTTTCATTCCTTTGCACCTCCAACATTTTCCCCTCTTCGGTTTTCTCTGAAAACATGACATGTAATCCAATTTGGAAATACCAAAGCAGGCTTTCCAATTATGTCTCCTCCTAGTGTAGATTTTCATTTACATCTTCATCGTGGTATTGATAAAGAAACGATTGCTATTATCTGATTTTGTTCCCAAGTAGTGGAAAAATTGCCCACTTTCAACTTTGTGAAATCAGCTCTAACACAAAGACTCACACCTTCACCAAAAGCCATGAAGTTATTAGATCCCTGGTTTTCTCTGATGGAAATGAGCAAAGGAACACAAAATGCAAATGGTGAGGCAAGTGAGCCCCCAAAGAGTGGGAGCCCCCCTAGGGGTGAGGGAATTGAAGGAGTCCCCAAGGGGTGAAAGTGGAGTCCGCGAGGGGTGAAGCACGGAAGCCCCCAAGGGGTGAGGAGAGGAGTCCCCAAGGGGTGAAGGAATAAGGTAAGCTGACCCCCTCGAGGTTGGGGAGGCCAATCCCCTTGAGGTCGGGGAGGCCAACACCTTTGAGTTGGGCAGGCCGAACCCTTTGAGCTGTGGGAGGTTGACCTCTGACACTTAAAGATTTTATGAAAAAGAGAGCGGCGTGCATGTGATTTGAGCGCGCGTGTTGGTTTGACCGGCTTACGAGCGTTGAACTTTGACCATTGAAAAATTGACATGTCGTGAGAGAGGAATGCATGAGCGGTCCAAAAGTGTGTAACCAGGATAGGATAGCAACATGATTCAAACACCTTGTATGAGAAGGGGGGCTCCGTTGTTATTATCAACATGTTGTTATAGAATGTGTCTCCTCCTCGGTTGTAATCGTAGTTCATGTTTGCTTTTGATTAAATAGTGATCTCGACAACCGCAAATTTATTAATTTTTGTGGTCAGGCTATTAATCAATGAGGTATCTCATGTTCTTACCAACATTGCTCAGGATGACTCGGTGAAGATGACTTGGGATCAAGCTCCACACCATCCTGTTTATCTGGCCCTCCTCAAAGAGATGTTGCTTTTACTTGATTTCATCTCATTGTAACGTTTGACACAAAAAAAAAATGATCTTTTCTGACCAAGAAAATGAAAATAGAGGGTGGCCTAGTTGATGAGATTTCGCTAGTCTCCATGGGTGCTGATTCAGCCTTAGGCCGCCATCTCTTCCTCAAAGATTTTGAAAAACACCATAATTGTGGGAATTTACATGCAGTAGAAAAATTAAGTCAATCCATTGAGATATGGCATATGCTACAAGTGAATATTTGCAATTATGCAAGATCTATTGGTGAAATGTTAGCTTTCTTTTTTGATGTAAATGCGCCATTTCCAGGTCACCTTTCTGACACGAGACAGAAGACTGCCCTAAGAAGTCAGGGCATATTTTAGACCATAGCTCCATAGAACAAGATGTTACTGTTGAAAGCAGAAAGAATTGAAATCTTAGATCAAAACATTATGTGTGGATGGTATGAACTGCCTAAACAAAAATTCTTAAATAGTAAACAACCGGTTCAAATATTCACAACCAAGAAGTACACTAGAACTCGATGCCTTCTGTTGATGTCGCCACCATAGCTTATGCATTTGTTTCTCTCACTAATTAATAAATTTAAGCTAAGTTTATTTGACTTTTATTGGCTTAATATGTTTTTAGTTTGAATAAGTATAATACAGTTCTATTTATTTAAATCCGAAAAGAGAAACTAGGTCACTTAAACTAGTTGCAAATTTGCGCTTTTAGTGACAAAGTACAAATTTGCGGCAAAATTTGCACTTTTATTGACGAAGTTCAAAGCAGTAATTTGGATGGAAGGGATCTATTGTGTCCCCCATGCCAAGTGTGGTGAGGCTCGATAAACTACTGCTACCCATCACTTCGTTTGGTCCCTCCGATCCCCCGCGTATACCTTCAACAACAGAAGCCATCCAGAGCGAAGAGCCGAAAAGAAAATGGTAATGGCAAAAATAATTGTATAAAATATTGTAGGCTAAGAGGGAATACAGTTATTATTAGAATATATATATAAATGATTGTAGTTATGAACTGCATAACATTTTTAATGGCAAAAATGGAAATCGTGTTTACACTTCTTATGAAATTTTATCAGAAATTTAAGGAAAAAGTTCTGGCTGCTAGATAGATTATAGGAACATAGTTCAACCTTTCATTTAGCGATAATTAATGATCGTTAAATATCATTAATGATTTTTATTTAGCGACGATAAAAAGTGCCATTAAATTGTCATTAGAGATATTTTAGTGATTTTAATGAGTGACGCTAAAAGTACCATTAAAAATTATCGTTAGAGATATCTATAAAAATAGCACTAACTATATATAATCTTATGATCCTAATTGCAACCAAAAGCTTTCCATGTCTATTTTATACCTCAAATGCTCGTGTATAGCATTTCTCTTACTAGAAATTGAAACTTATATTTTGTCAATAATACTATTTTAGGTGATAAAGCAAGATGCGGACCAGTATGCTGAAGAAGATTAATAGTCGCACTCTACTTGAACAATTACACTTTACATTAGATAGTACTCTGTTTGTCTCACCATAATTGGTCATTTTTTTTTTCACTATCTCACAAAAATTGTTCACTTTCCAAATTAAGAAAGATTCTGTAAGTATTAGTACATATCTACTCTTTTTATATTTTTTTATTTTATTTCTCTGTCCATATTTAACTTTCCACCAATTTATTTTCTCTCTCATGTCTCACTTTTTTTTTTAATTCTATTTCTCTCTCCATATTGAACACTCCACTAACTCATTTTTTCTCTCTTGGATCACTTTCTTACTCTCCTCTCTTTAATCTTTCTCTTTAATCTTTGTGAAAAAATATTAATTTGTACGAGACTGAGGGAGTAAATAACAAAAAGATGTCACGAAACAATAGGCTTTGGAAGTGCATCTACGCGGGCCCCTTGAGCCGTCCATTGCTTTGGTAAGCCATTTGTCAAGGCAAATCTAACCCAGCAGTATAGCCGGCCACGAGCTAGCACAAAAGACAAGAGCTTTCCCGCTGTACGCGCATAGCCATGCCAACCTTGACCTGATTCCTCAGACGAGAAACTATAAATACAAGACTTCTTTGCCTCTCAATGTACTCCCAACTCAAACTTTTGAGCAAGTTGTCTCTCGCACTTCTTT
This sequence comes from Escallonia rubra, assembly GCA_033065855.1. Lineage (NCBI taxonomy): Eukaryota > Viridiplantae > Streptophyta > Magnoliopsida > Escalloniales > Escalloniaceae > Escallonia > Escallonia rubra. The sequence continues at coordinate 393,012 of JAVXUO010001279.1, forward strand.
GAAAACAAGGGACAAAGAGAGGAAGAGAGAGCAATTTTAATCTTCATGGCTTCCAATATGTTTGGTTTCTTCGTCATCGTTGCCATTATTTCTCCAGCATTGGTTTCTGCTAAAGACTTCATAGTTGGAGATGACAAAGGGTGGACGACGAATTTCGATTACCAGACATGGGCACAGGGCAAGGATTTTAGGGTTGGAGACAGGCTTGGTATATTTCTAGCAAGAATCTTTGGTTTTTATCCATCTTTAGAAGCCGTAACAATCTAGCTTTTTACTTATAAATGTTGTTTTCTCACTCTATCAATCTGCTTATTTTCGCAGTTTTCCAGTATCCTGTCGGCGCTCACAACGTCTTCAAGGTTAATGGAACAGGCTTTGAGAGTTGCATTAAGCCGGCATTGACTGAAGCTCTAACGTCGGGAAACGACGCAATTGTGCTTGCAACCCCGGGGCGAAAGTGGTACATTTGTGGTGTTGGCCAGCATTGTGCTGCAGCAGGTCAAAAACTGTTCATCACCGTGAATTCTGAATGGATGGCTCCTTCTCCTTATCCTTCTCCAAATTCAGCAAATGGGATCATCTCCAAGTCCTTTCCAACAGCGATGATAGTACTGTTTACGGTGTCAATCCTAGGGCTTTAAATAGATTCACTTGTTTGGTTAATAGCGAATGTTTTTATAATTTTTTTTGTAGCAGCATCAACTGGTTGATTGTACTGAAAACTTCTCTCAGGAAATAAATTATTTGTCTCTTATTAAATTTCAAGTTACAGTTAGCAAGGGATGGAGGAGATTTATTGAGTCTCTAAACGTTAGTTATACACAACTAACAATGCTCTAACTTCCAAGTGTAGCCCAAAACCACGTCTCTGTCTTGTAACTCTGAATGAGGAGATCAAAAGTTCTTTGAACTGGTCTTCTTCTCCTTCTCATAGCTTCATTTCCTTACTTTGCACCTCTAACTATTTCCCCTCTTCGACTTCTTCTAAAACCTTGAGATGTAATCCATTCGGGAAGGAAATTGTAATAGGTGGTGCATGATAGTGTCACGTGCCTTTAAGATTTATTTTATGTTAACGACATGTTCGCTCTTCATAGAGATTTAATGATCGTTCATGTCCGTCCACTTTTGGACTCAATGGGGTCAAAAAGTAATTTGAGGTACTGATTTGGTACTTTTTATACGTTGGGCTTTTATAAGCCGTATATTTCAATGTGATGATCCGTTGAGCAAAAGGGATGTCGTTGAGTTTTACTGCATTTCTCGTTTATCTTATTATTATATACTTATTACTAGCCAATATACCCGAGCAACACCAAGCTTAGCTATGTTTTAATTTTTAATCGAGTTATTGCTAAAACTTATGAAATTCGATGAACTACAACACCAGAGAAAAATTATACTCAAATTACCTATCTGCAATACATGCTTTTCTTTTTATACTTTGCAAAGATAAGCAACCAAAGAACTTGCAATTTGTTTTTAGTTAGTATTGAAGTGATAATCTGGTGTAAACAACCAACAAACAACCGTTAAAACACAAATGAGTAATTTACAATGTGAATTACTTGAACCTAAAGTACTTTACACAATTTTGAAAATTCTAAAAGAAGTTGGTTAAGGATAATATCAACAGATACCTTTCAATTGCTCTTTTGGTAATTATATAGTCTTACTACGTTTATCGTACTTATATCTTTACTACTTATTAAGCCAAAACTTGGTTAGTTTGGAGTAAGACCTTTATTAGTGTTACATAACTACCAACCTACAATGATGATAAGTGGTATTTTAAAAATGTTTACACAAAATAAAAATCTTTATTGGTAAGTAACTACTTACAAAAATATGTTTAGTTTTCACAAGTTAAAATTCATCAGAAAATATAGTCAAAAACATTTAAGGCCAAGTTTGGTACGATAATAATATTTTTCTAACTTATTTTTGAACACATATGACTAACTTATTTTTCTGTTATTTAAAATTAATTTTATTGGATATAATAATAAACACGTATACTTAATATTTGTACTATTAATTTTATTTTTGCACATGCATCGCGTGTGCCACGGTGGCTCGTATGTATAAAGAAACTTTTTTTAATTGTGAAGTTTTCTTTAGTTTTGAAATAATATTTGTTAAATTCTGTGGGCAAGATATGAATACAAAAATTGTACTTTAACCAAGCTCCAAAAATATATGATCACTCAACCTTTTTCTATTCTCAAAATTATGAATAACATGAGTGTTAAAGTGGACTTAAAATTAAGATTTGGAGTTTAAAATAGATATTCAAAAGTGAAGCATGCAATGAGTAATCAACTATTTTGCATCCAGTGAAAATTTTCATCATCTTACATAATTGTAAGTATTAGTTTTACTTTTGCACAAAGAATATAGTTTAAGAAGTAAAACATTTAAGACACATATAGCAAAACTACACTTTTTTATTCGTTTACTTACTAGGTTAATAAACCTTTTAAGAATTTCCTATCCATATAAGTTTGAGACATCTTTAATTGTTTACCATTCTATTACGCACACCATTGATCAAAATTCCTTTTTTTATTGTATATTGATCGCTAATTAAGTTAAGGGTAAATTACACACGGCACCCCTGAAGTTTGCCCTAAACTACACACGGCCTCCGCTATCTTTTTTAATTACACCCCGCTCCCTGAGGTTTGTCATTGTATTACACAAAACCCATTTCCGTTAGGGAACCGTCAAAAAAATTTAGGGCAACACAAATTTATTATGATATACCAAAAGTGCCCTTAGATCTTTCCCTTTCTTTCTTCCGTCCAGATTATGCTCAATCCCAAATCCCTCAGAATAGTTGTTGGCCGTGCCAACCCAAACCCCTGAGCATTTCCCGCCACCGTTTGCTGTGGTTGCTGCGGCAGAGTAGGCTGCGCAACAGCAAATTGAGATGGTGGGACAACGTTGTACAGCTGCTGATCCCGGTGAACCTCATGCGGCATCCTCTGCACCGCGTAGTACCCCTGACTGGTTAAGTTGGTCATCGGTCTCCTGCTGGGCGGCGCGTGGTATATATTCGCCTGAGCAGGGATCATGTAAACTTGTTGATCAGACCCCATGGTACTAGTCGGGAAGGCTCTGGTAGCCATCTGACTTTTCGGCCAGTAACTCGACGGGATTTGCATCGGCATCGATGCACTCCTAGGCAATGTCGTCGGAGCTACTTTTTCTGGCATCTTTTGAACGTAGTAATCACCGGTGAAATTTCCGGCGAGATTCTCTTCACTCTTTCTACGGTACTTAGCCCGCTCTTCTCCGATTCGGAGCCTCTGCAGATCACGTATATGCTTCTGGATCGGATCTGACCCGGTGACTCAGTCATCCAAAATCGGGATTTGTACCGGGACTTCAGGATCCAGAATAACCGGAACTTGCAGCGGCAATTGCATCCCCTTATCCGATCCAAATAAAAAGTCTGCATTTCTCGGCAGAGCAACCGCCACCGCCGACAGGGGAGGAGGCTACTGAACCGGACCAGAATTTAATGCCTCCATGAACCGCTTCCGGTCCGATCTGTCCTCACTTGAACCAAAACTCTGAGCCGGCGAGGGTGGATTCACCGAGAACAAGAACAGCCTCAGCCTAGCCGGCTTGGGCGAAGCGCAAAAAATTCGATCGTACTCATGCATCATGTGCTCAAGATCATCGTCATTAGTCACCGAAATCAATGCCTTGGTGCTTGTTGGCCTGGAGCTGGGCGATCTCAGTGAGGCGCTGTTCGAGTGAGGAGGCAAGTCGCGAGTGCTGTGATTGGAGGGCGGGGAACACGGAGGAGAGGGAGACGTGCTTCTGCTCGAAGAGGGAATAGGTCTGCTCGGCAGTGATGGAGGCAACATCAGTCTGGGCCCTGACGGATCTGACACAAACATCGTCTGCACCAAGTCCATCTCTAATCGGTATGGCACCGATTTTTTCTCGAAGGAGCTACCGTGGCGGTCACCGTGATGGGGCGGGGGCGCACTAGCGGCGCTGCTTGCCTTGGCTTCGTGAGAGAGAGAGAGAGAGAGAGAGAGAAAGAGGGGTAAATTAACTTGTTTATCAGGGTATTACGTCATTTTCTTACTTCTGTTAATTCTTTGAACGGAAAAATAAAAAAGTGTAGTTTAGTGTAATTAAAAAAGATAGGGAATGCCGTGTGTAGTTTAGGGCAAACCTCAGGGGTTCCGTGTGTAATTTACCCTTAAGTTAACTATAATCAATATAATAAGAGCGCGATCATAATCCTCTGCGTTGAAAATGAAAAAATCAAGGCACGACTTACTAAAAAAACATGTTGTAGAAATGGACATTGGAACAGAATTAGAAGCACGTGAAGATATTTTACTTTCTTTCATAACAACACTTTCAAAAGATAAAATTAATTGTATTATAATTTCTTTCTTCCAAGGTCATGTTCAGACTTTCCATACCATTCGTTTTGACCTCTTTTTGAAGATTTTCCAAGGAAAATAATTTAGAAATTCGTGTCCATTCTACTGTTAATGATTATTTAAATTTTATCATAAACATGTCATGATGTTCTACAAAAGCTAAGCAAATGATTGAGCTCAAACAATCATATAGTGATATTCTTCTTGGAATCATAGAGATTGTGATAGATGGATATGTACTTGCATTAGGTTATAAAACTCTTATGTTTATTTAATTCATCTTTGATTTATATATTCATTAATCAAGTTACAGGATATTCAGGTGGTCATATATAGTCATGCCTATGTCCACATAAGTTCATTTACTAATAAAAGTATGAAGCAATTTTGGACTTGTGAGCCACAACATGTGTTTTAAGATTTAATTTGTACATTTCACCTGCTATTACAATTTTTTTTCACGTTTAAGGTAGATTTATTTGAGAGATAGTAATCAAATTAGCTCCTTGTAAGTTAATCAATTGATGAGGTGAAGTGCTAAAAGTTTGTGAAGTTGGAGTATCATTTTTTACTAGTTTTATAGTTGTAATCGTTATATGCTAGGAACATTACCACTTTATTCTCTCGAACTATCCTTGTAACACCCCGAATTTTCAGAGCATCAATATCAAAAATAAACAAAGTCAAAAACCTCAAAATTCCCAAAGTCTTCCGAACAGGTTATTCAGAGCATCTAAAAAGAAAACCTCCAAGTTACGTAATTAAATGTCAAATAGACTTAAAATAGTAATTTAATCCCCAATTACTCTTACAAGGAGTTCCAAATTAAATATCCAAATCTAAATATTTTCTCTTATTATAATTTCTAAAAATAGTCAAAAGAACTTTGAAATTAAACCGCTAGCTCTCAGTCACACAGCTAGCCCTGTAATCCAATCTCACCTCCTGATCACCTGAAAGAAAAAAAACAATAAGGGAGTGAGCCAAATGCCCAGTAAGGTCGCTCAACGGACCAACCAAAAAGGATACAAAATGTCTGAGAAAACGAAATTGCGGACATGCAGAATTTTTAATGGAACAGATACATGAAAGAATTTCGAAATGCCAAAGTATATTTTTACACAGAGACAGACACTAGAGAGCCATTCAGAATAAAGTCTCACATGCCATCACTGACACGTGAAACCAGGTTCAGAAAATAAGATCGCGATCTCTAGCTCATCCCGCTGAGTTAGCCCACGTTTCAATCCACGTGGGTAAGTCAGAAATAAAATAGTCACATACTTGTGACTTGGCTCATCAGTATACCTATTAAAATAGTAAAATATATAGGCCGGACACCAAAAATATGCTTAGATGAATTTTCAATTGGTTAATCATCAACTTAGCGGCCAACGGCTCACCCTAATGATGAGTGACACTCGAAGTTTCACCAAATCGGCGAAAGTATTATCAGACAACAACGTGGTATCAAATGACATGAGAAGGGAGGAGACAAAGAAAGTTCAAATACAGTGAGAGTGCAAATAGAGATAAGCCGAATCTGACAAATGTTCAACTAAAAAGAATTGAAGTTTAAACAAACAGTAGCTCTTAGAGATGATTACAAAATAGTTTGACTTAGAATTTAGAAGTACCCAAAGAGTGGGTTCGCAAATCAAGACAACATTTTTGCTACTGATTCATGAAAGAAGCTTGACAAATCAATAAATGTATGATTCAAATCTGAGTGGTCAACGGTACATGCGAAGTAACGGGCTAAAGATTGTTAAGCTTGAAAAATCAATAATTGAGTGGTTCCAATCTGAGTGGAATTTAGATGTGGCCAGCCATATGCAGGTCAACACACTTAAAATTGGAGAATTGGACGAGAGAGAGGTGATGATTCATCTTTGTAAAAGAAAAAGGGTTAATTACACTAGTCACCCTCAAGTTATCACTGTGTAGCATTCTGCACCACAAAATTTTTTTAGCTACCTTACACCCCAAACTTGCATAAGTTTGGTGACCATCACCCCCCGTCAATTTTCCGGCCAAAGGCCTCACCGGAGAAGTAATATAACTCAAAGAAGGGGGCATTCTGGTCAAAACGGTTGGAAAAAAGTGGAGGGAAGATTATGATGGGTTTGGCGCCCAAAATTGTTGTCTTCTTCCATCTATACATACAGGTACCCATCAACAGAGGCAAAAAAAAAACAGAGGAAGTGAGGGAAGAAGTCAAATATGGCTGATTTTTGCCACTGTGGAGAGAGGACTGTTCTGATAACATCATGGACTCCTCGGAATCCCGGCATAAGGTTCATTGGTTGTGCTAGATATGGAGTAAGTTTTTAATTAGTGTTGATTTTCTATGCTTCTAAACTTTAACAAACTGATCTTATGTTCAGAAAAACTGATCTTATCTTATGTTCGTAGTTTTCAGGATGTTGCAATTACTTTGCGTGGTATCATCCTAAGATGTGTGAAAGGTCGAAGAACATTATACCAGGGCTGCTTAGGAAGATTAGGAGTTTGGAAGAAGAGGCATGACTAAAAAAGCGCACGAGCAGGAGAGAGAAAGTGGCTTGGGTGACTTTGTTCATCAGTTGGGGAGTAATTTGTATGTTGTGGTCCCAAAGGAGTTCTTAAGATAAAGTGGGTATTTGGAGGTGTAATGTGCTATGTAAAACATGCACTTAATTATGGACATCTTGTAAAACTGTAATAGATGTTTGTACTCTTTTGCTATGATATTTGTACTCCTGTACCAAGAACCATATTCAACAAAACATCATTCAAATACAAGACAATCAAAACTAACTCCTGTTTATAAGGGTCAAAAGCAATGGATGGCTTAACACTCCTTTTAAAAAGAGGCCATCTATGTTCACAAAAAGAATACCTTGTTCACACATTGTGGCCATTTACAGGACAACAAAAAAGGATTTACATCACAAAGAAAGGCCATCTCAATTTACATCCCAACACTATCATCCCAAAAACAAGTACACTAACAATGTCATTCATAGCAGCCTCTCTACCTAGCAGCCTTCCCCTTCGCAGCCTTCTCTGTAGCAGCAGCCTTCCCCTTCGCAGCCTTCTCTTTAGCAGCAACAGCCTTGTCTGCTGCAGCACTCTCTACTTCAGCTTGGTTTTTTCTTCCAAACTTCTCCTTTGCAGCTGCCTTTAGTTCAGCCCCCTTCCTTAGCCTATCAGACTTCTGTGTGGCAGCTTGCAATGTAGATAAAGACACAAACTTTCTTGTGCCTTGACTGAATGGGACTGTGTCCACCTTAACTCCACCAACCTTTACAGGTTGAGACTGATGCTTTGGTACCCTAACATGAACCCCAGTGCTCAAGAAATGTGTATTCTTGAAGCATGTTTGGGACTGAATTACCTGCCAATAAATAGATGTCATTTATTGAAAGCCATCTAAATTCATTGGGCATTGTTTATTGTCAGGCAACACAATAAATAAGGTGAGTGCATACCAAAGGCACTGGGTCAGGGACATTTACTGATGGGGTTGTTCTTGTTAATTTTGTAGGTGGCAAATTAGTAACTTTTGTATTCCTTGTCACATACACTTTCTGTTGAGCTGGGGCGGGAGCAGCAACACTTATTTTCACCTGTCACACCATATTCTTCATTTTTCAAATGGTTAACATTATATTCTTCATTTTTCAAATGGTTAACATTATAATACACTAAAAATAAAGATTAAAAAAAGTACTCACAGGCAACTTCTTCCTCTGTACTCTATTAGGTTCAATGTGGACAGTTTGAGATGGGCCTTGATCAGCAGCAGCAACAGCATTGGCATGAGCAGCAGCAGCATTGGCATGAGCAGCAGCAACATTGGCACCAACTGTGCATGTTCTTCTATTATAACCTAGTGTCATACACTTGCTGCATTTTAATGACACTTGCCCTGTCTTCCTTAATTTGGTAGCAGTGGACAGTGGTGGTTGTTTCTCATCTAACTTCATTTTCCTTCTTGTTTTAAGCCTACCAGGCCTATTCCTAAACTTAGGAGGTTCAATGGTAGGCATCTTTAACTTTGGCCACATCTCAGGCCTATTCATTGGGTAAATCATGTGTTCATAACCTTTCATATATGTACTTATCTTGTAACAATCACAAACATATAAGTCTGGGCTGACCCCCTTCCAGTTCATAGCAGCAACAACATGTGAACAAAGGATTCCTGTCAAATCCCACCTCCTACATGTACAAGTCATATTATCAATGTCACAGTAAAACTGCCCTGTTCCATTTGTCATTGTAACCTGAAACATCCCTTGCCCTGCCCAGCTTGTACTGGCATTAGCTGCATATACTTTGATCTTCTCCCACTTGTCAGCTATCTTTGGACAAAAAGGACCATAAGGGAGTTTCTGTCTCATTGCTTCCCTCTTAAACCTCAGCCTTTTCATCAAATAGTTCCTAATCCACTCCAGGCAACTGATGATTGGCTTATCCCTAGCTGGCAGTAACCTAGCATTTAAAGACTCACACCAGTTGTTCATTACAATATCACATTTTGGGAATGTTCTAAAGTGTGATCTACTCCATTGATTGGGTGGCTTGTCTGCTAACCAATTAATTGCCACCTCACTAGCATCACTGATCTTTTGCATCTTATTCTGAAACTCTATTTCCCAACTTGCTTTTCCGGCTGCTAATAACATATCCTTCATGGCCTTACCCCTGATCCCTGTCCCATCCTTGAAGTTATTATGCAAATGCCTTAAACAAAATCTATGTTCTGCTGAAGGAACAACAGACTCAAGAGCATTGATTAACCCCTTCTGCTTATCACTCACGAATGTCCAACCACTATCATTTGTTATTTCAAGGTCCCCAACTAACAGTTTCAAGAACCATTTCCATGATGAGGTAGTCTCACCGTCTACTATGGCATAAGCTATAGGAAACATGCAATTATTAGCATCCACACCCACAGCTGTAAGAATTTGCCCAATAGTATTCCCCTTCAAATGGCATCCATCTAACCCTATGAATGGTCTACACTGCTCTAGAAATCCCTTCTTCAATCCTCCAAGACATATATATATTCTCTCAAAAATAGGTTGCCCTCCATTATTATTAACTTGTATTTCAACTGTTGAATTGGGATTTGTTCTTTCTAACTCTGCCTTGTAATCCCAAAGTCTTGCATATTGTTCTTTAATGCTTCCCTCAATTACAGAAATGGCTTTCCTCCTAGCTTTATAAGCCTGCCATTTAGACACACCTGCAACATAATCTGTTTGTACTGTTTCTGAAAATGAAGAGTGTGACCACTTTGGATTAGACATAAACTTGTCAACATATTTTTTTGCAAGCCAAGTTGAGTTTACATAGTGCAGGTCAAAGCTTCTTCCACAAGTGTGCTCTTTCTGCACAGACTTTATCTGCCAGGTTATGTCATTCTGCCTAACAGAGGCATACACAAACCATGGACACTCTTGACACACAGCTTTAATCTTCTTCTCTTCACTCCTCCTAAAGCATATCACATTTCCATATTTCACACCATGCATGTGAACAGCCTCTTTAAATTCACTTTTGCTTGAAAAAATAGTTCCTACATTGAAGTCTGGATCCTTAATATGTTTAGCATCTGTAAAATCTAAAGCAGAATTATCAAACAACTCATAATTTGAGTGACCATTATCTTCATCTGAACCATTCAAACTTCCCAGCTCATCAGACTCACAATCTATAGTCTCATCACTACAATCTTCAGTGGGGTCATTCTCTTTAGATACACCTCCTAGTTCAGAACTTTCAACAGAAGTATCAATGTTTTCATTAAACATTGCATCATCTATCTCATCATCAGTTCTTATCTCAGTGTCATGGAAATCAGAGCCACTATCACTATCCTCTTCAACATTCTCAACACCTATGGCCACCCTATCTCTACTCCCCCTAGCTATATCTTCATGCAACTCAACATCTGCATTAGCCCTAACTACATGCACCCCATCAACAGAGGCATCTGTATTAGCCCTAACTACATGCACCCCATCAACAGAGGCATCTGCATTAGCCCCCACTCCATGCAACCCATCAACAGACTCATGTGCATTAGCCCCAACTCCATGCACCCCATCAACAGAGGCATCTGCATTAGCCCCAACTACATGCACCCCATCAACAGAGGTATCTGTATTAGCCCCAACTCCATGTACCCCATCAATAGAGGCATCTGCATTAACCCCAACTCCATGCACCCCAGCAACAGAGGCATCTGAATTAGCTCCAACTCCATGCACCCCATCAACAGACTCATGTGCATTAGCCCCAACTTCATGCACCCCATCAACAGACTCATGATGTTGGGTGTTGTCAACACCCTGCTCTGTTTGGCTAGATGGCAATGCAAGAATTTCTTCAGCCTCATCAAGTACACCCCCATAATGGTCCACATACACTAGAGCTATTCTACTATCTTGTAAGTTACAAGTGCACATGTTGTAAGCATCCTAATCATCTAGCAAAATCTGTATCCCATCATTCATCTGTTTGTTAGGTTTAAGATAATATGCTGCTATATATGGTTGAACATATATTTGTTTTAGCATTTCATGAATCTCAATGACTGATATCTCATCAGGATCTAGGTTGTCTATGTAAGCAAATTTTCCCCCAACATACTATAAGTTGTCCGAAAAGTTATTAAAAACCCCCCCCCCCCCCCCGGTGAAATTTGATAGTATTCCTATGAGAACCATCTGCAAAATTTGATAGTATTCCTATGAGAACCATCTGCAAAATAATATTTTATGACATTAATCAACTTTTCAGGTCCACTCACTAAAGGTAATATAATTATTTCATAGTAATGTCTAAAGCATGTCTCTCTCCATTTCAAAGAACACATTCGAATAAACAATGGTCGTATGTACGAAACAAAGGCAACCAACTTTTCACTTCTGATAAAGTAAATATAAACAAACCATCTCGTGAAAGCAACCAAATTACTTTTTCTACGTCGCATTATATAGCCAATATCAACAAAATCAACAAAAAGAAGATGGAGAATGCGTACAATAAATTGGATTGTGACAGTTGAGACTATACTCCGCAGGTCTTACTTCGTACTCGAACCCCATCTAAATGATGATAATCACGTTTGATCGCGATCAACTTCTATCAAACACAAACCCTAACAGAAACCCTAATCTACTTGTCCCTCGATTTGATGAAGGCAAGACCCTATATCCCCTGTCGTTTCATCTCCAATGTTTGAAAGGAGAAAAAATTGAGAATGATGGTTTACAACGGTCCCCCATTTTTCCCATAAACTTGATATTCCCGCAATGGCCCCCCTAAGTTCACCTGATTATATCTATTTGGCCAGAAAATTGACGGGGGGTGATGGTCACCAAACATATGCAAGTTTGGGGTGTAAGGTAGCTAAAAAAAGTTTGTGGTGCAGAGCGCTACACAGTGATAACTTGAGAGTGCCTAGTGTAATTAACCAAAAAAAATGGCTCATGCACAAGCCAAACAAAGAATCTATTGTTCAAGGAAGTCTAATTAGTCAAGACTCCAGGAAGACAAAGTAACAAGCCAGATTCATATCACTCAGACTAATCATGCAAATGAACTAAACAGTAAAAGCGTTCAATTGATCATGCTTACTGACATGCCACATTAAACAAGAAAGTATTGGCAACTGGGGCAAGGAGAATTCCATGGGATTTGAATCACAAACCCAAATAGACTATTGACGAATTAAGAAAAAAATAGGGCATGGTAGATCACATGGTAAGATCCCTTCAAAATAAAATAGATTGGTCAAATGCTGATTTAGATTTCAAAAACAGTAAACCCTTACCTTTGATCGCGACTAAACCCAAATTGATCTTCTCAATTCAATTGTATCAAAACCCTAAAAATCAATGTACCCAAAGGTTCCAATTAGATTCTAATGTCAAAAAAAATTCGTAGACTACTACGTATCCCAAATCAATAATCAAATTAAATTCTTACCTCAAGTAATTTGCCAAAATCCCAAGAAATCTCTTCCTAGGGATTCTTTGGAGGCTCTTCTCAACTTTGGTGTGCTCTTAGGGTTCCTACTGAATATATATAATACAAAAAGTATTAATAACCTAAAGAAATATACTAATATTCCTAAAATAATAAAAATTAGAGAATACCCATTAAGTCCCAAAACTTTTTTTTTTTTGGGAATAAAATATCACTTTCACCAAAATCCAAAATTTTGGGGTATTACATTATCCTCCTATTATAAGAATTCTGTCCTCAGAATTACTCAATATCAAATTGCATAAAATTGATCCTCAAACAAACAAATACTAGATCCCAGTTTCGCTCCAGCTTCAATACCCCCAAAATCTTTCTTGAACAAGAAAAACACTTTGCGGTGAGCCTCATTATACATATTAATCAACATTACACAATTAATCAACTCACGAATACTTAGCGCGCTATTAGGGACTGTCTAATACATAAACTTTTCACCAAAGAGTCTGAATCATAAAATTCTAATAGAATTGAATGCAAGAGCACTTCTTAAACCCGCCATCCCAATCGAAAAAGAGGGGTTATGATAACTGTCTAGAATCCTAAACTAAGATAACGATAATGTCCAAATATAACTCCAATGCCCTTACGAAATAAATAGAATGTAACTGTAGCTCGTAAACTTCACATAGACAAAGGCACAACCACCTTCCAAACTTAAAACTTACGAAATAACCTACAAAATAATTCAGACCGGCATATCTTATAACTTGTTTTACAAGTCCTCATAGTGTTAGATGCCCAACTAAGTTTGATTGCTTAAGCCGAGGCACGCCCGCGATAGCTTATAGTCCAATGCTACCAACTTGATCACACGTGAACCGATAACTAGGTACCAAGAAATCCTTCTTTAGTCAAATAATCTAAAAGTTCTAATCACATTATACTGAATTTTACAATGTTCATGCCCTTGCAACCACAAACTTTGTGTATTAGAACTATGTTCCATCTTTGTGGTTATGTCCTTGTCACTTAAAGCTCTACTAAAAACTACTGAAGCATCAAGTTCAAAACTTTACATTTGCTTAATCAACCAAACTCAAAGCGATAGTCTCTACCCAAGACTAATATAACATCAGTTGTTGGATTTATTAGGTTACAAGAAAATTTTCTTTTAAATTATTTACAGCAACAATTACAATAAAAAACAATTGTGGAGGGGGCAAGAAACTATTACTTTTGTCTTAGTCCCACTATGGATCTGACCACTATATCAGCCCTTAGAACTAGACTCGTCTGATAGCTTTATGTTACCATGCCGGAAAAGATCACCATACTATAACATCATATCAATTTAACAAGTAGAATGATCATAAAATACTAACGAGCAGAAAGCAATTCAAATTGAAGATCAGACTTGTTGCTACATCTGTGACTATTGTTTACCTCAAAACTAAGCCATTTCCGTTCTCCATTTCAGCAACAAGGAAAACTCCTACTCCTAAATGAGCTACTCCATATTTCATAAACAACTTCAGCAAATCGCTACGCTGAGTCTGCTTCATTTCCACTTATCCCTTTACCATATGTAGCCAGCAATAGTAGAACAACGTAACGGCAGTTACGGATAAAAAAAAATTCTTTTCATAATCTAAGCACCCACAGCTAAAAAGTCTTCTAGGTGATAGAATCGAAATATCCCAGGTCCTCGAACTTTGAAACACGTATCTACTAGAAAAACAAAACTTCTTACCATACGCTAGAAAACCATATGTCGAAACAAAGGTCGAATCACTAAAAAGAATGATAACTGGGCTTGAAAACATCAGTTAACTCAACACTTCTACATAACAAAGTCAACAAAACTTTATAGTAGTCCGTTACACCTCAGCCACATCACAACGTCTTAGACACGGTACAAGCATGATCCAACTCAAAGTCATTAGAAAAATGAGCTCTAGATCCCACCTATGCCCAATTTATAATAGAAATAAAACCAATAATAATAAAATGTGGGTAACACCACAAGCTATAAACTAGTCACTCACAAGTTCATAATAGATTAACTCCTTTTTACAGAAGATCCTTTCACACCTAGCATCTATAGCCATATATCAAGATCTAAAAATCAGAGATACTTGGTCGGGTTATCATAAGAGCAAGTTTCACAACCTCAACCATTGACCCGATACGCAGGCACCAACTACACTTACGAGAGTTATAAGGTTACCATCCTCAAAATAGGTTAAAGCTTTTTGAAACTCAAAGTGGGCATTCGCACATTATATCGTCGGGTTATAAGGAGATTTTTTTAGGACAAAACTACCCCTATGTTTTTAGTGAAAAAGCTAGGTTACGGACTAGTTTAAAAATAGAGCAAAGCACAAGGACTATTTAGCAAAAACAAAAGTTCAGGGACTATTTTCAAAAAAGGGTAATTACCATAATGGTCATGTATGTTTGCCCGTTGTTTTTCTATGATCCCTTATCTAAGAATTGTTCCAAGTTGATATCTTATTTTGACTTCCCTAATCTATTAAGTCCTTCGTCCTTAAAAATGATAGTTAGTTCATTATTTTTGAACACGTGACTGCCACATCCCATTTTGTTCCACCTTATCAAGCCTTCGTGACAACTTTTTTCAAATTTGCCCTTTTAATAATGGATGATTTTTTTTCTGCTACCCTAGGTGTAGAAAGAGTGCTACAACCCTTCGTATATCAAATATTAGTTTTTGCCAAATATAGCTAGTGACAATTTTGCTAACACTTTCAGTGATTATTCTTAGTAGCAGTTTTTTACTGTTACTAAATAAAAGTCACTAAAAATAATAAACAATTAACAATTGTCGTTATACGGGGAGTTGTAACTATCTTTCCACAACCGGGTAGCATCAAAAATATTTCCTTTAGTCTCCTCTCTATATCTCTTGTCTAGAGTGCTCTCAACCTACCGGCCACCACTAGATCAAACCCAGAGCCTCTCATTACATCTCCGTTCCACACCATGAAGCACTTGAACTTGCAACCACCATGTCAAAAACACTACACAACTTACCACTACGTACTACACCATAAAAAACACCACATCCTACCACTACCCATTACATCCACAACCTGCCACCGCCCCTACCGAGCCGGCCAACTTTAACACTGCAGCACACAACTACCATTAACAACACCCAGCGGCGGAACCAGGGTTTCACTCCAGGGGGTGTTAAAAATATATCGAAGTTAGTACATTTTTTTTATAAGTAAAATAGCACACAAAAACAGAGTGCACTTTTCGACCGTATGTCAACTTAACAAAATTAGGAATTGAATATATACTAGTATCTAGAATTCACCCTAAAACACTAACAAACCTACAACACATATTTTCAGTATCAATCCATATCTCAACCAACGGAAATGAATTTACCCCAAAAACACTAACAAACCTACAAACATATTTTAAGTATCAATCCATATCTCAATCAATGGAAATGGATTCGATTTTCAGTATAACGCCCCTGAAAATCCGGAGCTCCCCCCCCCCCCCTCCCTTCCCCCTGAACTCCCGGGTCATTAACCTACCGGATCACATCAAACCTGTCAAATCTGTTCACCAACACATACTTTAAAGCATTTGATCCAACACCGATCCAAATTCCTTAAAATATAAGATTTCAATAACTATTCAAACTTAACTATTAAAACCTATGTTCTCAATAACCTGATAGAATGAATCGATGGTACAGACCCGCACATAGGTCACATTACCCAGTAGTGATGGGCTCATCAAAATCTCACACAGACTCTAACCTATTCCCGAATATGCGACAGCTGATCGTCACCTCCAGAAGGGAGTCAAACGAAGGGCGAGCTTTTGAGAGCTCAGTAAGGTCGTACAAAGAAATCTCGGAGGGAGTTACAACAATTCAAAGACAAACAATTAAGAAATTTCAAACATTTACGACAAGCTGACAAGAACAGGGAAGCGTTTCACTCAGTCTCTTTTGATAAAATATGCAGACAATTGTTCTCAGACATTCTTGAAGTGATCAATGCAGACATAATGCACATAAATTTTGAAGATACTGATCATGGGTGGTAGCAATGCCACACATGCAAGGCTCAAAAAATGTACACATGCATGATGTACCAGAATACTAGTCCATTTAGGTACTAGCCAGCATTCCACGCGGGATTCAGACCAGCCTTATAACGCCCACCTCAGAATAGAACAGATTCCCATGTCAGTATACAAAAGACATATATCACAGAATCAACGCACATATCAATGCTCAATAGGCAACAAAAGGTGAGCACTGACAGGAGTTCAATAATTGAATCAGATTCAACATCAGGGTTTACTTGGCAATAACAGATTGAAATCAATGCATACCTAGAGTTCAACAACGGGCATAAATAAACAAAAGAATAATTGCGAAAGTAACTGATGGCTCGAGACTTGGATAGAAACCCTTAACTGAATCCACAGCTAAATTATCCTAACCAGAAAGTCTTTAACTTTAACATAAACGGAATAATCGAATCATTAGAACACAGACTATAGCAAAACATTATAAATTATATATCGACTCACGCCTACTCCCAAAATGAACCTCCCTCACCGGCCATGTAAAATTACCTAAATGCCCTTAGTTGTAAATTACCAAAATGCCCCTCTCGGACTTAAATCACCAAAATGGTCTTCTTGTTAATTAGAGTCACTGTAATAAACTTACTGTAAGCCATTTTACCTAGAAATACATTTCTTAGGTCAAGTTACCAAAATACCTCCTCGGGGTGGTAAATTACCAAAATACCCCTGGGAGTTTCCGGCACCGGAAAAATATCTTAAAAATCTATTTTAGGCATCATGATATTCTTTCTGGACTAAAAAGTATTTTAGAAAATTTTTGCCCGAAAATCCCGAACCGGTGTCTGGACCGAGCGCTAAAAGGCTAGTTTCGCGAAAAATACCTATCGGCTTTGGAATGGCACGAAATTTTAGAGAATGAATCGTATCAGTAAAATAGAGTTTCCAGAAAAATTTCAGATTAAAATGATTTGATTTAATAGATTAAATAATTTACTCATTTTGTTTAGTCGCTGCCCTAACTTAACATCCTTGGCAGACACCAAAATTTCTCGTAAAATTTCAGAGTGTAGATCTCGTAAGAATATTAGGGGTTATAGTTTTGTACTTTCCCTAATTCTTACCCTATCTATTTACAAAAATTCATGAAAAACTGCTTAAATAAATTTTTTCTTTTAGCGACAATTACGACTACTATCAAATCAACACACCTCCCATTTCACCTTTTGCACACACACTGCCATCTTCCTCCTTGCCACTACCGAAGCTCATGGCTCCTCCAAAATCACACATACACCCATCAATTTATCATTAACACATTATAAAACACCTAGATATGATTAATTTCATCTAAAAACACATCCTAACACAATTAAACACACAATTATGTAATTTGCACAACATGAACACCTGCGAACTCCCCCCCCCCCCCCCCACACACACACACACACAGTCCAGTCGTGTTCGTGGCAACACTATCCCTGACATGAAGCTCAAACACACTCCCAAAATCTGAAATTGCACACTAGGAAGGAGGGGGATGGATTACCCTTGGTCACGTGATCTCCTTTACACAATTACATAGCTAAAACCCAATACCCGCAACATTAAATCCCAGAAAATTTCCCCCAGTAACATGGCTCCAACACATGCCCCATAGTAACCAAAAACACACACAAACTTCACAAAAACACACTAGAACATGCCTACGAGGACGTTGGAGGGTTTACCCATTAAAAATGTTTGGAAATCCTCTCTATTCTTCCCTATTTTTCCTCTTCCACGACTGACTTGTTTTCCCTTCTTCCCTATTTTGTTTCCTTTTCTTTCTTCCATTACCCGAAGCCATTACCCAAATCCAATCCCGAAATCATTATCCAAATCCAACGTTTAATAGTTTATCTAGCTTAGTCATGCAAGATAGTAGGTGGTGGCAAACCCTAAAAAACATGGTTTCTAAATAAATTTTATAAAATTATAAAAAGACACCCAAACTTTACTTAATTACAAAACAAACCCCATATTTTGTATAATTGCATTCAAGTCCCAAAATTATTCTAATCAATCTCAATTTAATTAAACATCACTGAAAATATACACTAGAACCATAGTTTACAGTTACGCCCCCAAAGTTTTCCAAAATTACAAAAATGCCGCCAAGTTTTCAAAAATTATGTTTTTACCCCCAAAATTCTTTTAAGCTCCAATACGCCAGTAATACCTGGGCATTGCCCAAAATTACCGTCCGTTTATTTTTTCGGAGTCCGGATGGTTGTTTTAACCAGCTCCCGAGGTTCAAGGTATTACATTCAGGCAATATGTAGTTTTTGCATAATTGTCATGGGACTGCATTTTTGACCAGTGTACAAAAAGTAAAATGCCTCTGCTACTGCTGCCTAAGGATTTTAGCAATTTTAGGTGAAGAAAGGGAAATGTGTGAAGTGGACATAAAGGAGAGAATGAAAAAAAGTTTCTTTTGTTTATTTGTTTACTTTTCCAGTCATGTTTTATTTGTAAAAGTGTACCCAACCCGGGACAAAAATCCTACTAAGATCGAAAGGATATACCAGGAACTGGGAAACAGAAGGAAAACAAGAAGACCCATAGTAGTAGGATTAAAGAAAGAAGACAAAATTTAAAAGGAACATAACTTTCAATACCTTCAAAGAAAAACAGAAAATGAGAAATTAACTCAACAATGGAACCTCAAAAGCAGAGAACGTGAACTGTTAACCTAATTAACAAGCAAAAAACAAAGGATGATCATTCTCGATACAATTTTCAACCCACCATTCAACTAACATATCCGATATCTCAATCCAATTGGGTCTCATCCTCCATCAACAATCTTAATTCTCATTCTCAAATCTTCAATGCACAATTAACAACCTAAAATCATCATTTATAATCTAAATTCTCAAATGCATAATTAACAACCTAAAATTATCAATTAATGCTCAAGTGGGAAAAAATTGATCAAAATGCACACCTCAGAACGTCGTCGTTGTTGCCGGCAGTGGGTTCTTAGCCGCCGGTGGAGTGAAGAAGACAGTGGAGTGAAGACACAAAATGGTGGATTCGTCGTTCGGTTCGCGGCTGCCAGTGGAGTGAAGACACAGAATGACAGAAACAGACTTTGTCAGTTCGTCGCCGTCCGTCAGTGGTCTTCAGGTGAGGTCGTCACTCTTGAGACTTATTCACCCCCGGCCGGTGCCTAGTGGCCTTTGTAATCGCCAGCCGTCTATCAGACAGCACAGATCTAGGCTAGATCTGTAGAAGATTGTTCGTGACTTCGTGGTCGTGGGCTCGTGGCCGCCGTTTGCAATTTGCCGAAGACCGGAGGGCGGAGTGGCCAAATGGGCGGAGTTGGTGAGGGCCGCCAACCGCCGTGACGGACTGACCAGTGACTGTGACTCTGTGGGGGTGAGGTCAGAGGTGAGCCATGAGAGCACGTGAAACTGAGAGAGAGAGAAAGAGAGTCCTACGTGAAATAAACTACATATATATCCACAACCTGCCACCGCCCCTACCAAGCCGGCCACCTTTAAACATGCAACACACAACTACCATACACAACCCCACAACCCGCAATCACCCAACTCGTCAAACCTATGACCTAACACCACCCCCGTTGAACCCACCACCATTAACAAAAGCGCACCACCACCACATTGTCAACGACACCACCTGACACAATCTTTTCAATTACACCAACTAGGTGGAAATGGAAAATGAAAGAATGGAAACAGAAAAATCAATTACACCAAATCCATTTCCCACATTAACTACACCAAATTAATCAATAAAGATCTATAAGAGGGAATACATTTATTATTAGAGCGAAGAGCCGAAGAGAAAATGGTAATGGCAAAAATAATTGTATACAATATTGTAGGCTAAGAGGGAATACATTTATTATTAGAATATATATATATATATATATATATATATATATATATATATATATATATATATATATAAATGCTTGTAGTTATGAACTGCATAACATTTTTAATGGCAAAAATGGAAATCGTGTTTACACTTCTTATGAAATTTTATCAGAAATTTAGGGAAAACGTTATGGCTGCTAGATAGATTATAGGAACATAGTTCAACCTTTCATTTAGCGATAATTAATGATCGTTAAAATATCATTAATGATTTTTATTTAGCGACAATAAAAAGCGCCATTAAAAATTGTCATTAGAGATATTTTAGTGATTTTAATGAGTGACGCAAAAAGTACCATTAAAAATTATCATTAGAGATATCTATAAAAATAGCACTAACTATATATAATCTTATGATCCTAATTGCAACCAAAAGCTTTCCATGTCTATTTATACCTCAAATGCTCGTGCATAGCATTTCTCTTACTAGAAATTGAAACATATATTTTGTCAATAATACTATTTTAGGTGATAAAGCAAGATGCGGACCAGTTTGCTGAAGAAGATTAATAGTCGCACTCTACTTGAACAATTACACTTTACATTAGATAGTACTCTGTTTGCCTCACAAAAATTGGTCATTTTTTTTTGTTTTGCTATCTCACAAAAATTGCTCACTTTCTAAATTAAAAAAGATTCTGTACGTATTAGTATACATATCTACTCTTTTTACACTTTTTTATTTTAGGGCTAATTACACCTATGTCCCTGAGGTTTTGGGGTAATTATACGCGAGGACACAAAGTTTCAAAATGTAACACTTATGTTCATTGACAAACGGAATACAAAAATACTTAACGGTTTTGACAAAAAGACTTAATTGCCCCTGACTTTAAAATAAAATACCATCCATCCCTATCAAAACCCTAATTTTCAAATTAGGTTTATCTTTCTAAACTTTTTCTCCAGATCTGCCGCCCACTCCCTCACCCCACGCCGCCCGCAGCCCATGCCCCCTCCCTCGCCCTACGCCGCCGGCAGCCCAGCCTCGACCCATGTCGCCAGTAACCCAAGCCCCACCTCGCCACCGCCGTAACAGAGAAGCGACTCAGTTAAAGTAAGTACTCCACTGCTATTGCTTCTCTCATTTCGCAGATCTCAAACAGCAGCTAACCAGCAGCTCCCCAACTCGGACGGCAACCCTCTTCTTCGTCGGACTTGCACCGGCGGACCTCGGTGAATCCAAGCCACGCAGCAGAATCCGCTTCAACGCACGTATGAGATCCTCCGCCGCGTTCGGCGGCGGATCGGAAGACCTGAACCCGTCGCGGAAGCTCCTGTGCCGATCCAGCGCCTCGCCTGTGCCGATCGCCGCCGCCTCTTCCTTCACCGCCTTGCCGCACAGCCCATATATCCACCGCCCCTCGTACTCCTCGCGAACGCTGCACGTACCCCACCGTGCATTCCTCCGTCAAGCCACACACTCGCACTTCGCTATCTCAACATGATCGCCACTCTCCTGCTCTTCCGCCGCCGCCGCCCCCATATTAATCGGTGACATTTGCTTGTCACCGCCATAGGGCTTATATATGACTGGGAAATACCTTGACTAGGAAGGAGGATCTTGGGATGACAAATCTTGTGTACCAGGGCATCATCTCCTGCTTACCGTTGTCTGACCCGCGACGGGAAAAACGGCGCTGCCGTGAGTTGTTAAAGGGGCCGGCAATGGGGTGGGGAGGGAGGTGTCGGCGCCGGCATGGGCGTCGGGAAGAGAGACTGTTTAAAACCCTAATCCTAAAAGTGGATTAATCAGTGTTTCCATAAAATCCTAATTTAAAAAACTGAAACCCTAATTTGAACAAACAAAACCCTAATTTGAAAAATTAGGGCTTTGAAACCTCTAATTTGTCAAATTGGGTTTTGAAACTCTAATTTTAAAATTTTAAAACCTTAATTTGAACAAATGAAACCTTAATTTGAAACTTAATGGAACCCTAATTTTAAAATTTTAAAATATTCAGTATATACAGTACAAGGGGCAGTATCGTCATTTTAAAAATACGTATTTATGACATCATAAAAAAAGTACATTTTTTGGGCGGAACCCTGACAGATGGACACGGGTGATACATTTGAAACACTTTTGGTCACGGAATGTTACATTTTGAAACTTTGTGTCCTCACGTGTAATTACCCCCAAACCTCGTGGACATAGGTGTAATTAGCCCTTTATTTTATTTCTCTGTCCAGATTTAACTTTCCACCAATTTATTTTCTCTCTCCTGTCTCACTTTTTTTTTAAACTCTATTTTTCTCTCCATATTGAACACTCCACTAACTCATTTTTTTTCTCCCTTGGATCACTTTCTTACTCTCATCTCTTTAAAGGGTAGAATGAAAAAGACACAATATATGAACTAAATCTTTAATCTGCGTGAAAAAAGATTAATTTGTATGAGACGGAGGGAGGAAATAACAAAAAGATGTCACGAAACAATAGGCTTTGGAAGTGCATCTACGTACGCGGGCCCCTTGAGCCTTCCATTGCTTTGGTAAGCCATTTGTCAAGACAAATCTAACCCATCAGTATAGCCGGCCACGAACTAGCACAAAACACAAGAGCTTTCCCGCTGTACGCGCATAGCCATGCCGACCTTGACCTGATTCCTCAGATGAGAAACTATAAATACAAGACTTCTTTGCCTCTCAATGTACTCCCAACTCAAACTTTTGAGCAAGTTGTCTCTCGCACTTCTTTGAAAACAAGGGACAAAGAGAGGAAGAGAGAGCAATTTTAATCTTCATGGCTTCCAATATGTTTGGTTTCTTCGTCATCGTTGCCATTATTTCTCCAGCCTTGGTTTCTGCTAAAGACTTCATAGTTGGAGATGACAAAGGGTGGACGACGAATTTCGATTACCAGACATGGGCACAGGGCAAGGATTTTAGGGTTGGAGACAGGCTTGGTATATTTCTAGCTAGAATCTTTGGTTTTTATCCATCTTTAGTAGCCGTAACAATCTAGCTTTTTACTTATAAATGTTGTTTTCTCACTCTATCAATCTGCTTATTTTCGCAGTTTTCCAGTATCCTGTCGGCGCTCACAACGTCTTCAAGGTTAATGGAACAGGCTTTGAGAGTTGCATTAAGCCGGCATTGACTGAAGCTCTAACGTCGGGAAACGACGCAATTGTGCTTGCAACCCCGGGGCGAAAGTGGTACATTTGTGGTGTTGGCCAGCATTGTGCTGCAGCAGGTCAAAAACTGTTCATCACCGTGAATTCTGAATGGATGGCTCCTTCTCCTTCTCCTTCTCCTTCTCCAAATTCAGCAAATGGGATCATCTCCAAGTCCTTTCCAACAGCGATGATAGTACTGTTTACGGTGTCAATCCTAGGGCTTTAAATAGATTCACTTGTTTGGTTAATAGCGAATGTTTTTATAATTTTTTTTGTAGCAGCATCAACTGGTTGATTGTACTGAAAACTTCTCTCAGGAAATAAATTATTTGTCTCTTATTAAATTTCAAGTTACAGTTAGCAAGGGATGGAGGAGATTTATTGAGTCTCAATACGTTAGTTATACACAACTAACACGTGCTCTAACTTCCAGTGTAGCCCAAAACCACGTCTCTGTCTTGTAACTCTGAATGAGGAGATCAAAAGTTCTTTGAACTGGTCTTCTTCTCCTTCTCGTAGCTTCATTTCCTTACTTTGCACCTCTAACTATTTTCCCCTCTTCGACTTCTTCTAAAACCTTGAGATGTAATCCATTCGGGAAGGAAATTGTAATAGGTGGTGCATGATAGTGTCACGTGCCTTTAAGATTTATTTTATGTTAACGACATGTTCGCCCTTGATAGAGATTTAATGATCGTTCATGTCCGTCCACTTTTGGACTCAATGGGGTCAAAAAGTAATTTGAGGTACTGATTTGGTACTTTTTATACGTTGGGCTTTTATAAGCCGTATATTTCAATGTGATGGTCTCTTGAGCAAAAGGGATGTCGTTGCGTTTTATTGCATTTCTCGCTTATCTTATTATTATATACTTATTCCTAGCCAATATACCCGAGCGGCACCAAGCTTAGTTGTGTTTTAATTTTAAATCGAGTTATTGCTAAAACTTATGAAATTCGGTGAACTAAGACACCAGAGAAAAATTAAACTCAAATTACATATCTGCAATACATGAGTTTTCTTTTTATACGTTGCAAAGGTAAGCAACGAAAGAACTTGCACTTTGTATTTTAGTATTGAAATGATAATCTAGTGTAAACAACCAGCAAACAACAGTTAAAAACACAAATGAGTGATTTACTATGTGAATTACTTGAACTTAAAGTACTTTATGCAATTTTGAATATTCTAAAAGAAGATGGTTAAAGATAATATCAGCAGTTACCTTTCAATTGCTTTTTTGGTAATTATAGTCTTACTACGCGATCGAGTAAAAGAATCGTCAAATGGGTAAGACATTGTTCATATCTAGCTAGTTTATCGTACTTATACATTTATAAAGAAACTATTTTTTATTGTGAAGTTTTCAGTAGTTTTGTAATAATATTTGTTAAATTCTGTGGGCAAGATACGAATACAAAAATTGTACGTGAACCATGCTCCGAAAATTTTATGATCACTCAACGTTTTTCTGTTCTCAAAATTATGAATAACATGAGTGTTAAAGTGCACTTAAAATTAAGATTTGGAGTCTAAAATAGATATTCAAAAGTGAAGCATGCAATGGGTAATCAACTATTTTGCATCCAGTGAAATTTTTTCATCATCTTACTTAATTGTAAGTATTAGTTCTACTTTTGCATAAAAGAATATAGCTTAGAAAGTAAAGCATTTAAGACACATAGCAAAACTACAGTTTTTGTATTCGTTTAATTACTAGGTTAATAAACCCTTTTATATCATGCTGGTCTACCAAGTCACTATCATATGCTGGGAGACTTCAATTGACTATATCTGTATTGAGCAGTATGTATATTTACTGGTGTTCACTTTTCATCCTTCCTAGGAAGATTATTGCACAGATAGAAGGGAAGCTGAGAGCTTTTCTCTGGCATGGAAAAGACATCAAGTGTACAGGGGCTAAGGTTGCATGGAATGACCTCTGTCTACCTAAGCAAGAAGGAGGTCTAGGTATCAAGAGAGTGGAAGATTGGAATAAAGCT
Source organism: Escallonia rubra (assembly GCA_033065855.1). Lineage (NCBI taxonomy): Eukaryota > Viridiplantae > Streptophyta > Magnoliopsida > Escalloniales > Escalloniaceae > Escallonia > Escallonia rubra. Next base: position 418,568 of record JAVXUO010001279.1, read on the forward strand.
GCTATTTGTAAGCACTTATGGGATCTTGCTCATAAGAAAGATTCACTTTGGGTGAAATGGTGCCACATTTTCATCATAAAGGATAAGCACATATGGACCTTTAAACCACATGTTTGCCTATCATGGACCTGGGGGAAAATTTTGAAGATTAGAGATATGTTCAACAAGTATATGCTCTATAAGGTGGGGAATGGAGAGCTCATATGGCTATGGTATGACAGATGGATCCTAGAGGTCCCTCTAATTGAGCAATATGGACAAAGAGTAGCATATGACTCTTGTCTACCCCTTAATGCAAAGGTACAGGACATTATTCAGCAGGGTAATTGGAAACAACTACATGGCAGATCAGAGGAGCTAAACAGGGTTAACACTTTGTTAACCAATTTAAGTGCTCCTAATATTCACCATCACGATCAAATCATATGGAAACTCAGCCCTAATGGAGATTTTAGTATCAGAACAGCTTGGGAAGGGATAAGACATAGAGAAACTAACATTGCTTGGTGGAAACTGGTTTGGTTCAAAGGACATATACCAAGATGTGCACTGATTTTATGGCTTATGTGCAGAGGGGGACTAAGGACCAAGGCCAAATTAAAGACTTGGAACGTTATTCAAGAGGATAAATGTGTAATGTGTCAGGATCATTCTGAGACAGAGGATCATTTATTTGTACAATGTTCATTTGCACAAAGAATATGGGGAGCAGCTTTCAGTAAAATGAAGATGCAGATACCTCTAGTCTCATGGCAGCAACTTCTAAGGGATATAACAACCAAAAGCAGGGGGAAAAGCTTTCAAGCCAGATTATGTAAACTACTAGTTGCTGTGATCACCTATGGGGTGTGGATGGAAATGAACACTAGAATATTTGAAAATAAACAAGCCACAGCGGAAGGATGTCTACAAATGATAAAGCAATAGATGAGTTACAGAACATCTAGCTCGAAGAAATCCTACTCTACTGATAGGAACAAAGCACTATGTCAAGCTTGGGGACTAGACATTAGTAATGTTTTGTTAGATTGATGTGCATTGCATTAGCACATACTCTACAATGAGTAACTGTACATAAAAGGAGACTAGATTGTAAATGTTGTTTGAGCCTATATGAATACAAAGGACCTTTCATAAAAAAAAAAAGTTAATAAACCTTTTAAGAATTTCCTATCCATGTAAGTTTGAGACATCTTTAATTGTTTACCATTCTATTACTCACATCATTGATCAAAATTCCTTTTTTTAGATCGATCTCTAATTAAGTTAACTATAATTAATATAATTAGAGTGCCATCATAATCCTCTGCGTGGAAAATGAAAAAAATGAGGCACGACCTACTAAAAAGCATGTTGCAAAAATAGATACGGGAACATAATTAGAAGCATGTGAAGACATTTTACTTTTTTTCAGATAATAACCCTTTCAAAAGATAGAATTAACCCTAAAGTGAAGTAGTATAGGATTATAGTGGCAGTAACTGTATTTTAGTTTCTTTTTTCCAAGGTCATGTTCGACACTCTTCAGACCATTCGTTTTGACCTGCTTTCGAAGATTTTTCAAGGAAAATAATTTAGAAATACGTGTCCATTCTACGGTTAATGATTATTTAAATTTTATCATAAACATGTCATGATGTTCTACAAAAGCTAAACAAATGATTGAGGTCCAACATTCCTATAGTGATATTCTTCTTGAAATCATAAAGATTGTGATACATAGATATGCAATTGCATAAGGTTATAAAAATCTTATGTTTATTTAATTTATCTTTGATTTGTAGATCATTGATCAAGTTATAGGATATTCAGGTGATCATAGTCATGCCTATGTCCACATAAGTTCATTTACTGATAAAAGTATAAGCAACTTTGGACTTATGAGCCACAACATGTGTTTTAAGATTTAATTTGTACATTTCACCTGCTATTACAAACGTTTTTCATGTTTAAGGTATATTTATTTGAGAGATAGTAATCAAATTAATTAGCTCCGTGTAAGTTAATCAATTGATGAGGTGAAGTGCTAAAAGTGTGTGAAGTTGGAATCATATTTAATATTATATTAATGAAGACTTAGTAGTTTTTGTAGTTGTAATCCTTATATGTTAGGAACAATACAACTTTAATCTCTTGAACTATCCTCACATTTTGAAATAGTCCTTATTACTTTCGTTGTTTAAGTCCTTGAACAACTTACTTCTTCTGTTTTGGACCCTCTATGATACTTCCTTTTAAAGTTTGGGGTTAATCTTCTCAAAAAGGATTTTTTTTTCTTCCTCCCATTTTCTTAACCTAAAACTTCTCTCTCTCTCTCTCTCTCTCTCTCTCTCTCTCTCTCTCTCTCTCTCCAACCATCACTACTTCTCATGCTCATCAGCCCCCAATCACCCCACCTGCCACTATTACCCACAGTAGTCACTACCCGCAATGCCTAAGCCATCACACCTCACCTGATGCTGGCTAAGGTGCCCTCTCTCAATACAGCCATTGTCATGTGTTGTGGAAGAAACCCGGGACAACCCTTAATTGTCTCGTGAATAGACCTGCACAACATAATCAACACCAGTGACCTGCCGGAAGTGTTCTCGGCAAGGAAACTCTGATGCCAAAGTCAAAGAGTGTTTAAAAAGAGAATCTGAGACTATTTTTAGATTGTTCCACTTACCTGTTTTCTTCCTTTCATTCTCTTTATATAGCACTTCCTTTAATGAGCTAGTTACCTCTCCTTGATGAGGGGATTACTCAAATAAATGAGGAATTACTACCACTTAGTGGGTAGTTAATACCATTTAGTGGGGAGGTTACTGATAATAAGGTAGGAATGAATTTATGGGAGTGTTGTTAGTGTTGTTGCCATTTATTCACGATTCTAGAGGGCAGTTTTGTTGCTCCTAGATGATGACACATGTCTTTATCTTACGAATGATATTTTCACCCATATCATTTGCCCCTCAATTCTATATTTCTTCTTCGAGAATGAATATGGAAATAAGTATTTAGCATTGAAGTTTTCTTATAGATCGAGTAGAGGGCTTGCCTGCTCGGCTAGGGCCGAGTAGAAGCCTTTTAAAGGCTTCGTCTACTCGGCTAGGCCGAATAGAGTCCTTTTAAGGGTTCGTCTACTCGGCTAGGCCGAGTAGAGGCTTTGATGGGTCTAATGAGCTCGTATGTTTGGCTTTGCGAGCAGAGGCTTAGACTTTGAAAGCAGCTCGTCTACTCGGCTGGGTGATTATAAGCTTTGATGGGTCTAACGAGCTCGTCTGCTCGGCTTTACAAGCAGAGGCTTAGACTTCGAAGGCAACTCATCTACTCGACTGGGCGAGTAGAAGCTTTGATGGGTCTAACGAGCTCGTCTGCTCGACTTTGTGAGCATAGGCTTAGACCTCGAAGGCAGCTCGTCTACTCGGCTGGGCGAGTAGAGGCTTTGATGGGTCTAACGAGCTCGTCTGCTCGGCTTCGCGAGCAGAGGCTTTGACTTTGAAAAAAGCTCATTTACTCGGCTGGGCGAGTAGAGGCTTTAAGGGTCTAACAAGCTCGTCTGCTCGGCTTCGCGAGCAGAGGCTTAGACTTTCGAAGGCAGCTCGTCTACTGGGCATCCCGAGCAGAGGCTTAGACTTCGAAAGTAGCTCGTCTATTCTGCTGGGCGAGTAGAGGTTTTGATGGGTCTAACGATCTCGTCTGCTCGGCTTTGCGAGCAAAGGCTTAGACCTCTAAGAGATTTGTTTCCATTTTTTTTTTGTTGTGGTTACTTTCGAGGGGTACAAAAGTAAACTTGATCCTTTGATTAGTTAATTGGTGGATGCCACGTGTCTATATATATCTTAGAGATCTGATCCATTGGACTTTGATCAACTGTCTATATAATGACAGGATCTTTCACTTTCACTTTTCACTTTCATTTTCAGCGAGAGAGAAGAGGTGGGTGATTTCGAGAGCTCGTTGAAGGAAATTTCTGAGTTGGTGTTCTTGAGTTTGAAGGTTCGTCTCTTTTTTCAAGTAAGCTTCAGATTTTGACTTCTTTGAATTCCTTATTTTAGATGCAAAAACATGTCTAGTGTAGACGGTGACCATGTTTCTGAACTAAGTGATGATGCTAGGAGTGTTAGGGTAGAACTTGCCTTTTATCCTTTGTTTCTAGAAGTAAGAGTTCCTTTAATTCCTTATCAAAAGCCAAGGGGAGCTCTTGCTAAGGAGGTTTTGGCCGAAAAGGCTCAGAGCCCTAAACCCTTTGACGCCCACACACTCTGGAGTATGTTGAATAGTTATGACCTCAAGATTTTGAGGGAGAGATGTGAAATTCCATCGAGTATAAAACTGAGGTTGCCTGACGATGGTGAAGCGGCGAACATGACCACTATAGATGAGATAGGAGTTTACTATGATACGTTCATCAATGGTTTTAGAGTACCAATAATCATTTCTTCACCAGGGTGTTGAATGCATATGGTTTAGCGTCTGGCCAATTTTCTCCTCACGCTTCACATTTAATATCTTTCTTTATATACCAATGTCATAAACTTGGTCTGTGACCTAAAGTGAAGGTGTTCAGGTGGTTTTTCACCATTTGTACGATAACCAGACAAGTAGGGTGGTATTTTCTGACTCGACGCTCAAAGGCCAATGCCAATTTGTTTCCCCATCCTCCATCATCTAATCATAATTGGAAAGATAAATGTTTTTCCGTAAAACTTTCAAAGATTCAAAGGGGCATCATCAATAATGTATGGCATGCATAATGCGTTACTAGGACTTGTAATATGTTGAAAGAGAAGAATTTGAATGAAACAGACCTAGAGCATATTGAAAGGCTCAAAGCGGCTGAACCCTTAGAGTCAAAATACCCTTTAAGTAACGATCAGCTTCGCGAGTGTGGAATCATCTTTTCCTTCGGGGAAGATTCGAATGAAGAAGAGGAGGTGAAAATGATCCTGGTAATCACTTTTACGGACTTCTCTATTCGTCCTGGTTTTGCCACGATCTCATTTTGTTTTTTTGCAGAAATCATGTCTTCAAAGGGCACTCGTGGAAGCACTAGTGGCGGCCATGTAGACTCTCATCTTTTTAACGCCCAAGGGGTTCTAGGAGACATAATTCCAGATGAACTGGCGTCTATTCATGGTGTAGCCGAGGAAATTTAGGACCTAGACTTTGACGTTTTAATGGCGGAACCTCAATAAAAAAAGTTAAGGACCGAAGACATTCTTCTCGGATTGATGACTAAAGACAAAGGGAAAGAGTTATCTAAAAAGAGAACGGTGCCGACAAGAGCTGGTATCTCATCCTCTGCTAGGTCTGATACTCCTCATCGACCTGCTTGGAACTTGTCAATTGAGGAGTTCGTTTTTAAGAGTCCTCACATAGCTTGGGAATGGTCAAGCAAGGAGATCACTCATATGGATCGTGTTACCCTTTCTGGCTATGATATGAGCCACACGGCTAATGGGATGGTTCAGCTGACTTCTCAGGCAAGATGTATTGAAAGATTCACACACTATGAAAATATTTCTTACTCTCTTCTTTACATGCACTAGCTCAAGTGCAGATTGGGGTGGAGAAATTAATCGTTGCAGAGAAAGTCTTGGGTGAGGACAAAAAGCGAGTCCATGTGGAGAATAATTTTCGCAGGGAGGTAGAGAAGAAAGTCGAGGATTTGACCAAGGTCCTGAATCAACTCGAGCTCTCTAAGGCTAATCTGGCGGCGCGTGTTGAACAATTTGAGGCCGATAAGACAAAATTTGGAATGTCAGCTATTCAGAGTTTCAAAAAATCAAAAGTTTACACTGATCAATGACTTCATGATTCTAAGAGAGCTCTAAACTTCGGCTATAATGCCTGCAAGAAAGACATCATGAAGGACTACCCTGAAATAGATCTTAGTGTCTATATATATATACACACAAACATAAGTTTGCTCGTGAAATTACTGCTGATGAGGCTAATCGACGGGAAGAAGCCGAAGCTCGTAAGATTTCCTAGACGACCATGAATCCCAGCCCTTCAGCTAGTTGGAGTTTTGGGGGGTCTGGTGCTGCGTCAATGGTGGTGGCGGCGAATTCTTAGCAGTTGGAAATAGAAACCGGAGGATTGCATCACAGCACCGAGAATGAGGTGCCAGAAGAAGCTGCTGAGTAGGAATAAGGTTGTCGAGTAGGATTCCATTCGTAATCAATCTAAGGCCAATGAAATCCATATGTAAACATTTTCATATATCACTGGAATCAGGATTTATCTTTTGTCAAGAAATTATTTTATTTATGCCAATCGTGCTTACAATGTTAGGCCACATAAGGCCGAATGAAAATGAACACTGGGCTACAAGGCCGAATAGTGGGCCACAAGAACGAAAAAATAAAAACTAGAGTTCCGGATTAAGACGATCGTAAGCATGAGCAAAAAGAGTGCAAGAAGAGTGTAGGAAAAGGTGACCCCCAACCTTGGTCTTGCTCATGAGTAGTAGCATCTTAAGTTGGTGGTGTTCCACGTTCTGGGAATTGCCTTGCCATCCAAAGCTTCCAAGTGGTACGACCCTGGTCCTCCCAACTTAATTACCCTATATGGGCCTTCCCAATTGGGCGATAACTTGCCAATGGCTTCTCGTGGGGCTGAAGCTTCCATTCAGCGGAGAACCAGGTCGCCTACACAAAAAGTACGGGGGCGAACGCGCCTATCAAAGAACTTGGCAACCCTGTGTTGGTAGGCAGCGAGCCAAATTGCAGCTTGATCACGTTATTCATCAAAGAGGTCTAAGTTTACTCAAAGGGCTTCATCATTCGCAACGGGATCATATGTTATTAAACAAAATAACGGTAGACCTACTTCTAGAGGAATAAGAGCCTCTGTTCTGAATGCCAAGCTGAAAGGAGTTTCGCCTGTGGCGGTTCTCGTCGTTGTATGTTATGACCAAAGAATCTTAGGAAGTTCGTCTACCCATACTCCTTTAGCTCCATCGAGTTTTTTTCTTGAGCCCTTGGGTGAGGTTGGTAACCTCTGTTTGCCCATTTGTTTGTGGATGTGCCACTCAGGTGAAGCAGTGTTCGATGGCCAAGCTGACGCAAAATGTGCGAAAGGTGGGATTATCGAATTGCTTCTCATTATCAGTGATGAGCACGGGATGGATGCCAAATCGACAGACAACAGCACGTCAAAAGAAATCTTCACATTTCTTTTCTGTGATTGTAACTAAGACTTCGGTCTCTACCCATTTAGTAAAGTAATCGATTGCCACGATCACAAATTTACATTGGGCAAAAGCTGGGGGGAAAGGACCTAGGATGTCCATGCCCCACATTCCAAAGGGTATTGGGCTTCTCATCATGGTTAGAGAGTTTGGCGCTTGTTTAGGAATTGATGAGAAGCGTTGACATGAATCACATTTCTTTGTGTATTCTAAAGCTCACGTTGCATGGTCGGCCAGTAATATCCTTGACAAAGGACTTTGTGAGCCAACGCTTGCCCCCTAGGTGTTGGCCACAAATACCTTCGTGGACTTCGCAAAGAGCATAATCCGCTTTTATTGGCGTGAGGCACCGAAGATAAAGAATAGTGAAAGAGCGTTTGTAAAGCACATCTTCTATAACGGCGTATCGAGCTGAACGTGAAATGATACTTCTGGCTTGCTTCGGGTTGACAGGAAGAGTGTCATCCTGAAGGTAGGCCTTGATGGGATCAATCCATGATGGCTCGTGTGTGATTTGCATACTCTCACATTTAGTGATACTCGACTCGTATAGGAGTTCCAAGTGGACTGTACGGCCGAATCCTGACGAGTCTAGGGAAGCCAGACGAGAGAGTGCATCAGCTGAAACATTATCTGCCCGGATGACTTGTGTGATTTTGAAATGTACGAAGGATGTCACAAGTTCTTTCGCTTTACTAAGGTAATCGGCCATTTTAGGATCGCAGACAATTGTTTTACAACGAGCTGGGAGTCACTGTATGCATAAAGCACTTGTGCTCATATGGCTTGAGCTAAATGCATGCCTGCAATCAAGGCTTCACATTCGGCTTCGTTATTGGATGCTGGGAAATTAAAACGGAGGGCGTATTCAACAGTAAGTCCTTCTGAACCTTTGAGGATAAGCCCTACTTCACTCCCCATGGAGTTTGATGAGCCATCTACATAGAGTGTCCATGTAAACTTGTCTGTTTGGACAGCAATGGGAGGCTCATCATCATCAATTGGTATAGTACATTTGACAATAAAGTCTGCTAATGCTTGGCCCTTGCTACAAGGGCGAGGCTTGTATTGTATGTCAAACTCTCCCAATTCAACTGACCATGGCATCAAATGGCCGGATAGATCAGGCTTGTGTAATATCCGCCTGAGTGGTTTATCAGTGAGCACCGTCATCGTATGTGACTAAAAGTATGGTCAGAGCTTCCGTGTAACAATCAAAAGAGCAAAAGCGAGTTTTTCTGTGGTTGGGTATCACAGTTCAGCTCCTTGAAGGACTTTGATCACGTAATAGATGAGGAATTGCTTACCATCTTGCTCTCGAATGAACACAGCGCTGACAGCAGACTCAGCCACCGCTAAGTAAAGAAAGAGCTATTCTCCTGCAATAGGCTTGGAAAGGAGAAGAGGTGTAACACCCCGATATTTTTCGGATTTAATTAAAAATTTTAGCGGCATATATATTTGTTAGCGACACAATTTTTGTTAGCGTCGATATATATATTTTTTATATACAGCGACATTTTGTACGACGGGTTATCTAACAAACCCATTAAAAAATTTTCCAGCACATAAACTATGAAAAATAATTAATTATGGGCTTGTTCATAATAATAGAAAGTTTCGGGTAAAAATTGAAATAACTAACGAAAGTATAGGGGGCTTTTTGGTCATTTGCCATTTTAGGGTTTTACATATATATAGATGAGTTAGGGACCAGCCGACCCTTGTGTTTCTACCTTTGTTTTTCTGGTTCACGATAGAGAGAGAGAGAGGGTTACCGAGAAAGAGAGAGAGAGAGAGCACGGCTGTGAAGAGGAATTTTTCCGGCGAACGGATTGAATTTCCGGTAAGTTATTTTTAGATTTTCTCTCTCTAAATTAAATTATAGATTTCAGTTTCAGATCTGCATGAGAGAATTTGTGAGATTTATGTGAGTGTAGGGATGTTTTTGTACCTTGTGAGTTGAGACCATGGCAGCCATAATGGCCGAAGGGAATAAGGAAGATTGGACAGCCATGGTGGCTGCCGTAGGTGTTGAGCGCGGCTGTGAGGAAGGGTAGAGACAGCCATGAGAGGCTGCCGTGGAACAGATGTAGTGGGCTTGTAGCTGAATGTACACGTATATATATTACATATGTGAAACTGTGTGTATGTGAGATTATCGGGTGCATGTGTGTGAGTGCTTGAAAGAGGGAGTGTAAGACTGTGTATTATATGCGTGTACAGAGTGGTTCATGAGTCCATGTATGCATATGTGAGTAAAGAGTGAAGCTGTGTGTGTTTAATTTGTGCGTCCAGTGGTGTATATATTTTGATGTGAGTGTGGCTGGGTATAGGTGATGCAATGGTGTGAATGTGTTATAGTGTGAAAACCATGGAAGTTTTATTGGGTCCTGGCCGTAGGAGAGATGGAGTGAGCTGAAAAGGAGAGAAAAGATGGGTTTGTATGAGTTGGTGATCTGCCATGGACTTGCAGATGGTACGTGAGGGTATTTATATATGTGTATAAATGGTTGAGGAGGGCATGAATGTGTTGGTGTAGTTATTAACTGTGTGCGTGGAGCTGCCAAGAGACAGCTCTGTGTGTGGGGAAATGCTGTGAACAGGAGTGTGTGGGTACAGAGGGAAAAGAAGGGACATATTGTTCGGGTAACGGGTCGACGTTAAGTTCGGCATGTGCATTCACTAGCGCACGCTTATCGTTAGCATGTGAAATTTTAAACTATGATACCTTAGCCTATATTAGGATTTCTGGCAAAAGTTTATTATTTTCTGAAACTATTTATATTTTTAATATTTTCTGTAAACATAGAATTGTAAAATTCTTTTGGAGCCTTTAAACCCAGAAAATGTTCAGGGAAAAATTAGAGTAATGTCTTATTGGTATAAATAAGACTCAGTTTGAATTTGATAATTTTTGGAGTTTATTTTCTATGGTTTCCGTATCGCATTGGTTTTAGCAAAACGAATAGTTTAAAAATAGTTTTAATACCTTTTAATTTCTGATTTAAATTTCTATAATTTTTATACATATTTTAAAGCTGTTACAAAAATTATGGGACTTGATTTTCAGCTAAGAGAAATTTTGGCAATTTATGAGTTTTTAGTGTATTTAAAGAAATTACTTTTAATTAGAAAAATTCATATTTTGACTCTCTGCAATGTTTTAAGCTACGAAAGTGTTTTATTGTAATTTATTACGAATCTCGGGATATCATTACGCGTTAGAGAGCGTACAGTGTTTTCGGCTAGGTTGGCCGTGTGCGGGAACCGTTTTGAGTTGCGTCATTCTAGGGTTAGAAGTGAGCGCCGTTTGGGTAGTTAATAATAGGGTTTATAGTATAGTAGTGTAGATTATTTTTCTAATAAATGCATTTGCCAATTTAGGTTAATTCAACGACTTTTGGATCGATGTCAATTAACATTGCATAGCTTGGACCGAGGTAAGGGATTTCTTCTGAAACCCAGTTTCCTCTATTTGTTCTCATAGATATTTTTCTGATTTGTTATCGCCATTCGTTTGGATTCTGTTATTTTGATAAAGTCGCATTATTTGCCATATAAACCTTTCATTGAGCCTTAAAACGTTTATTGAAATTCTTATCAATGCTCATTAATTATTGTCAATCGAGCATTGAATAACATGTTGCATTATCGAAATGTTTTCATCCTGCATATTGACATGAGATTCTGCATGGGTGTGTTTTGGCGGAGTTGGTGGGTATTGGAGGATTCGGTGTTTGGTGTGGGCTAGTACCTTGACGGACTAGCCGGTGTATTGGTGTGGGCTAGTGCCTTGACGGACTAGCCGGTGTATTGGTGTGGGCTAGTGCCTTGATGGACTAGCCGGTGGAAAGTGTTAATGAGCATCGCCTTTGTGGCTTTGCTAAGTGATTACCCTGCACTGCCTGTGTGGCTTTGCATTTGCTCATGTTATTGTATTCGTGATTGTTTGTATCGCATCTAAAAATCGTATTGATATCTGATGGAACTAGTTATGATTCTTTTTTTTGAAAATCTATGAATTGCATCTGTAATTGTTTCGTAGTTTCTTCGTTTGAGCGACCTTACTGAGCTCTCAAAAGCTCACTCCCCTTTGACTTCCTTTCCGCAGGTAATATCGAACAATAGATCGCATTGGGTGTGGAATAGACCTGAGCGCAGGAAAGAGGAATTTAGTTTTAGTTTTGGTCATTAGAACCCCTGCGTGGGTGAAACGTCTTTGTTTAAATTTTCTTAGACTTAGATTTGGTATTTCAATTACGACAGTTGATTGAGAGTATAGTTTGATTGACAGATAGTTGCTCTGATAGCTTGTTGCATTATTTATTGAGATAAAGGACACTATTGTCTTAGTTTTATCGATTGATTGAGTATTGTCTTAGTGAATTGATAGATTGAATGTCTAACGTTCCGGAAATTTCCGGGATGTTACAAGAGGAGATGCCAAATATTCTTTCAATGCCTCGAAAGAGGCTTGGCACTCGGTTGTCCACTCAAAATTTTTGATGTTTTTGAGGGCTTTGAAGAACGGAAGGCATCGCTCAGCCGATTTGAAAGAAATTGACTTAAGGCAGTGATTCGGCCTGTCAGGACTTGTATCTCCTTTACTTTTCTCGGTGCAGCCATATCTTGTATAACTCTGATTTTTTCGAGATTGGCTTCAATACCCCGATGCGAAACCATGAAACCCAAAAACTTGCTAGAGGATACTCCAAAGGTGCACTTTGCTGGGTTAAGGCGCAATCGATATTTGTGCAAGAGATCAAAACATTCTTCTAAGTCTGCGATATGATCAGTTACGCGCAAACTTTTGACAAGCATATCATCGACGTAGACTTCCATATTCTTCCCTACCAGGAGTTTGAAAATTTTGTCGACTAGTCTTTGATAAGTGGCTCCAGCATTCTTCAGTCTGAATGGCATAACTTTGTAACAAAAGAGGCCATGGTCTGTGACGAAGGCCATCTTGGCTATGTCGTCTTCATGCATTCGAATTTGGTTATATCTGAAAAATGCATCCATGAAGCTTAGGAGCTCATGTCCAGATGTCGCATCGATCAAAGTATCCATGCGTGGCATAGGGTAACTATCCTTAGGACATGTTTTATTCAAGTCCGTGTAATCAATACAGATGCGCCACTTGCCGGTGACAGCCTTTGGTACCAAGACCACGTTGGCTACCCATTATGGGTAGTCAATTTCTATAATGAAGCCGGCTGTCAAGAGCTTGTCCACTTCTTGTTTGATTATCGCTTGCCGCTCAGGAGCGAAATGACACTTTTTCAGTCGAACCGGCTTATGCCTAGTATCAACCAAGAAACGGTGCGTAATAACAGACGGATCAATTCCTGGCATGTATGTCGTGGTCCATGCAAAGACATCCGCATTGGAACGAAGAAAAGAGATCAGCTGGTTGTGAATAGTTGGCTCTAAGGTGGAGCCAATTCGTAGATGATGTTCTTCGTCTCCTTCTTTTACTGGAATGGATAGCTTTTCTATTGGCGCCGCACACTTCATTGTCTGCTCGTCACGCTGATCATCTATGTTGAGCATCTCCTCAGCTTTGCAGGACACTATGTAACATTTACGGTCACCGTCTGGTCTCCCTTTACCATGCTGACTCCTTTCGGAGTGGGGAATTTCATGATGAGGTGATAAGTTGAAGCGACAGTTTTCAACTTATTGAGACATGTTCGTCCTAATATCCCATTATACGACGACTTAACTTTGACCACAAGAAAGTCAATGGTCTGAACAGTCTATAGAGGTGTGGTTCTGGCGATGACTGTAAGCAGAATAATACCTTCCACTAGAGTTGATGCACCTATAAAGCCATATAAAGGTGAGGATATGGGTTTTACCCGGTCTCAAGAAATCCTCATCTGTGAAAAGGCTTCTTAAAAAATAATGTCAGCTAAGCTCCCCGTGTCGACTAGAATACGTTTAACAACAAGGTATGCATTTATTTGCAGAGTGATGACAAGAGAATCATTATGTGGGGAAATTACTCCTTCAAGATCAGAGTCGTCAAATTCTAACGACGTCGAGGCTTTTGCCCGCTTGGTAGGACCCTGGGTTAGGTTAACTTGCCGAGCATAGGCTTTGCGGGAAGAATTGGTTAATCCTTTCGCACTTGGCCCTCAGAAGATGGTGTTAATCACTGGTGGATCTTTCGGCAGTGCCTCTTCTGGTCTTCTTTGATTCCCTATTTGTCGATTGTTCGTTTTAACGAACTGCTTGAGATGTCCTTTAGTAATGAGATTCTCAATCTTACGTTGGAGGACCTTGAATTCTTCGGTAACATGTCCATGATCTTTATGGAAGTGGCAATATAGTTTATCATCCCTCTTCTTGGACGGCATTCTCATAGGTTTGGGCCATTTAAGAATGTTCTAACCCTTAATTTGATTAAGGATATGCTCGCGTGAGGCGTTTAGAGGGGTGAAAGGTCCAGGCAATGTTGCCCGTGGTCGCTTTGATTCACTGTCTGGAACGCGACCATCAGGGCGATCTCGTCGCTTCTGACTAGTATTTGGCTCTTCCTGAATGAGTGATGAGTCTTCTTCCGCTCGGAGGTATTTTTCCACTATGTCCAGGAGGTCGGTCATATTCTCTAGAGGACGCTTGTTTAGCGAGAAACGTAGTGGCGTTCCTGGTCGTACTCCTCTAGCCATGGCTACAAAGGTCACTCCTAAATTAAGATGATCTATAAGGAGTTTTTCTGCGTTAAAATGAGCATAATAAGATTTTAAGGACTCCTTGGGTCCATGCACTATGCGAAAACTTTCCTATGACCCAAGGACTCCTTGGGTCCTTCCTTTGTATTCGGCTCGTCAAGAAATTGCCGCGAAAAGACTCGGCTAACTGTGCCCAGCAGGAGATAGAACGAGGCGATAAGTGTTGAAACCATGCATCCGCAGTCCCTTTTAGTGTGACAGGGAATGCTCGACACATGATTTGATCTGGAACTAGATGCAAATTGATGCATGATGTGAATCGAGCTAGGTGCTCTATTGGATCCCATTTGCCATCGTATGTGTCGCACTAGGGCATCTTGAAATTGGCTGGGGTAGGGAAGAATTCTATGTCTTCCGTGAAGGGACGTCCAATGATAACCGATACAATGGTGTATAATTCAGGACAGTGGTCTTTAGAACGTATAGGCACCTATCTCTTGAAAGAGTGAGCTTCATAATAGCCCCCCTCCGGCCTCCTAGATACATTTCTCCTGGATTGAGCTTCATAAGAGCTTTCTTCTAGCCTCCTATGTCGAGGATTACGCCGCTCATCATCTGATTGCTCATCTTCAATTTGGATGAACTGTTGATTGGGATCTTGGATGTGTGTAGTAAGGTCCTCATGCATGTTCCCTTGTGGGAACGCAAGACGATTATAAACCGACTGCTTCTGAGCGTTGATGTGTTTCGCTTTGAAGGGTCTTGGAGGTTCTACTAAGGGTGATTGTGGCACAGGCTGTTGCTCGATGGTTACTTGTAACCTCTCGATGGACTTTTGCATTGTACAAATGATGGCCAGTAAATCAGCTTGAGTGCTCATAGGGGCTGGTATGGTAAATGTGGTGGCTGTCGTAGTCACTACGGCAGCGGGAGTTTCAAATGGACAGATGAGCGGTAACGGGGTTGCAGATTCAAGATTCACATGAGGCGAAGCTGGTACCATTGTGACCATTGGAGTATCTGCGACTCTTTTACCACGGTTATGTGGTGGTTGAGAAGTGGTGCCACCGCAAACCAAATTGCGAATTAATGTGGAATTGAAGATGATGAACTTGAAGGAAGTGCATCATCTTGGTTTACTGGAGGATGATTGAGATTCTCAGCCATTATCTATTCATGAAATCGGTCCCACGGATGGCGCCAAAATCATGGATAACCCATGGTATGGTGAGACTCCACCTCTACCGGCCACTTCATCTCCGGTATCCCTGCCAAGTTGCAGCATAAAAGCATAAATGCCTATCCGGTCTTTTTCACCTTTTTTTTTCTTTTCAAAATCTAAGTCAAATACGTTATTTATTTAGGTTTCGTTCAAAGTCAATTTGTAGGTTTTAACGTGTCTTGTGAAAGAAAGTAGATGAAATATTACTATCTTCAGCCCAAGAATTACAATGATGGGGCATAAATATACCCAAACACGTAGTGAAAAGTGATATGAAAAGGTTTGATTTGGTTGTGGTGGTGGTTCAACAATTGAATGGGGTGAAGAAAAAGGAAGAAGACGGGAGATTGTTTAAGGACAAAACTACCCTACTTTCGTACTAAAAAAGCTAGATTATGGACTAATTTAAAAATAGAGCAAAGCACAAGGACTATTTATCAAAAACAAAAGTGCATGGACTATTTTTAAAAAGGGTAATTACAATATTTGTCCAGTATGTTTTTCTATGATTCGTTATCTAAGTATTGTTCCTAGTTGATCTCTTATATTGACTTCTCCGGTCTATTAAGTCCTTCGTCGTTAAAAATAGCAGTTAGTTCATTATCTTGGACACGTCATTGCCACATCCCATTTTGTTCCACCTCACCAGGCCTTTGTGGCAACTTTTTCCAAATTTGCCCTTTTAATAATGGATTATTTTTTTCCTGCTACCCTGCTTATAGGAAGAGAGCTACAACCCCTCATATATCAAAGATTGGTTTTTGACAAATATAGTTAGTGACAATTTTGCTAACACTTTTAACGATTATTCTTAGCAGCACTTTTTTACCGTAAGTAAATAAAAGTCACTAAAAATAGTAAACAATTAACAAATTGTCATTATCCGGAGAGTTGTAACTATCTTTTCAAAACCGGGTAGCAGCAAAAATATTTCCTTTAGTCTCATCTCTATAACAAATTGTCTATATCTCTCGTCTAGAGTCTTCTCAACCTACCGGTCACCACTAGATTAAACCCACAACCTCCCACTACAGCTACCCCTCCACACCATTATGCGCTTGAACTTGCAACCACCATGTCAAATACACCACATGATCAACACCACATCCTACCACTACCCCCATCAAATCCACAACCTACCACTGTCTCTACCAAGTCCGCCACCTATAACACTACAACACACAAGTACCATTAACAACACCACAACCCGCAATCACCCACCACGTCGAACCTACGACCTAACACCACCCCCGTTGAACCCACCACCATTAACAAAAGCGCACCACCACCACATTGTCAACGACACCAACTGACACAATCTTGTCAATTACACTAATTAACTACGTGGAAATGGAAAATGAAAGAATGGAAACAGAAAAATCAATTACACCAAATCCATTTCCCACATTAACTACCCCAATTAATCAATAAAGATCTAACAACAATAATCATCAAAAAAAGATGAAAGAATGGTTTTCAAACAACAACGTAATAAATCTAGAGAATGTAAAAGGAGAACCAGTTGTGGAGGCGTGGGCGAAGGAATATGGTAGTGGCCTCGTCTGTAAGCAGTGGCGATGTCCCCATCATCTGTGGGTGGTGGCATTGATGTTGGCATCATTTGTCGATGTCGTTCGTTAGTCGCAGTCGTGGTGGTTAGCAGTGATGGGGGTTCGACAGTGATGGTGATGGGCAGTGATTGTGTCTATATGCGTGCACGCACGTGTGTCGATTTGCCTGCTTTTGGGTGGATGGGCCGGGAGGAGGGGGGGCGCTATGTGTGTGATGGGCGATCGCCGATGTGTTTCTAAAGGGCAGACTCACAAAAGGATGGAAAAAGCTGTCATGTGGCTTGGTGAGGTGGAAAAAAAAGGCCAATATGACAGCCACATGTCCAATGATAAGGGACTAATGGCAACTTTTAACGGCCTTGGCTGATAAGGGACTAAATAGATCATGAAAGCCACCATAAGGGGTCAACTTTGAACAATTCTTAGACGAGGGACCAAAGGAAAACAACGGAAAAATGTAAAAGACTGTTATTTTATTTCATCCTTTAAAAGATGCAAGAGTATTTTGACGGATTAAAACGGTATAATCCCTAAGTTTTAAATGGATATCCCATATAAGAGTGATTACAAAAGACATAGTCATGCCAAAATGTTTTACAGTTGATTACGTGGCAATAATTATTATATGTTAATTATTCATATTAGTTTATCTAAATAGTGATAGATAGCGATAGAACTTTGCAAATAAATTTTTTTATCTTTACTTATATTGCTTTTCCACTATAAATTTGTGTTTCTTATCTTGTTGAATATATTAGGTGATAATAGTAATAATTCAGTCCTAAAATATATTTGTTAAAACAATAGTATTAAAATCTCTTACTTGTAATTTATAACTAGTATTATATCCCTGCAATGCTACGGGATAAACATGTAGATTAACAAAGATAAGAAAATAATTGAACTTACGACCTTTCTTTTGCAATTGAAATTCTTTACTAAGATTTTGCCATTACAAATATCCAATGGCTTAACGCACAGAAAATATTTAACGGCTCACGACCCAAAAAGAAAAAAAAACTATTCTATATCAATCACAGTTTGTTTAGGATTAGGGGAAGGGAGAACTACTCCATTCTGTTTTGGGTAAAGGAAAAAAACTATATAAAGTCCATGATCCTTCACCACAAAAGTTCTTCCGGTAGCCTTTTTGTTTTCCAGTTTAATATCTGCCTGTTTTTTGCTTCTACACTACGGAGAGTGATCATCTTCCAAATCAGTCCGAAAGGACCAAAGGGTCTCAACAGGAACCTCCACCAGTTCCCCACGACGGGAAACTGTTGGTAAAGCTGAAGAATCGAGGCATGAAGGAGGAGGATCGGCTAAAAGACCCTAAAGAGAAGGATGGAAGACCAGTCTGTCCGGACTGCTTCATGGAATTCAGCTCAGATAATGCTTTAGTTGGTCACCGGAGAATCCATCTCCTTCATAACAACGGTAAGGAATTAGCTGCTACACCACCACCACGATCGGTTGATACAGACGGTCGTTTACCGAGTTGGCCCGTGAAAGGCAAGGGACAAAGGAAGAAGACCGTGGCCGCCACCCGGTGGTCCAGGTCGTCTGAGCTTACGAGCTTAGAGGAAGAGCGGTTGCGTGGCGCCGTTAGTTGTCTCCTAACTCTTGTCAACCGAGATCCAGTAGAGTTATCGGGCCTAATGAATAAGCGTAGCCGCGAGGAGACAAGCAGTGGAGTTGAAGAAAGAGATCATGGCTCCGTATCTAAAAAGTCAAGAACGGAAGAAACTGATCATCATGTGTCTAATGCTTGTACTGCATTGGGGAATGAGAGAGACGAGAGTAGTAAGGAATGCAAATACGGCTTGGAAGACGGATCAAACACTCAAGATGTTTCCTCGAGCCACAACGAGAGTGCTGATGGGAAGACGACGTTAGATCTAAAATCGCATGAAAGTGCCTCGGAGAATGAGAAAGACGAGAGTAGTAAGGAATGCAAATACAGCTCAAAAGACGGTTCCGATGGCCAAAACGCCCAAAATGTTTCCTCCAGCAACAATGAGAGTGCTGATGGAAAGACGATGTTAGATCTAAAATCGCATGAAAGGAGAAATCCCGTTATGCTCTCCACTGTTACTGCCTTGGAAAGTCCATTGGATGCCGATAAGTCAGAGGGTAATGAAGGAAACAATGGTTGCAAGACCAGCTCGGAGGATGGATCTGGTAGCAGAAACATGGAGCAAGTTCATTATAGGTTCAGTGATACTGCCGACGGGATGTTGAGGATTAAGAAGGACACCAAGAAAGAAACGGAGAAGTTGAGTACAAAGGGAAATTGCGGTCCTAATAAGTACAGATGTAGTACTTGTGGAAAGTGCTTCCCAACTCCCCAAGCACTTGGTGGTCATACATCTAGCCACAAGAAAGCTCAGATCTCGACGGTCAATGCAGTTGATAACAAAGATGAACGAAAGCATCAAGCGAGTCCCATCCGGCAGCAGGCAGAGGAAACGAAAGACAGCCAAGTGGCTTTGAGTTCGAAGCCTGTGGAAGAAACCTCGTACAATTGCAGGACATGTAACAAGGCTTTCCCAACAGGTCAGGCTCTTGGAGGTCACCAGAGGCGTCACTACAAGGGCTTAGTGAAGAAACCTCCTACCAGCAAAGTCACATCCCCTGGTGATGCAGAAGCCAGCATGCAGCCTTGTAGTAGTAGTACAGTGTTTGATCTCAATCAGCTACCACCAGCGGATGATGAATGAGGTATTGTGCCCGAGAATGGCGCTGCTTTTGCTAATGCGCTAACTTTATTGGATGCCCACCGGAACAAAATCTCACATGCAGAAAGAGTGCGGATCAGCTTTAATAACAATTACTTAATTTAGGTCATCTGCTGTCAAAAAAAAGATAAATATAATTGATGCAACTATTGAGGCTTGCAGTGACTAATTTTAATGTCGGTTTTCTTTATGCTTTCAGTTCAGAGTACTTCTTACTGCTGCATTAATGCAGGTAAATGTCACTTTTGTACAGAATTCTGATACAAGCTGGGATATGTTAGATCAACATGTGTTAGATTTGATTCTTGACCTTTCGGTTCTGAACTTGCAATCAATGACCCCCCTAAACTACCTAGCTAGCTAGAGTTTCCTTCCCATCACTAAACAAAAGGAAAGCAGAAACACGTTCAGTAAGCATGAAAGTCCTGTTGATATCGACCAAGATAAGATCAATGAACAACATGTGTATATTTCTTTGACATTGTCTCAAATTTGTAGATTGGTTGTATCCCCATTTCTACCAGTGCAAGGATTATTATCATGCGCGCTGCATTAGCTCAAGGTTGTGAAACTAGAAGATCGACTTCCCAATATTCAGGAGTACCAATGATTGCTAAAATTGATGGAAAGTCTGATTTTGGAGTACAGATTTTCTCAGAATTGTGATGTTTGTCAGGCTTGGTTGCTTGGTAACCAATAGAAGTACCATGGCATTGTGGAATTAAAGTATTAGCAATAGAAACCAGGAAGAACACAAGGGAATTTATGCAGATCTTCGTTGTTTTCCTCACTTGGAGATCACGATGGAACTGTACATCTCCCCATAATCTCTAACTGGTATTATCCTAGACTGACCCTAAAATTAACTGATTCGTAATTCAGGCATGTATGTAACTTACTCTATTGTTAATATATGTCTTGTATTTATGGCTATAGCCGAGCTGTCCGAAGCGGAGAGAACGGGAGCGTTGTAAATCAAGTGGATTTGAGTTCTTTCTGAATTCTTGTGTTTTTTGCGTTTGTTTATCTGTTCCATATATATTTATGTAGAGCGATTAGGTAACAATTATTTTGCGACAATTTTATTTCTAATTAACTTTATTCATGGAGAAATGAACGGCAAAAATGTCGATAGTTTTTTCAGAAAATGTGCAGATGATCCATGTCGCTATATATCCCGGTCAAGTCCTAGCCAGTAGTGAATGAACATTATTCTTTGGACATGATGGAGTACGTGTTGGAGAAGAGATTGCAACAACCTAATAAACTTTTTGAAAATTTTACACTAGCATTCAAGTCAGTTGACTTTATTTTGAAATCCTGGCTTGGTGACTATGTGTCACATGATACTCCAGTAGTCCAGTTGGTATGTTTGAAGCTCGAAGAGCATCCGTGTCCCTGATGTTGCAGCAGTGTCTAGCAATAAAACTTTAGGCATGAAAGAGCTTTTAGCGACAAATGCCAGACATCGTATGTCACGAAAGAGTTTTTAGCGACAACATTCTCCTATTCCAAATTGGAGAAGATAATATCCTGGTAATCAAAATACCATTCCATATAGGAAAAACATTACCAGGATTTATATTTTGCTTTGCAAATAGAATTATGATTTGGTGAAGGAATCCTTTTCCATTCTGCTTTGGGTAAAGGAAAAGCCTATATAAAGTCCATCAAGGAGAGACCTCAGCCTCACAAGTCAGTAACCAGAAAGAGAGAAGAAACAGATAGGGAGAAATCATGGTGATTGTATCGGAAGAAGCAGAGGCTGTAAATCTTCGTGTGCTTCGGTGGAATGACATACCAGAAGGTGAAGGGGTGTTCGTCTTTCGGGTCTGCAACAGCCGAGAAGAAATAAAGGTCAGCCACGATACTCCCGATTATTGCTTAGCATATCCAGAACTGAAGGTGGTAAGCTTCAAGCTTGAAAGGTTGTTAACCCCGGATTCATTGCAAAAGCTGACTCGATCTGCCCTCAAGGCGGCACGCCAATTTCGTCCCAACACAATAAACCTCTTGAGCAGACAAATATCCACAGACCTTGTCAAGAACAGTGATTTGAACCTTGTTCTTCGTGGCCCGTGGAAGCCGACAGCAGTTCTATACGTCGAGATTAATCAGATGACCACCATTGATTTCCGCGACGACCGCTTTGTTGTATTTCACGCTGATGATCACATTGAGGTCAGTAGGGATGAGGATGATGATGATGTTAAGCTCTGCTACTCACATGTTTTCAAGAATCGGGAGGATGATGAGCAGGGCCTCGAATCCAGATTAGCTGAAGATTTCGTGAGGAAGTGCAGACTACCAAGGACAGGTGCTTCATAGGTGGATGCTGAATTGAATTCTAGAATGATTAGGAGTACTAATAAGCTTTTATTTTTTTAGTGTTTTTTTAATTTTTGTGTCTCTTAAGTCCTTTTATTCCATTAAGTGCAAAACTTTACATCCTCAACAATAATACATTGATAAACACCAGCTGTATTTTCCTTTTTCTTTTGCTGTCATGCATATCAGCACTGTTGCATCAGTACCCCAAGCACTGCACAGAGTTTG
Organism: Escallonia rubra; assembly: GCA_033065855.1. Classification (NCBI taxonomy): domain Eukaryota; kingdom Viridiplantae; phylum Streptophyta; class Magnoliopsida; order Escalloniales; family Escalloniaceae; genus Escallonia; species Escallonia rubra. Next base: position 440,515 of record JAVXUO010001279.1, read on the forward strand.
GTTCCTTGTTATGGTTGGAGCTTTTTTCCAACTACACACATGATCTCGACATCCTTCATTAATCTTGCAAAAATCTGGGGACAATATTGGCCAGCCTAACAGCTTCGGTAATAACCTGCAATCAAGCTCAAAGATTCTTGCAGCAAAGCAAGCAAAGTCGGGAAAATAAAGAGTAAACATTTGACCAACCCAACTTACCGCATGTATGGAAGTCATTGACCTATATTTTTCCATGTTTTGCAGATTTGATCAGCTTTGAATTGCCTCATGCTCTTTCTGAACGTAAAAAATTAAGTATATCCACTACGTACAAGGTTGACTAACAAATTGAAGGAAGAAAAGAGGTGAATAAATTGCTGGTAAGTTCTTGAAAATGTTGCATTACGAACCCTTAATTCTGCTATAACAGTTAGATGATCATTGAGAAGTTGCATGGCATTTGTTATGGTTTAGGAAGTAATTTCGAAGCTAGCAAAGAGCTGGGACGTATCCTGGATCTCATGTTGAGGCTACATGTTGATCTCATCGCAATATTATGCTAGCTTGTTGGGCAGGGGAGGGATACAACGATGAAGAGAAAAGGAAGGACTAGAAATTTATTTTAACAAAACTACTATCGAACATCCATGAGTTTAATTTTATCAAAATAAAAACTGATTTTTGATCAGCCGAACACACCCTATGTTTTAAGCTTGATGAAATGTAAAGCTTGAAATGTTTAGTAAGTAAAGTTTGTATAAGATAGGCTTTCTCGCGACTCATTTCCAACTTATCTCCATGAAAGTGCAAAATTCTCGCTAACCCTATTTATTAATCATTAATTGTCCTCGTACAAGGGATGTAGCTAAATTACAGCCAAAATCTTTCTATATTACTAGCTTTGTGTGTTTATATTTAGAAGCACCTGTTAAAATACTAACATTTTTAGTGTTAGCACTACATATAGCATAGTAGTTTTGAGGCACGACTCATTTTAACCATCCACTCCTAAATTAGCATGATATATAATTGCCTACAACATATGTTTGGATCTCTCAAGCTGTTGAAAATTGTGGGTGGTTGAGACCAATGATCCGACCATCCATCTAGAACCATTAGATATGTATAAAATAGAGTTAAGTCTTACCAGTCGTTCATTCTAGCACGTCAGGTGTGAATGTGTGATACGATAAAGCTTGTGATACGATAGAGCTTGTGGGGGAGATTGCTCACCAATATTAAAGGGCAGCCCCATTGAACCAGGTTGAAAAACCCCTTGGGGTTCCTCCGGTTGAAAACTCTGCTGCGAGTCCATATAACAAGCAGGGTTGTGATGCATGCATGCAACAAGCAGCAGGTGTCCGTGTGTTGGCTTTGGCTACTGTTCATCGTTGCAAACAGTCCATTTGAAGAATAACTTGAACCAAACTAGTCTTTTTCACATTTCTTGTGAGAGTAATAGTACCTCAAAGTGTTTGTTATCGGTACTGAGGGGAAATGTACCACCATGGGAGCAGAAAGTATGATTGTGCGTTGGGTTACGTACAATGGTAGCAACTGCTTTGCTGCATTATGAATCGAGGACATAACATCTAATTAACACATGTACATATAAACCTTATAGGCTTCACCATTTCATTTCAATTGTTTTTAAAGTTGTATGCTTCAAAAATGAGTATACCTTCTTGAATAAAATTTTTAAGACGTGTGGTTACAATTTTATATCCTTCTTCATACATTATTAAATGCAAACCACCTTGTTGATCTTTAAATGCAAACTAATCTGACGTTACCGCGTCATTTTCGAAATCAACTTTGGGAACAAGGTTGGAGACCTTTATTTGCACATTTCGGTGGATGAAGTTCGAATAGACATCGCAAAAAGAAAAAAGTGCGACTATAAAGCGACTTGGATCTTGATTAAATCATTGGTGGCATTTTTCTAATATCACTAGATTATTAGTAGTACTTTTATGATTTCACGCATAAACTGATTTCAACTACGCTGTCTCGATACACGCCACAAAAAAACTTTTCTATCACGTAGCTACGCAATAAATTTCTCAACAAGTATCATGCACATATAAGTTGCTATTGATCCTTTAGCTTTTCGTCTATTTTCTTCGAAATTTTTATTATTATTATTATTATTATTTATATTGTTCTGGGTGCGTTTCCTTGCTATTAGGGTACCCCATTAGGTTAGGCCCAAGCTTGGCTCACTTATATATTTGGGTTAGGCCTACTCCAGACCAAAGTATTTTTTAATAAAGTTTCAAAGAATCAGAAGTATTAATTTGGGCTGGGCCCCCAGATGCGGCCCACCTATATTTGCTGAAGTTCTGCTAGAAGTTGATTCGGGCTTGAATTTCTAGTCGGTGCTCGACTCGACTCCTTCCCAAAACCCAAATTAGGCTAATTGGATCGGGTCGAATAAGTGATCTTGGGCCTTGCTCAAGCCCAGATTTAGTCACAACTTTTTTAGTAGTTACTTTCCTAGACTACATACAAAATCAATTAATGGCCTTCTTCGTAGGAGTTAACGTACAAAAATTAGAAATGGCAAGTCATCCGAAAAAAAAAAAAAACTCCAAAAATGAGTTTATTTTTTAGAGACCACCACCACTCTCCCACTGGCGGCAACCTCCGACGACTACCGGCGACTGCAGGCTGCCGGCAACCTCCGGTTACTGCCGGCGACCACCACTGACGGCCAATGACCACCGTCGGCGACCAGCGACCACCGCCGACAGCCACCAGCCACCGTCGGCCACCGCCACCGCAAACCACTACAAAATAAAAACTGAGTTATCAAACACCAAAAAAAAAAAAAAACAAAATAAAACAGGGTTATCAAACTCTCACTTGTTTTTGTAAAAAAAATTAAGCTCAAAAACTGAAAACCAAAAAAAAAAATTTGTCAAACAGCCACAACATGATTGTTAAGGGAAGAAAACAGGAGATTTAAAGCTACTTTCCAAGATTAAATACAAAATCAATTAATGGCCTTCTTTGTAGGAGTTAACGTACAAAAAATAGAAATGGTAAGTAATCCGATAATTTTCTGTTCCATCACTTATTATTGATTTTCGCAATACGGCCTCTTTATAATTAGTTTGCAAACAGACATGTAAACTTTCAAACACAATTTTAAATTGGCTCTTATTATTCCAAAACGAAATCAAACGATCGTAACCACGATCGAGTTTTTCCAAATCTCGCTTTGAGAATGTACAAAATCCTTCCTTCAATGTACAAAGTCACCTCAAATACCAATAATAAGGGAGTGTCTAGAATTTGGATTGGATGGAACTCTCTGAAATTCCAGTTCCAAGTGTGTGCATGTGAACCACAGGTAATTACTGGTAAAGTGACAGTGAAAGAAGACAATGAGACCTTTTATGTCTCATGTGTCTATGGAAAGAACAAAGCAATTCAAAGGAGATTACTATGGGAACATCTTATCCAACATAAATCCCTTGTTGGTCAAGCACCATGGATAGTGATGGGGGATTTCAATGTGGTTAGAAACTCAAATGAAAAACAGGGAGGGACTAATATTAGTTCGAGAGATGTTGATGAATTCAATCTATGCATCAAGAGACTGCAGCTGGAAGATATGCAAACCATTGGAGTAGTCCATACTTGGTGTAATAAAAGAGAAGAGGACTTGATTAGATGTAGACTGGACAGAGTCATGCAAAATGAGGGTTGGATGACATCCTATCCAAACTCACAAGCTATAGCTCTTGCCCCTGGAATCTCTGATCACTCTTTGATCACCCTCCAAAGATGTTTACAAATGACAGGAGGAAAGAAACCTTTCAAGTTCTTCAATTTTTGGATGCTGCATAATACCTTCAAGGAGAAATTGGATAAAAGCTGGGGAGTACAATCCAGAGGGAATGCATGTGCTAGGTTCAGCCAAAAACTAAGGGCCTTGAAACCTGTGCTAAGACAATTAAATAAAGAATATTACAGTAATATTTCTCAAAAGACAGCACAGGTATGGAATGAGCTACAGACAATACAAAAGCAAATTTTAGAGCATGGGGAATCTAGACTTCTACAGCAAGAGAAAACTCTTCAAGTGGAATACCATAACCTAGCAAAGGCTGAAGAAAGTTTCTACTACCAAAAGGCTAGGGTCAAGGACATTAAACTGGGGGATCGTAATACTACTTACTTTCACAAAAAAGTGACAATCCATAGAGCCCACAATAAAATCATGAGTATCTTTACAGAAGATGGTACTCAAATCTTAAGAGCAGCTGAGGTGCATAATGAAGCAATCAGGCATTTTACTCAATTCCTTGGTAACCCTGTACCTATACAGAATCATACTCAAGAGAGACTGAGGCAAGTGATGAACAAGAAGCAATCACATGAAGATCAAATCCATTTAAAGGCAAATGTGACAGAACAAGATGTGAAAGAGGCTGTATTCTCCCTAAAGCACAACAAAGCACCAGGGCCAGATGGTTTCACTGCAGAATTTTATCAGCAAAACTGGGATGTAATTGGAAAGGACGTTGTGGAAGCTGTTCTGGAATTCTTTACAAAAGGCACAGGTATACACCTCTTCAATAATACTGGGCTGACTTTAATTCCCAAAATTCCATGCCCTAACACCATGAAGGACTTTAGACCCATTGCTTGTTGCAATGTAGTCTATAAAGTCATTTCCAAGATACTATGTCAGAGAATAAAGAAGGTGCTGCCTACAATCATAAACAACAAGCAATCTGCTTTTGTAAGTCAAAGACATATATCTGATAATATATTATTGATGCAAGAGCTTGTAAAAAATTATCATAGAGATGGGGGTCAGCCTAGATGTGTTCTGAAAGTTGACATTCAAAAGGCATATGACACTATGAGATGGGATTTTTTGAAGAAAGTAATGGAAGCACTAAATTTTCCTGAGAGGTATATCCAATGGACTATGAAGTGTGTGCAAACAGCTAAATTCTCAATTAACATGAATGGTACAATGGAAGGTTACTTCAGTAGCTCAAAAGGGCTGAGGCAGGGGGATCCCATATCACCATATCTATTCTTGTTGGTGATGGAAGCATTCTCTAATATCCTGGATGATTATACACAAGAAACTGTGTTCAAGTACCATCCCAAATGTAGAGAATTACAAATAAACCACTTCTGTTTTGGTGATGACCTGTTCATTATGGCTGCTGCTGAGCAAGGCTCTCTCAAACAGATAAGATTGGCTCTAGATGAATTTGGTGCACTCTTTGGCCTTTATCCTAATCTTGCTAAGAGCTCTATTTTCTTGGCCGGTGTGAGTGAGGAAAATAAACATACCCTGTTGCAAAGCATAAACTTCCCTTTGGCAAAGTTACCAGTGACCTATTTGGGACTACCACTGATAACTACAAAGCTTAGACAACAAGATTGCCAAGTACTAATAGACAGACTTATGAAGAAGATCAATTGCTGGACTACTCAACATCTATCCTATGCTGGGAGGCTGCAATTGGCTAGCTCTGTACTACTCAGTATGCAGGTGTATTGGTGTTCCATCTTTATATTGCCACAGAGAATCATCAAGCAAATGGAAGCTAAAATCAGAGCCTTTATATGACATGGAAAAGATATAAATGTACTGGTGCAAAGGTGCCTTGGAATGATCTATGTGTGCCTAAACAGGAAGGGGGCCTTGGACTGAAAAGGATTGGAGAGTGGAATAGGGCTTTCCTAGCAAAACATATGGGATCTGGCAAGCAAAAAAGACTCTCTATGGGTGAAATGGTGCCATACCTATGTGATTAGAGAGAAACACTTTTGGACATTTAAAGCACCAGTGGTCTTATCTTGGACATGGTCCAAAATTATCAAGTTTAGGGGCCTCTTTCAGAATTATGTGAGGCATGAAATTGGAAATGGTCATAAAACTTGGCTCTGGTATGACAATTGGATGCCTAAGGGCAATCTCATAGATCAGTTTGGACATAGACTTAGATATGACTCAGGAATGGAAGCTAATGCCAAAGTAGCAAAAATCATTGTGGCTAATCAATGGTGTTTACCTCAGTCAAGATCCCCAGCACTAAGGAAATGGTAAGATGCCATGAGATCAATACAGAATCCATAAGGAGATAGAGCAGACAAAATTATATGGGATATGACTAAACATGGAGGATTTACAGTCAGCTCAGCCTGACAAATATTGAGGACAAAGAAGGCAAAGGTACCATGGTGCAAGCTTGTGTGGTTTAGTGGTAACATACCCAAGTGTGCCTTCATCATGTGGTTGCTTTGTAAAGATGGACTCAGAACCAAAGAGAAACTGAAGAAATGGAATTGCATAGAAGATGATACATGTTGTTTGTGTCAGAAGCATAAGGAAGATACAAATCATTTATTCTGGAGCTGTGATTACTCCAAGGAGATTTGGAAAACTGTTAGTGACAAACTTATGATCTCAAGACAGTGGTCCACTTGGAAACAATTCCTGAATTATGCTACTACAAAATTCAGAGGCAAAAGCTTTAAAGCTAAGCTCAGAAAGTTGGGAATGGCAGTCACTATATATATGATTTGGTAGGAAAGGAATGAAAGAGTATTCAAGCAACAAGAGAATACAAGGGAGCACACCCTGCAATTGATCAAAACATGGATACAGTGGTGTGTTAGAGGCCGGAAGAGAATACCATGACACAACATCAACAGAAAGCTATGTGATCACTGGGAAATTGGCTATGGCATCCTACTTTGAACTGCTGGTTATGATCTATGTAAATGTATCCAGAATAGGCTAGTTAAGCAATATTGGGAAACTGCACAGAATTGTACACATTTTTTATAATAATACAATGACCTTTACCCAAAAAAAAAAGTCACCTCAAATACAATAGACGAACAACATCTACCATTAACTTTGTCATAAAAGATAAAACGGACTTACAAACTTGTTCTTTACATGACCTATAAAAACTAAGGCGAAACGCCTTGCCAATGAAAGAAATTTTGGTACTCGTCGAATTAAGAGTGTACCTGTGTATGAACGACCTCTAGAATTGGGAGTCAAAAATAATTTCTCCAGAAAGAGTTATTCGGAAAAAAGAATCAGTAAGGCAGGGAAAGCAAGCACTAGGAAGCAGAATCTGATCCTTGATGACCTTGGTCCGTAGCTGCAGGGAGTGTCCAGTACTGCTTCGTCGCAATCAGGATCTTCTCTCTTGCATGAGGGCTACCTTCACTGTCAACCATCTTGCTTTCCCAGTTTAGGCCATCCACAATGCTCTTGACATTTACCAAAACATCAACGTCGTCTCGGATAATCACACTGCCTTGCGGTCTCAACAATCTATCCATTTCCAGCAGAATGTCTTCGAGTTCACATCTGCCACAATTCGGTATTAAATGAAATGCACCCACAATTCAACAATCATTAAACGTAACAAAAATAAGTAAAAACAATGCTCCTTAAATGATATCTACCTGTCGTTGTAGAGACTAAAAAGGGCGTCGGCATGGATGAAGTCATAAGTTCTTGGGTAAGTGGACATTGCCTCGCACCTAGAATCACGGAGTCATCATAAACTTGACAATCATATAAAGCAAAGGAGACGTGTTGACAGGAATTGTGACCAAGTTTCTCAAATGTAACTCAAAAATATACCGATGTAGCTTAAAAGAATATTTAAAGTCGTTGGGACACGAATAGATGAACGATGCAAAATTACTAAGAACGAGTATCAATATGCAGTGGTTGACCTGATTTGCTTGCAACCATCGAGTGAAACTAGCTACTTAGCCACTGTATACCATGAAACGGAGATCTTTAACATGGAAAAGTAGCAATCTAAGAATAGGCAGTCAACTTGAAGATCAAATCATGAGAAACCACAGATAAAGCCCGAATAGCAAACCGCACTTTAAAAAACACTCTCTTGCAGGACAGAAGAGGCATACCAGTTTTGATAAGTCCCAATCAATCCTCGCTCGTAGATGACACCAAGGGTGTTGACTTGTGCTTCAACGGGGACAACGTTCATAACCCACACTGGGTAATCAACAAGTGCAGCTGCAAATCCTCCCAAGTAAGAGTTCATGTCAAGTAAGTTACGGTACCTTCCAGGCTCTGCTAGCTGATAATCTAAAGCCTTATAGTGCAATAATCTCTTTTTCCACAGATCTGTATCCTTTTCAAAGATATCTGCACTAATTCCATTTACAGTTCCACTCATGATCCGTGGTGGCACTGCAGTCAATCTCTCCGGCCACCTTGCTAGCTGCCCTCCGGCGGTTTCTTTAATGTCAGACACTTCCGGCAGAGGAGTTAAACAGGTCTCCATTTTGGTGTACCTGCAAAAAGTACAAACTATAAAAAGAGAAACAGGCTAATGTATTATGAACTGCAAAAAAAAACAGGATTCAACAACGTATAAAAAGGACTTCATATCTTGGTGAGCATTTTAAGTAATGGTAAGGTTAATGCACTGCCCTGAAGGCCAATTGTTTGAAACACATAAATAGTCATTCTACAGTAGCAGAAGAAAGACTGCATCTAACACTCCCAAACCCTGCAATGGCCCTACAACAGCAGGAGCCTCACACATTGGGCTAGCCCTTTTTTGACAATACTTGCCTGTCTTTGTTGTTTCTACTTCTGCTTGTCTTTGTAGCAAGAATCAACAAAGGATGTCATGTTAAAGGAAAAGTTGATAAAGTGGTGATAAGCTATAAAACTTCAGGAGAGCAAAAGCACCTCCAGTAGCAGCTGATTACTCAAGACAGTAGCGTCTATCATTCAGTTGGTTTTGGTATCACTTTTGAGGAAGTAATATTCTTGGACTTTACAAGGTTGGAAAGCTTTGCTTGAAAGCAACTTCAAGTATGATAATTTAGCAGTAAGTAGGCTTTGCAGTCTAGCTGGTGCTAGAATTACTAGAGAAGTGCTTTACAAAACCTCAAGGATTTTAACCCCTCTCTAGCATTTACTTGGAGACCCTCCTGAAGTGCCACTGAAGACTAGAAGAACAACGATGCATGACCGGGGAAAACTTTCCAGTTTATGGGAATGGAGGATCCCGTATCTTCACAAGTCGTAACTTATTGAAACATGCATCAACATTTATGAACCAGTTAGTGCTGCCCAGTCACAGTATGCAGCTTCAATATTTCAGGAATTCCAATCCCTTTTGTTTTAGTATGTATGTTTACCAAAGTGATATATGCACATTATAAAGGAGAAATGAAAAAAGACTAATGACTATTAAAATGAACATTACCAAGCCTTGTCGTGATCATATGCTTGGCAGAACTGCGGATACTTGAAGACCTTCCTGTTGATTTTACAATGTACATGGTTGGTGGGTTTCTGCCAAACGGCAAGTTCATCCCTCTGTTTCAATTTCTTCCAGCATAGACTTCTTGCAAGGCTCTCAATTCCATCCTGTTCGGCTTTCAGCTCTTCAAGTGTCCTATTCCAGCCTTTCCAGTGTCTCTCCCAGTTTATAGGTGGTCCAGAGAGAATCCAATATCCGCCAGGACGTAAAATTCTATCAACTTCAAGGAGGTATACCCCATCTGCTCCAAGATCGTTCGAAACTTTCAACCGACTTTGACTCCTCAAAAAGTATAAAGTGAAAGGAGCACTGCAACGAAAGAAAGACTTAACTTACCATACATGCCCCAAGGAATGAGGCAACGAGAACAATGAGCCATGTCGAAAGCTCTCGAGGGGTAAGGCAGCCTATTGGAAGCTAAAACACCAATCTGTGCAGGAACTCCTCGTTCAAGAGCAAACTGCACTTGAGCAACATGGGTATCTTTTGGTGCAAATGACATTGCTAAGATATTTCTTGACAGAAGGTAAGCTCCCCAACTTGCAACCTGCAAAATTTATGGTCAGATTTGGATATATTAACCGTATCCTATCTCTCAAAAGTCCCCTTGAATTGAATTTTTAGCATGTTCGTAGTGTAGCATTTGTACACATGACCATTTACCTTGTCACCAAATCTACCCTCATTTGACATGTTAAACAAGGCTTCTTTTATTCTTTTATATGAATTTTTTAGCCTAATCAATGTTCTTTTCAAATCCTTAACCAAGAATATGTTGAAAGTCAAGGGGCTGAAAATTTGGAATGAAGAGTCGATTAGGACAACTGCTACACCCACCACTCCCCCTCTTCCTAAGGTGGTATTATGTCCATAGTCAAAAGCACTTGGAATATGTCAACACATGTCTTACTTTACATGCATCCTTTAGACAATAAGGCGTTATCAACTCCCAAAGAAAAATGACTCCTCGGAATTATATATGGCATCATGTCTCGAGTGAGAGAGATTTGTTACTATGATTTTACCGCAAGATCTTCTGTATACCTTATATACCACGACCATGTGTAAAGAAAAATTATAGGAGAAGGCCAAATTCACAACTCTATGTGAACATTTACACCCCCTTAGTTGCTAAAACACATTTCTATACACCGACCATGAAAAATTGGCGGGTGGATAAGTGTAAGATGGTGTGGATGCCGACCAGTTATATGTAGATACCATCCTAAGAGTGCTAGGGAAAATAATTTAGAATGGCCTACAATCATGCAAAAGTTAGTCGGTAACCACCACCATATAATATTTCTTGACAGCCTTACCATTACCCAATTGCTTTCATTGTCATGGTCACAAAATTGGAGTCAATGCATATTTTTATGAAGAACCTGTTCGTATTCATAAGTTTCATATTCATATACTTATCCACAAAAAGAAAAGAAAGAGAGTAAATCGTTGTCGCCTTGTGTGTGGTTTAGAATTTAGAGAAAAGAATCGGAAGTACGCTTTCATGAACCCAGGTTATAGAGGACTAGGAACTAACATCATCCATGATTATAAACAACCAACATAAAAACAAAGAGAATTTCTATTACATTTCTATCAAGGTTGGTTTTTGCCCAGTGAGAATTCGAAAAGTTTCACTTTTTGTAGTTATGAAAGCTACAATGAAGGCCATAATTTTGTGTGATTCTTTTTAATCAAAAAAATCCTTCATAATTTCAGTTGTAACAAAAACGTTGAATATACGTAAACCCCGAAACATAAAGTGGATACGATCATAAATCTGCAGAAAGATCTCGGGTGTGAACCTACTGTTCGATCTATATCATAGAGGGATTTTACCATAAATCCATTGATTCCAAATAAGCCTCAATCACCGGTACCTGAGCAGTTCTTCCTGTTGCTTCGTAACCATAGAATACGACCCGATGCATGAGAAAAAGGTTTTTTTTTTAACATTTTGTGCTTAACCTTTCTAACAAAAAATAAAAAAAGTGGTGTGGTTATGGACAAAAAGGATGTGGTCACCACCCCGCAAAATATAGAATAGACGTTTTTCGTACGCGCAAAACCTTTTTCCTTTTTTATGCAAATGAAAGAAACTCAATTGTTATTATAGAGGGCATAGGAAAGAGAGTTGTAAAGTTTCTAATTCATCTCCCAGCACACCATGTTCAGTTAGGATTGCTATCAGACCAAAAAAGAAAGAAAACTCTACACCTATACCTACACTGGTACTCATTTTCTTCAAACAAACTTCTATGTTCTTTAAGTGTAAACAAAGGAACTACCATGTGAACTTTTAGGTTGATAGGTTCCTTCATATGTAGTAAATATATCAACCAACATTTGTTATAATTCATTAATTTGAACTCCAAGCAAGATTATCAGCAAAAATGGACCCAAAAGAAAGAAAAAAAAAACTCATTTTTCCTATTTTGCGATCCTAAACAGTTTCAACTTTGAACGGCCAAATATGCTAATGCGCGATCTTAAAACAACGACCAAGTATTTTCTCTTCAACTAAACAACGAACACGTGTGAAATGCGCGTGTTTAAGAGGGCATGAACCATGTAATTCTTAAAACCGCCACGGTGTCTCTATTGGCACTCCCTAATTTCTGATGGTACAACCATTTGCGCATCGCGTACAAGTATGCGCGGTTGTACATCGTGCATAAGTTATGGTGCTGGCCTACATGCCTGTGTGTGAGAGAGAATATTACAGACGTGCCCCCACATCCGTATCACTGGTTGACTACTGGCACTCCCTACTTAGCCGATGCACTCCCCGTACAACCTTTCATGCATTATGTACAAGTGATTATCGTTGTACGTCGTGCATACAATGTGGTACCTAACATCGAATTATCGGATTTAACAGAAACTCGCACAGTTCTTATTTCTTAAGCTTGCATTTACAGTGTTCTGTGTGTGCGTGTACGCGCCCCCGCGCGCGCGTGTGAGAGAGAGAAAGAGATCATAGATATGCATACCCCACAACCAGTATCAATGGCTGTCCGGACAGAGCCATCGGAGAGATCAATCAACTTTCCGATGTCATCAATATAGGCGTCGGCGCCGCGGGGGAACATGGTCCCACCACCCGGGAAGGTGAACCGGTCACCCTCGAACCGGACCCAGTTCTGACCCGCCTTCTCCACGGTCAAATGCTTGTGCGGCACGTTAGCGTACCAAACGGAATCCCTGCTCTCCGGCCACCTGAACGGCGTCCTATACCCATACGGCGCCGGAATCCTGCACTTCAGCAGCTCGTTTTTCTCCGGACAGTGCCTCTCCCTGTATATCAGCCTGTCCCTGTCGAATTTCAACGATCGGTTCACGTCTTCGCACGGTGTGTACTCGCTGAACTTGGGGTCGCAGGGCGGGATTTGTACCACACGCGCCGCCGTGGAGGTCGGTACGAGGTCTTCTGCTTGGTGGTGGGAGGTGAAATCCAGAGGTTTGGCGGTGCGGGTGGTGGTGTTCTGTGATGGGTGGCATGGGATTGTGGGCAGGAGCTTGGCGGCGCCGCCGGTGGCGCCGCCGTGGAACCAGATTCCGACGAGGTAGAAAAAGGAGCAGAAAACGGCTGTCAAGGCCATGTAAAACAGGTTGGTCTTCTTCAAGGCCATTGATGGGAAGTTGGCCCGAGTCGCCATGGGAAGCTGTCAATGATTCTTGTTCGTTCTTCTTGGTCTCAGAAAATCTCCTGTTTGCACACACAGAGAAACTGCATGTGTGTGTGTGTGTGTGAGTCTGTGAGTCTGTGAGAAATTATTAATGGCAGGGTGACGACTGAGCTTTTCAAAGGGTGTTTATTGGAGCAACAGGGGAGGTGGAACCGTGTGAGGTCAGAGACCACGCGCTCACGCGCCCGCGATTGACACGTGAAAGCATTTTTAACATTAATTGGAGGAAATGGGAGAGGCGCCTCAAAGGGTGCGTATTAATGGGATGTTTGTCCTTTTTTAAGGAAAGAATATATTCATTCATATGTAAAGGGGGAGAGAGTCCGGATAATTTGCATTTTCTGCTTTCCTTTTTCTTTCATTTTCATTTTCATTTTCCATTTATTGTTTCTTGATTTCTAGCTATGTTTTCGCACAATATATCACAATTTAAATCTGCAACATTATTAATTTTGTTTTCAAAACTTACAGATTGGTAATTGCCTAGATTTTGTATTAGATAATCTTTTAATTTTCGATATATCGGTGAGTCGAGGCTCAAAATTTTACGGGGTTATACAATCTTAAGTCTTCAATTTACCAAATTAGAAAAGTGTTTAATTAGTAATTTTGGACACTTTTAGGAAATTTTAAATTTTACACCTCCTGCTCCATTCAATATGTGCTATTGATATTCTGCAAATTTTACGACAGATTGAGTGCCCCATAACTTCACTTGTCAATCGATGGTTATTTTATTTGAGATTATTATATGAGTTCAATCCAACGTTTATATACATAAATTTCTATCCTAGATTTTTTGTTAAAAAGAAAAAAATTGAAGGCAAAAAAAAAAAAACCAATTGAATGCAGGATGTGTTAAAATAACTGAACTTTTTATGTTAACAAATGTCTGTTTGGTCGAACATGACCCATTTAATTCCTTTTGTGTGTATTCTGTAACTTAACTCTTGTACATATGGCGCTTGCCTCACTTTTGAAATTCATTTATACCCTATTAGTATTGTGTTCGGTTCTCACTCACTCTCTTTGGATGAAGTGCAGTTAATAGGCTCATTCCCATGCTAGGAAGTAGAAAGGCTTAGAACAATTTTTTTTTGTTTTCAGTTTTAAAAAAAAAAATTTTAAATAGCAGCTTAATTTTTTTTTTTTTACAAAAATACATGTTTTATAACTCAGTTTTTATTTTGAGTTTTTTTTTTTTTTATTACCTGGTTTTTTTTTTTTGTGGTTTGCGGTGGCGGTGGTGGGGCACGGCGATGGCTGGTGACTGCCAGAGGTGGCCACCAACCTCCGGTGGTGGCTGGAGTTGGCCGCCGACAACAGTCGGTGGTGGTGACCGGAGGTGGCCGACGGTGGGCGGGTGGTGGTAGTGGTCTAAAAAAAAACTCATTTTTGGAGTTTTTTTTTTTTTTGTTCTTCAGTTTAAAAACTCAACTGAAAAAGAAAAAAAAATAGTTACCAAATACAACTTTTTTTTCAATTTTTAAAACTAAAAAAAAAAATTATGTCAACCAGGACTTTAGTGGTCACGCAAGTTTCAAATTTCATACATATCATTAGCAAAGCGTTCACAGCCAGCAATATTTTCTCCGGAGGTCCACGTCAACGACCGGTAAAACCAAATATATCTTTCTATGATTGTTTCTCTTGTTCGCTCCCATCAGAGCTCGACCAATCCAGATGATCGGTGTATCGGGTCAATGCGCGGCCTACAAAAATGGGGACAACTCCATCAGTCTCTTCCAGAGATACACGCAACTACTGCCAACTCCTTTTCCTTACTGTTCTGTAGATTTCGACTTGACAATCGATTGATGCAATCTATCGAGGTCGAATAGTATCCAGTCAATGCAATATAAATATGCTGTGGAGTCATGTTCACACCCCTTTAAGTGAAAGATCACCAACTTTGTAAATTGTACAGACCCTGTATGCAGCCCTCACAAGCGCGCGTGAGAGATATCTGGTTGATCAGTACTGCAGAAAAATTTTGGAAGGTCCGGAGGAGTCCCCCCCGGGGACGGAGGAGCGAATACTTGCCAAAACCGGAGCAAGTGGTGTGTAAGTACAAGCGCAAGCGGTGACAAAGTAGCAGCTAATCTCTGCTTATTCCCGAAGAAAAGCGAGAGGGGACAAAGGACAAACTGTGGCTGCATTCTCAAGCCATCCCATCAACTTTCCCCCCCTCTCCTTTGTGCAAGCATAAGTTGTGGCTTGTGTATTGCTTCCTAATCACAAGCTTTTTTATTACCGGGTTGAAGTCATATTTACACCATTATTTGTGGCTGTCAAGTTAATTAGTGAGGAAGTTGAATCATAAGCCACCCCTGATCGAAAAGTTGGGTGTGTTGTGTAAATTTGAAATTTTCGGTTTTGTGATTTTTTTTTTCCTGTGCACGGACCATCGCAATTTTCTTGAAGCTTGTTCTTTACAATGATGATTTCTTTTTGGTTTTCTTGATTTGCACCAAAAAAAAATTATTTTCTTTTCTTTGGTGATTTACTTCTTTTATAGGGGCATATATTACCTAGTATTTCATATATTGGGTTGATGGGAGTTTGTTGAGAATCACAAACTTTTTCTTGCTAGTTCCAAGTGATAATTACACATTGTGGCCAGCAAGTTTTCCATTGAGGAAGTTGAATCGTAAGCCACTTCTTCCCATGATCACATTCTTTTCTTATATATATCTGGGATTAATTATTTTTCGTTGATTATAGCAAGGCGATGTCTACACCAATCTTTTGACTTTTGTTGTCAGATTCATTGGACAAAAAGTTGGATGTGTTATGTAGATTTAAAATTTTGGATTTGGTGATTTTTTTCGGTGCACTGAATTGTCTTAAAGCTTGTTCTTTACTACGATCATTTTTTTTTGTTCCAATTTATTTTATTTTTATATGTTTCGCTGATTTATTATTGGTTAACAGGAATTCTCGAGAGGGTCAATTGGTGCAATTAATATCCTAGAGAGTCGACCAGAAAATAATTAATGCAACATGTTTGTATATTTTTTTAAAAAAAGTACTTTTGCATTGGTTATAGCAAGGCAATGTTTATACCAAATTTTTTAATTGTATTGTCGAATTCATAGGACAAAAAGTTGGATTTCTTGAGTAAGCTTAAATTTTGAAATGCACAGACCGTCACAATTTCTTAAAGCTTCTTCTTCACTATGAACATTTTTTTTTCTGATTATTTTAATATGGAGTACTATCTTTTACTTTTGTACTCTTTGGTGAATTTTTTATTCCTTGGTGATTTATTTAATATCCTAGAGAGTCGACCAGACCAGAAAACTAGACATATTATGATTTGAGGATCATGTAGCAGGCATGTTAAATTAGTTTTTAAGTTGGTTTGCGAGACAGGCAAGACATCTTGCACTTAAATGGATCTTGGTGCCCTCGAAATAATTGGCTAAGGACCTACAAGAAAATTATCGTCGACGATGAGAGTCTTGTACACTAAGATAGTTCTTTGCCAAATTAGCAAGATTTCGTTGTATAATTTATCTTTGACACTCGAAACAATTATCATTCGTTTGACCAAACGTCTAGAATTTGCTCCACTAAAGTGCAGGTGCATCAACCCACCATAAGAGTTTGAAAGGTCTGACATTAATAACTTGGAAATCCAATATTACCATAATTCAATTGCTTTGGAGAATTGAGACAGATTAACTATACCCTCCCTCACATAGTCAACAGATAATAATTATGATAAAAGCCACTGAGCAAAAGAAATAAAAACAATAAGTGGAGAAGGAAAATCTTAACTATACCCAACTTGCTAATAAGTTTTCATTTTTCTTCAACATTAACAACCCTAGACAGTGCACAAAACCCATCAAAAAAACAAAGATGAGAGCGCGCATAAATAATTATACACCATCGTTATTGGCAAATAGGTTTTGCAAGGAGGGTCGTAAATAAATAACTATGTTAGACTTGTTTCTTAATTTGATTGCAACTGAGATTATAGAACAGTCCGCAACTCTTCTTTATAGCGATAAACGATGGTCATTAAACATGCCTAATTGTTGCTAATAATTAACAAAACTAGAAATATAATATTAAAAATTATCGTTCAAGATGTCCGGAAAAAAATGTCGCTGACAACATGTAATGATAACTAAGGTAGTGCTTGAAATCACTTCCAGTTTTGGTTTTCTATTTTTTAAAAAATCGGTTTTAATTTTTATTTTTTACAAAAACAAATGGGTGTTTGATTACCCAGTTTTTATTTTAAATTTTTTTCTTTTGGGTGTTTGATTACCCAATTTTTATTATGAGTTTTTCCTTTGGTGGTAGTTTGTGGTGGGGCGTGGAGGTGGCCGTCTCCGGCGGTGGCCGGTGGGAAGGTGGTGGTGGTAGTCTCGAAATAAAAATCAAAACTGAAAATTCAAAACTCCTAAATGGGGTTTTCAAAAACAGCTTTGTTTAAAAATTGATTTTCAAAACTGAAGGAAAAGCAAAAATATTTGTCAAAAGCGTTTTTTTTCTTTCAGTTATAAAATTGGAGAAAAATTGAAAACTATCAAGTTATCAAACAGACTCTGATATCATTGTATAGAGAACTATAAACTATTTTTACGACCCAGATTGGAGCTAAAATGTTTCCAACTTCTATACTAGACAGGTTCTACCGGTGAAATCATGAAAACGGCATCCGGTCAGAGCCTTGATGGAAGATGCTATTATTAGTATTATTATTAATTATTAATTATTATTTTAGAAACGACCACATGGTACAACAAGTACGTTGACTTTTTCTAACGGTGGGCATGAACCAGAGAAGTAGCATTTGGTGTACAACCTCAACAATTCTTTATGAACAAGGCCAAAAACATTACTATTTCGAAGCAGGTAATGGCGGTGCTAGATAGAACTAATCTAGTTTATAATAAGTCAAATAATCATTGAACATACGTTTATTATATAGGTTCGTTTAGCCGATGAAAAGAGAGACATGACATAATTTTTTTTTCTTTTGATAACGAGGGAATAAGTCAAAGAGTGTCCGTTACATCTTAATTTATATCACATTACCATCGCATCATATAATCATGGGCATGTCCATGACTCATTACCTGTTTACATATATATTCAACGGAGGATCGTAATAATTATAACCAAAAAAAAAAAGGAGGATCGTAATATCGCACAACATGTGTATATACTTTTGTCAGGATACGATCATCTACCAAGTTCCAGTGTACCCTTGTCCAAATGTTAAAAATGAAAGTAACCAACAAGTATGCATCCTTCAGAATTTTATCTACAGAAAAGAAGTGTCGGTCTGACATAATAGCACAAAATTAAGCATAATTTGTGTCGCGGTATCGAGGATACAATATCTCCGCGAGCTGGGAGATCAAAAAATTAGATTATATTAGAATCATGCATTTTTGCATTTGTTTCCCCAAAACCCATATAACATGAGGAAGTTAAAGGCGAATAAGGGCGTTACGGCTATGCCTCATTTGTCTGGTCCAGGTCAAGCTTCAATATCAAGGAACATTGGAAATTCTTTCATTTGTCGCTGAAAGACTAACATTATGAGTGAAACATTATTCACTAACAAGGAAATATTTTGTTTGATGAAAATAAAACTTCCTAAAAATCTCAAGCTTGATATTTTAATTGCTTACTACTAACTCCTAAAAAAAGGTCAAGAAAAGGTAGGCCAACTGCCTTATACCGAACACCGTGTGCTCAGACGGGTGCGCCCCACGCGCGCATACAGTTTCTGTAAGCCACACGCTCCTCCTCTTAGTTGTTTAGGAAGAAAAATTCGGACAACAATGTACCTAACGCCTTCCTTCACGTGACCCGCCAAGACTTTTAAGGGTTGACTTGATGAATAAGCCACGACTTCAAAACCAATTTCGTTCCAAATTTATGCGTTCAAACATTGCAATTCTAAACAATCCAAAAAAAAAAAAATATTGCAATTCAAATTTAAATATTTGTAAATTTAACTTTGACTAGTATAGACAGTTCTAAAATTTAAATATGAAGCTGACTATGTGATTTGGCGGTATTAATGGTATGTCATTCAAATAACGTTTGATGTAATTAACTTTATTTAGAATGTCGTACCATAAAGAAAATGTGTGCCAAAAAATTGTACAACACATTCCCCTTTGAATGAGCCTTCTTGCATCTCTTTTCGATTTGGATATTAGTTTAGCGAGCTGGTATTTGAGCTCTACAATTTTTTTACTTGAGTTTCAATTGACTTTTTGAAGAAAGGAAAACACATCATACCAACTATTTTTGGACAACACAGTCAAAGTCGAGGGTATTGATGTACTTTCACTCAATAAAAATTCATAGTGGAGCTCAATTGGAGAAGTGTGGAGCTTCAATATCATCACCCTTAATTTAAGTGGGTTCTTATCGAAAATGGTTACTTGAAAGATGATTGTATGATCGAAGAGTAATGTTCAAAATCAATAATTCAACATATAAGCTTTGGGAGTTTCTTCTCCGGTTACCAATTGATTTTAAGTCGGTTGCTTTCATGTGGTATCAGGACGTATCAGTCCCAACAGACAATTCAAAATTAAAATCCAACATCTCCTACTAAATTTATCCACATGATAGGCCCACTCAAAACAAGTCTGGACACGCGTGAGGGAGCGCGTTGAGATACACTCCCAAGTACATCAAAAAGAATACAATTACCAATTCAATATATAAGCCTTGTGAACTTTCACGGTTCCACCCTCCGGGCACCGTAAAAAATGAGAAGGTAAGCATCTGATCACACTGATGTATGGAACCATGAAAGGTTAAGACTTTATTTTATTTTATTTTTTTGGTTAATGAAAGCTTAAGACTTAAAACCTGATGTAGTTACTAACTTCAGTTCTACATTTTCCTTTTGGAAGTCTAGAGGATCTATGATTACCTTTTGATGAGATACCAATGACTTTGTTTGAAGATCAGCTCCAATATGCCATTGTTGATATGACAGGCAATTTTGTTTTAGGTCTTTGTCTGGAGCTAGACAACCAAAGCCTTCTCACCACCATGATTTCAAAGTGCATCTTTAGATGTTATATTTGCCAAGTAAAACATGGAAACAAAACTGTTTTGGCCCTCAGCAAACTTGTCGTGGGTCAAAGTTTATGGCCCCATGCATCTACTGATACAAGAGAACTTTGTAAAGTTCTCAGCAACAGGAAGAAAAGTTCAAGGGTCTCAATCGGACTCAATGGGCTACCCTCCCCTAAAACGTCCAAGGATGCTGCGCCCACTCTCTTGAGAAAAATTTAAGATCCAGTTGGACTGATTCGTGAAGTTGTGATGGATGGAATTGGCAGATATTCTTTGATTCAGGGGCGGACCCAGGATGTTACGTTGGGGGATGGGGTTGGTTTTGAAAAGTTGCATGTATGGATTTATTTTAGTCGCTAGTCTAATAAAATTTATAAAATGTGTAATGAGCAATATTTAATAAACTTGAAACACTTCTAATCTTCAAGTTTATAGGATGCACTGAAAAAATTGTATGTCTATGTCCATTAGTAATGGGATCACATTTGTACGGACGTTAATTTTTCATACATTTATAAATTTCCAACCTTGCTTACTTCTTATATATTTTGGGCATACACATTATGTTAAAACTAATACCATTAATTGATATTCACTCTTAAATATCCATTGTACATAGGTAGTTTTGTATATGACATCAAGTAGAGGAAAAAGTATTAGTCAAACTAGATCTATACTTAATTATCAAATGAGATCGAGTTGGAATTTATAGTTCATCTCTAAATTTAAACTCTTATGAACCCCAACTAACATTTAGGGGGTACTTGTGTCATAATACAACTTTAATTTTTAGTGAGAAACGTGGAATGTGAGAATTTAATTTAGAGTAGATTTATCGGCTTTCCATAACATATGTTAGGATTATTCAGATTTTTTTACCTTAAAGCTTTAACCAAATGTATGTAAATAAAATAAATAATTTTTAGTGACAAATGTGGGGGGAGACCATGGTCCCTCCCGACCCAACTATAGGTCCGCCCATGTCCTTGAATAAAGGGTCTTAGCCCAATGCATTTTGACCGTGCACTCCTATAAAGAAACAAACAACATCTCAGTTTCAAAACTAGATCAATTCCAATCAAAAGTTAAAGGGATAATATATCACTATATCTCCTAAGTTTAGAGGTAAATTACGGCCGAAGAGCTTGTTTCGTTACAAGATAACATGTGTCTATGACGAAACCAAATGCCGATGGCATAATTTTTTTTTTTGGTGCCATCTCTAGCCTTTTTCCTCTCATTTCTCTTGCATATCCACATCACCACATCCAAGTCTCTCTGCTCCTTTCAACTTCAATCACCAACCACCACCACAGTGACACAACCACTGCACCACCAACCACAACTGCAACACAACCCCAACACCGTCACCAAATCTGTCCCCCAAAATCTACCAAATTTGCCCCAAAAATCAGCTTGCAAAGGTCCACCAAATTAAAAATCCAGCTAACTCTACTTCCCCCTTCACACCATACATACACGCACAACCTACGGACCGCCGAAGCTAGCAACCGCCACAATCCTCCACTCAAAACTAATAGGTTAACCGACACAATATACACACACTAAAAAATTAACTTCACACACGAAACTTACTCCAAATCTTATATTCACACACTAAAAGCGACGGTGCACACATGCACGAGCGCGCACACACCAATTTTTGTTCGTGTTCACGTTACTCTCTCTCCTTCTCATGCACACTCACGCACACAAACAAACACACACACACAATGTGTGTGTGTGTGCGCATGCGCGGGCACGTGCGTTTGTTTGTGTGCACGCTCGCACGTATCAGCAGATCTCTGTGTCTGTGCCTATGTGTGTGTGGGCGCGCACGTGCACACGCGTCTGCACGGGTATTTACAGATCTCTGTGTCTGTGTCTTGTCAGTTTGTGTGCGTGTAGTGGCTGGTGGCTGGTGGCCGGTGCTGCTGTGTGTGCGCGTGCACACACATATTTTTAGATCCGTTTTTTATGTGTGTGCGGCTCAGGTGGCCCATGCAATGTGTTGTATTTAAGTCTTTATAAGAACGATTGGTAAATAAATTAAACTTAGACAAAAATTAAGTATGAAATAAGTGCAAAGAGCCAAAATATAAATGTGTACAAATATCTCTCTCTTCCCCTAGAGATTAGTTAGCCCAAAAAGAAACGGTACAACAACGACAGCCAATTTCCTTATGTAACTAACCTGAGGATAATCTAATACTTTTCTTAGTCAAATATGCTTCTCCAAAAGTATTTGAAACTATAAACGCCAAAAGTTTTGTAAATATTCTGGTCTCAGCTTGTAAATACTCTTTGTATTCCTTTCCTTATGAAATGCAGTTCTATCTTTAAAACCAAAAAAAAAAAAAAAAAAACGCCAAAAGTGGTGTACCGCATCTTAAACACTTTTCCTATTTTTGTGGGGATGCTTTAAACTTTTTTTTTTCCCAAACACCCAACAAACATATTTAAGTTGTCTAAACAAGTTTTATTACTCTAAAATAAATCACAAACACCCTCTAAGCTATTTTTTAATATTTTTTTTCCTCATTAGATGGTAAAAGATGTATAACCCATCATGCTTATTTCCCACACAGCATAGTCGAACCCACCTGCCAGTAGCCACACCCCACAGCACCAGATTTCCAGCTGTAAAAAAATGGTGCTATATCAAAAGGTGATCTCTGAAATTTCAGCGACAGCGACAAAGTAATTATAGCAATCTCTTATAGTGACTAAAGCTGAAACAACAAGACATGATCTCAAAACTGTTGGCATTTGGGTTTTAAACTCATTTTGAGAAGTCAATATCTTTAGCTCTGTATTCAAATGGGTTCTACACCATAATTTGGATAAGAACACGTTTATATGTGTTCGTCTATATTGGAGTAGATGATCATAGCATATTCACAAGTTTAAAACAAAGTGAATGAGAAAATTGAAATTGAAGTTAATCAGTGACTTGAAGGGAAAAAAAGAACTCCACATTGAAGAATAAAGTAAATATTACCTCCTTATATGGTCTAGTTTTAGGCTAAGGATTGAACCTTTGGGAGTACTCAAATTTTGTAAGGAAGAAGGACCTAAATTGACCCAAGGTCCACACGCGCACGCCGCTTTCTCGTGGGCCCATAAGACTTTATTCTTTTTAGGACTAATTCTTTTTTGAAAAGTTGTAACCTTTCAGCCAACAAATGCATTATTCAATGAAGAGTTTTCTTTCACTGTATAAATATAGTGTCCTGCACGCTTCTTAACAACGATCAGAAAACTTTTTCTTCAACAAATTCTTTTGCTCTTCGTTTCCTAAGTGTCGTAATAGAAAGAGTTCTGCATTATTTTGGTTCGCTGGGTCTGCGGATTTGGAATGCTCCTACTCTCAGATATTATTGTCGTTGTATCTTGGGAGACTTTCGTCAGAGGCCGTTAGCACCATTCTGGGATGAATAAAGTCTTGAGGACATTGAATCAAATTCACGCGTCATTCGTTTGCAATTCTGTGGTTCTACAATAAGTAAATTTTGTATAGTTCATTTTTTCTGATTCTGGTGGTTCATTGTTTTCGAAACTTTATACATTCTGCAGATCGGTACTCGGTAGTTTAGAATTTTCTGCATAAGTATATACAAATTTCCAACAAAAACTATGCTCAATTAGACGGACACTGATGTAGGCCTTTCCAACGCATCAAAGGCCCGTTCTTGCATCAATCTGATCCAATATCTAGGTGGCAAATTGCTAGCTAGTGGGCTAGTAGCTACAATTACTTCACACAGCCCACTCGGCAATGCACCCATCACAAATTCCTTTCCTGTATAACCAAAAAAAAAAAAATGCACCCATCACAAAAGGGCGTACGTAACTGAAAAGAGAAAGAGAAAAGGTGATTAGGGTTTTGCAGAGGAGCAAAAAGAAAGCTTTGACAGGCAGCAATGGCGGACGAAGATGACAATGTCGTGGATTTCGGCTTCGTCCGTCACTCTCTGTCTGATTCTATCTTTGTCAGTCTCTCTTACTTGATTTAGACATGTAGAAAGAAAGCATGCACATGACACTTTTATGTGTTATATTTCCCAGTCTCACCACGATGACTTCAGTTTCAAAGCCGAAAGAGATCCAAATTATACCACATTTTGCTATCAGCCTTCTCTTTTTAACTTATTTTGTCTTTGGTGGTGTCTATGGTTCTGATTTTTACACCCCAAGAACTGGTTAATACTGTCTTTTATTAGTGAAAGGGCACAACGAACTTCAACCCCTGTTAAAGGTTTGTTTAACGAAGATATATATTTTGATGAAGAGAGAGATGCTGATATAGCATTAATGGAAATGAGCGACTGGGAAGAACCAAACTTGATTGAATCGGTGCCGACATGAAAATGCCTAGGAAGTGATACACCAAGCAATTCATAACATCAGATACTGGACTTACCCACTCATTTTGAGAATTTAAGATCCGGTGACTCGGTTCATATTCTTTTGGTTATCTTAGACGTTCGAAACATTTTTGTATTTCTATCATCGTCTATAACCTCTTAGGATTTGCCTTCTAGGTCCAATGCATCAACTCACAGCCAAGTAACTAATTCGAAGGTCTTAAATATTTTTCGATCCGTGTGTTGGGCTACTTGATTTGGCAATAACGCTGAAGATATAATAGTTCCTTTTTGGCACCTTCAATTATAGCCGAAACATTTTCAATTCTTTCTGTATCCCAAGGGATCATAATTTGCCGCGTCAAGACCTCACACATAAGAGACTGACTGACCAAATTGGACCATGCCACTTTAATAACTTCCTTGCCAAATTAGATGGAAGAGCCAATATACTTGAAATTTTGGGGTTCGTTTTAGAGTTAACCTAGGCGTTCAAAAGGACAGAAGCATGATCAGAGGCTTGAATGCCTAGATTATACATTTTGGTATTTGGAAAATCTTGGGTGCATTCTGTATTTACAAAACCTTTACCACTTTTTTCCCTGTCTTTATTGATTTTTCTTAAGGACGTAAAAACTAATTGAAGTCCCCAATAAGAACAAGTGGACCACTTAATCTGTTTAGAACGACTTTGATCTGATTCCAAGAGTTATATGCGTTGCCCTACAAGAGGGGTGCCAATAAGTGAAACCTTTTTTTTTTCTTTCTAAGCAAATTTCATTAACAAACATTACTCATTACAACGGAAGGCGATACCCGAACAGGTATCTCTGGAATAACAAAGACAGTGCATCCAAACGGATGGTCTTGGAAAATGGCTCACGTGGCCTTGGAGGAAAACACAATAAACATAAGGGCTACTCGTATTTGGAAAACCTACTAACCAAAAGGTTCCTCCCAATCAGGAGAACAAAATCGAAATAGTGTCAACATTAGAAATGTAAGATATTACCCATTTGCGTGTACTACCAAACCATGCAAGGACCTCCACTTACTCCTTTAGATTCACTCCTCTGCTAGAAGTGAACCCCTTATCTTCGAAAAATTATTCAGCCATTATGTAAATAGATGTGGTTTCTTGAAGAAATAGAATTTCAAGTTTGTGCAAACGGGTCAATTGACGAGTTGTACGAACTTCTTGTAGTTGACCGAAATCCCTTACAGTTCCAACTGAGAGTTCTTATTGAAGGTCATGGGTTTGTACAAGGACACCACCCGAAACCCAATTTAAGCGGGGTTGAGGATCGTTTATCTCGATAAAACGATCCTAAGACATGGGGAGGTACTTGTGACGTGAGACGGTAAGTTGCAAAGAGGTGGGTAATTTGTCCCATGATGGCCAGTGATATCCACACAGAACTGACTTAAGAGTATTGGAGGTATGGAGAGGGAAACAACCAACAAGACTGCATTTTCCACTCGTCTTCTCCACTTTATGAGTACAATTAGCAAAAACAGAAGCACTACAAGCTGAAGTGTTCGAAGAGACCGATACGCTTACTTAAGATGGAGAAAACCTTAGGGCTTGGCTTGGCCCTTCGCTGCTTAATAGTCTTAGGCTGAAGAACACTATAAGCTGCACTTAAAACATTTCCAGAAGCTAAAGCTGTTTAACAACATAATCCATCCAACTCTTTAGATTCCAAAGAAGAGCGTAACATTTTTAAATTCTTCTTACTACTTTTCATCCAAAACTTGCTTTTGAGCTTAAAGTTCAAAGAAAGGCTCGTCGTGGCTGAGGTATCACTGCCCTTGCTCGGCAAAATCTTGCACTTTACTAACATTGGTAGCAAAATAGGCCTCAATGCTAAACAATTCACTGTGGTTCTCAGTGTGTCTCATAGACATTCCAGTACGTATTACATGTAAATGACTGTAAACTTCTCCATACCTTAGAAATATGCATTACTAGCACGAACACTTTTTGTGAAAAAATTTCCTCATTCGCCATTGTAATCTCTATATGGGCACTCAAGATGGGGAGAAATGTACCCCGCCTTCCCTTGTTAACAAACAGGTGTGAGTAACAACGTTGTAGTGAATTTCGTCAAGTACTTTAACTATGAATTTTAATATACTTAACACCATAAAATTGCAGGAATCATAGTCATTAACCCCAATGAAAAGAAGAAAAACAAAACCAAAGCACATACCTTATTATTTAAGATAAGGGTAGCATCTAGCAAGAGCGGCAGAGAGAAATACAAGTATTAAGTTGATTAGCACTCTTGTCAGATTTGTTTTAGTAATGACGAGAGAACTTCTGAAAAGGACCGGATGCACCATTTATTATCAATCTTCCGTTCTGTTTTAGTTTGGGAATTTTTGTCCAATTACAAAGTTCCCAATAGCAAGATTAGTGTTCTTTTAGCTCGCCGAAAAAGATGGATTGACTGAGCTTAGGAGTTCCAGATTAGAGAATCTTGAGGTCTAAATCCAACAAAGTCTATAAATATATAGGAAAGAAATTTTGGGGTGTAATATGGGTAGTGTAAGTCAAGAAGATTCTAGAGGATGCTGCATTGTTGTCGGCGGTGGCCAAAAATATCACCAATGACTACAAATCACGGATTCTGATGGCTTCATTTTCTAAGAAATCTTCATCTTCATTGGAAAGAAATCCTGAGCTGATACGTGTTTACACCAAAAGAATCAGCAAAGTATTGGCCTCTGCAAGGCTGATATATCTATCGGCACTAAGCATGCCACATCTGTTGGAGACAAATGGATCATTCAAGCTCACACTTTGTTACACTCAAACTCATACACTCATTTATATGAGGAGGACATGGAGAGAACTTGAAGAGAACACATAATATACCTTAAAATTTTTATCTCATAGTTCTTCCTCTCTTTACACTTGCATCATCTTACGCATTTTTATAGTACTTCTAAGTAACTCCTAGACATGTAATTAATTTATCACTAACACACTATTTCAACAATATAATAGCCACTACTTCCATTAACACATAACAATAATGCACTTGTAACTTATGCACCCACTAAGACACAACTTAATAACCCACTAACATGTCACACTAATGACCACTCCAAATAACTATATCAAGTTTATTTTTCCAACAACATCATCATCATCATTAAATGAGAAATCAGCCAAAAAGACAACTTTCACTTGAGATCAATTCGCCCCTGTACAAGTGGGGTAAGTTCGGGAGTTTCGATAAATCAAGGATAGCAATGCCTAAACAACGCATGGCAAGTTCTGAGCATGAAAAAGACACATAACGCCTTCACATAGGGCATAAAGTTTTTTACTATGCTACGTGTCGTCTATAAAGGAGTTGTTAAAAAACGTGGCAAGAGCTGGATGAAGCCTTTAGAAAGGTAATTAGGGATATTCAGTCCAAGCACGTGGCAATGTCGGTTCACATAAGGGGACTTAGTGAGAGCAGAATAGTAAAACATGCACGCCTATGCACGTGGCAGCTCTAGATTGAATCGTTCTGAAGGCTTGCTGTAAACAGAACAATAAGGCAGAACACCCAAAACAAACGACAACTCCTGATGAAATCGACCAGAGGCTAAATAATTATAACTCAGCTATAAATGTTGTGTGAATTAATGTTCATCACCACCAAACACAGATTACCATATAACATATGTTATTCACATATTCATTTGACTTAAGTAAAATCTTAGTATAGCAAACTGCTTCAAAAAAATTTCAGAAGGAAGATTTTAGGAGTTGCTGTCTTATTTAATTGAAAAACAGGAAAATAAAAATAAACTTGAGAAAATGACTCTAAACTTATCCAAAGGACAACTGACCTGTCAAAAACAAAGAAATGGGTTTAAGAACTAAGTTATAGGGCGGGAAGGTGTTAGGCACTCACTATACCATTTTGGTCTCTACTTCATTTCTATTGATTTTTTGACCTTTTTAACATATGACACATAACACATGCATAAAAGTAAACCTAGACTTATATCTAATTTATTGGCTTGAACTCGAACTCGGGGGTCGAGGAGCCTACGTATCTAGTTGGATTTACTAGAATTAGAACCATCGTAGTTCGACTCTGATCCTAAATCTCAGTCTTTGACTCTTATAATGACTAGACTTTTTCTAGTAAAATGGACTTAGAATTCTAAATTGGCTACTCTTCTAGTGGTATAGAATTCTAAATGAAATGAAAGACTTTGAAGTCAATTTTTATTATTTTTAACCGAGATCCGATCATGGGGAGGGGAAACAATCTAGACTCCTCTAGTTTACGAATGAAAATATTGAAATAAAGGATAACGAATCATACCTTGATTTGGATTGTCCAACTGTTTGAACCGGAATTGATTTGACATCGAAAATCAAGAACAACATTCTTCCAGATTAAAAAATTACTAGTTTGGACCTGAATATGATCTCAAACAGATTTCACTCCTTCTACAAAGTTGTATCTCTAAAAAATATACACAATTTTAGCTTTTGAATCGCCTAAATTAGATATCCGCATGAGCAAGTTAGGGCCAAAAACCTAGAAAGGAAATCTGCCCCATTTTAGAAAAAAAAATGTTATTTTAAACCTAAAGAGGACCTTAAATGGATTCAACTTCTTCTATAAATTTGTATCTGTAAAAAAGAAACACGACTTAGGCTTTTGAATCGCCTAAATTGAGCATCATATGAGTAGACTAGAGTCAGACAAATGAAAACCCTAGAAAAAGAATCTACCGACTAGAAGAAGAAAAAAACCATTTTGAGGATGAAGAAGATCTGAAATGGATTTGACTTCTCTTTAAATATGTAGCTCTTGAAAAATATACACGATTTAGGCTTTTGAATCGCCTAAATCGGGTATCTTATGAGCATATTAGAATCGGACAAATGAAAATCCTAGAAAAAGAATATGCCGACTAAAAAAAACCCATTTTCGAGAATGAAGACGATCTCAAATGGTTCCACTTCTCAAATCGGGTATCATATGAGTAGATCATGGCTGGTCAAAGTTTATGAGTTTACTCAATACGAGAATTCAGGATTTCTAACCTAGCCACCTTTCTCCTATGGTTTTTCCTTTCCCTTCAAATCAGCAAAATGACCCATTTTATAAAGGTAAAGAATCCTAACTAGGTTAAACCTAACTGGACTGGGCTGCTAACTCGACTACACACAATTGGCCTGGACTGGACCACTGGACTTGACTGCTAGACTGGACTACTAGACTGGACCAAATTAAATTAATTAAGTTATATTATAAGGCCTAACCCTTAAGTAATAAACCTAATTTATAATAAGCCCAATAATTATTTTAATTAAAAAAGACTACAAAAATAGGATCTCTACACTTAGGTTAAGACAAAATAGCAGGCTAGGTGTCTGTCTCATCTAGGCATTCCATAAAGTACATTCAATCTTTGAATTAAGTGCTTTGTATGTTCAAAGTATCATAATTTCTACTTTATCGGTCAATTGCGCTCACTGTGAACAGAAGCTGCCTTTATTCTTTGTATATTTGTGCTTGGCCTAATTAGGAGTAGGAGTAAATTAGGCAAAAGCAACTGTAACTTAAACTAATACTGAAAAGTCCTAAAGTATTAGGCAAAAAGAACTCTGGATATATTCCCAACTCCTTATTCATCATTTGAAGAAATCAGATCAGGCACTTCCCGCAAAGAGCTAAACCATTTAAATTATTTAAGATATGTGTTTCACACGTGGTTCAGCCCCTCACACCTCACAACCTCGCACATTTTCAAGTGAGACCACGCTGCACCTCATGAGTGCCTTAGCGTTTCAAGCAAAAAGAATATGTTGTTAGCAACGTAATGCATATTATAGAGATCAAACTTGTCTCAATCATAAGCAGGCAATTAAAAAATGGGATAGGTTAAAGGCATACATGACAAGAAGAGAATTGACAAACTATAAAAAAAGTATTTTACTCTCTCTTCTACAATATATTTTTTAGGTCTAATGAGGAGAGTGCAATTCATTTAGGCGAAAGTAGGGACAAACCCCTTATATGGCAAACCTTAACCATAAAGGATTTCACAAAACGACCATTATTTAGAACTGTCAGTGTACTCTCATCCGTTAGGCATTCCATCAATCCGATTTTAACAAATAATTCATAATGAATCGTGCTAAACCTATAGAAAAATTCTTACCAGGGAGGTCAAGACTAGTCTAATGAAAGGTCGCCTTCGTCGGTGAAGGCTCGGATTGTCGACTACAGCGAGTCAAAGGTTACTGTGTTGGTAGCAGATTTTCTTTCGTCGTCTCTGTGCCCTAATTCGTGAAAGTTTTTTATTTTTATATTTTTTTTCCTTTCATTCATTGAAGAGCCTAGTGGCTTAGGCTGACTCAGCTCCACATGGAAAGCAGTGTATTCTTGCTAATTATAAACATGCCATCAGATAATTTGTATTTCTAGCGATTATATGAGTCCAAAAGAATTGTTTATTTAATTAATAAAAGTAACAGTTTGGAAGGAGGCACGCAAGAAAACGACCTCACCTCCTCAGATTCCATAAATAAATAATAAAAAATGCATTTTATTTTCCAGTGGAAGGAAATGTGAAAGTAGAAAGAAATGAGTTCAGTTCTTTTTTTCTCAAATTATTATTTTTTTAATGGGAAGGAAAATGAAAGTTGAAAATTGAAAGGTTGGGCCATCTGAAAAGGGTATGTGGGCTAGTAAATTGGATATTTTGTTTGGATAAGGTTTGAATGTGTCAATGAACGTATATGGAGAAGACTGTATGTGGGTTCTAGGAGTTTGGTATCTTGTGGGTCTAATTGAGACAGACATGATTTAGATATTATGGGTGTACGTTTGTTTTGATATCTCACAATCAGTGACAAAGAAATATCATTGGATAACTCACAACCAATGATTTCGACTAATAACCGGTAAAGATATTATTTTATTTCAAGCTTATTTTTATCCTTTTCACAGAGTCAATCTCGGAAATGTTTACATTTATAATCTTAAGAGTTGTTTGATAAAACTGAAATTTAAGTGTTAAGAAATTAACTGCTGAATTTTTAAACTGAAAATTTAGCTGCTAATTTTTACATCTGGAATTGGACATGCTTTACTTATCGGGTGTGTTGATATCTCATCGGTAGTAAATGAATATTGAGTGATACGGGACCTATGATCCTCAACATTCAAGACTGTTGAGTATATAGCATAATACTCGTCAAGTCAGTGTAACGGCCTCATGAGGGAGGGGTGGGGCAGCAGAGCTTATTTTCAGTTGAGATGTTTCAAACTTCGCATTAATTTTACTTCAAGTTTTTTTTTGTCCCCCTTCGCACAAAATTAATCTCGAAGATTTTTACATTATAATATGTATAATCATAGTCAAAATCAAGTAACCGTGCCACTTACATTCTTTAGTTATACTTAGAACTTTCATTAACGGTTATTGGTTTTAAAGTAAAGTAGAGGCAATCAAAAATGAAAAGCAAGAGATGAGAGTATCATTTTCCTATTTCCTTACTTCCTAAGATAGGCGCTCGAGGCGTTCGGACGAGTTCACAAGAGTAAACGATAAATGCTTTCGAATAATCGGCCTCGACGATCTAATAGCACCAGATAAAGGGAGACTAACGCGGATGTTACAAGAATAATATTTAAATAAAACATAGAATTATCATGCTATATATTCAACGATCATAAATCATCGTGAGTCCCTAACGACCCACGTCGAATCATGAGACAAAAACACCTGCAAAATTGATCCGTAATTACATCCAAACAAGATTACTTTTGATAAAATTGCTCCACACAATTGGCAGTTCAATTTAGAAATTCCAAAGGAAGTCGGGGAATCTTCTATTTAAGAGCACGAGAGCGCGTGAAAACCACGTCGTGTTGGATAATTTCTTTGTCCCTTTTGCAAAAGAAATATATTACTGTCAATTGGCTATATATCCTTTTAGGTTATTGTTTGGCTTCCTTTTTTTTTTTTGTTATCATTGTCATGTTTTGATGAATGACAGGATGAAGACAAAAGCCACTGATATAGTAACTTACCTGATGCTTGCCAAGCGGGTTCTTTGTGTTTTACGGACGGAATGCTTGCTAAGCGGGTTCTTTGTGTTTTAAGAGTGGTTTGATCAACCCAAAGGGGTTGATAAGGGAGTTTGTTTGATTTGTTACTCATATTTGCAGTTCTATTATTTTTCAATTTGGGAAATTCAAAAAAAAAAAAAGAGTTGTTTGATCCTACTCTGACTATTGTATCTTTGTTAAGCGCCTCAAATATAGGTGTTTGAGAGCATCCTATGAATTTTTTAGCCGGCTTCTAGTTTGTAGAGTAAACGTCTACTATATGGTAACCTACTAGGATGAGGGTGTCATGCATATGTATGGAGTTATGCATCCCTTGTTTGTCTCATTTATGTCTGCATATTATCTGCAACAATTTTTTTCTTAGTATTTGTATATATTTATGTTTTTATTCAGGCCCTGAAAAAAAGAAGAAGCTACAAACACTTGGGGACCTCAGGCCATGGTCACCCTGTGCCCTTTTTTGCAAGTCTTTCATCTTTTACTCAGAAGGAGACTCTAATTTATTGATAGACGGATCAATTTTAGCTTGATTGTTTGATATAGTTTATTTCTCATCAAACAAAGTTTATATTGTGTTTCCACCTTTCAGAAGGAGGGGTCTAGAACTCTTAAGATGAGATTGGTGTGTCTATATTTTTGTGCATATCGCAAAAGTGAAACTTACTTGAATTTTGGTATGAGATAAACCGAAAGCAAAGATTAAGAAATTATCCTGCTAGGGCGATGATACACACGAAAATCCATCTCCTAATTCTTTCGGACCTTGTGAGGATGGATCCTCCAATAATCAAAGAGAAAAATCACCTGTTGTTTATTCTGATACCTCTACAGTGCTGTCCGACACAAACATTTTCCTCTTTGGAATGAACACCACCTAAATAAATTTTTTTCTAGAGATTTGATAAGGGAGTTTCTGGACGGATATTGCATGCAGAGACATTATCCAACGCAGTCTCACCGTGATTCGGAGAAGTCACAGTCCCAAGCTATTACGAGCTGCATCCACTAGTCCAACATTTATCAAAGTCGAGTACAAGTCGAGCTCAATAGTTTCATGAAATATTTAATTCGAGTACAACATTCGTTCCACTAAAATGTACAAAAGAACAACTTCTTCCGGTTGAATAACTTTTTTTATTCACAATTATTAACTTCGTTTCACTCCAAACATCTATGCTTTTCAAATTCAAGTTCAAGTAAAACTTTAACAAAAGAGACCGTAAACGTAGTCTCGCTATAAAGGAGTAAATATGTATATATTGTTTTGGTGTTTTACAACCACGCGCTAGAAGTAGCGTGGAGCCAGAATTTTTTGGTCTCTTTTTTTTGGCAAAAATGTCTTTTATTCTCATTCAGCTCAAAACAATCTTCTTACATGTTACATGTCACGTGTCTTTTCAAATTTAAAGATAACAACAACATTCAACAATATTCCAAAACTGTGGTAGGCAGCTTCCAATTCTGGCACAATTGCTGGTTGGTTTGAGAGTTTTGTACCTTTTTCCAGCTTAGTATTCTGTATTTCATCCATTCTTCGATTTTGGCATATACCTCAGTCATTCCTTGCTTCTTTCCTGCAAACAATCTCTGGTTCCTTTCTTCCCATAAGCTATACACAGTGGTGGCTAATGCCAATTTGCTAACCTTTGCTCTGAAACTTTTCCCTCTAAACTTGGTTTTGGCATATTGCAGTAGTTGAGTCCAAGTTCTTGGGTTATAGTCTATGTTAAGC
Organism: Escallonia rubra; assembly: GCA_033065855.1. Lineage (NCBI taxonomy): Eukaryota > Viridiplantae > Streptophyta > Magnoliopsida > Escalloniales > Escalloniaceae > Escallonia > Escallonia rubra. Next base: position 474,772 of record JAVXUO010001279.1, read on the forward strand.
TTATGCAAAACTTCCTTCCATAGTTCATTGGCAAAAGGACACTCCATGAATATGTGCTCAAGTGTTTCTTGAACTTGTCCACATATAATGCAGTGGTCTTCCTGTATAACATTCCATTTTTTCAGCTTATCTCTTGTTCTCAGTTTCCTTTTACAGATCATCCATAAAATCATGGCACATTTGGGTATTTGCCCTGGGAACCATATCAATTTCCACCATGGAACATGAGGTTGCCTGTTTCTGAGCACATCCCAAGCTGAGTTGATGCTAAACCTACCTGGTTTAGGTAGCCATTTGATTTGGTCCTCTTGATCTAAGGAATAATAATGCATAGCTTGTAATTGTTGGTTTAACTCCCTGAGTGCTTGAGATCTGTTAGGTATATTCCATCTGTCATTAGTTCAAGCATCCTTAATCTTTAGTTCCATTGAGCTTCCGGCATCATATATGATCCTATGACCAAATTGGTGGACTATTGGTCCTTTTGGCAACCAATTGTCCAGCCAGAACCAGGTACTTTGTCCATTGCAGATCTGATATTGAATGTATTGCTGCATAGTACCCCTTAATTTCACAAATTTGCACCAGGTCCAAGATAAATCTGCAGGGGGCTTAAAGTACCATATGTTTTGCCCCTTTATTATATAAGTATGACTCCATTTGACCCATAGTGAGTCTTTCTTCTTGGCCAGATCCCATATATATTTGCATAGTGCAGCTTTATTCCACTCTTGCAGCCTCTTTAAGCCAAGTCCACCTTCTTTCTTTGGTAGACAAACATCCTTCCATGCTACCTTAGCTCCAATGCACTTTATATCCTTTCCATGCCAAATAAAACTTCTGATTTTAGCTTCAATTTTCAAGATAATCTATTTTGGTAATAAAAATAGAGAACACCAGTATATTTGCATGCTGAATAAGACTGAGGTGGCCAATTGTAACCTTCCTGCATAAGAGAGGGACTTCACAGTCCAGCTGTCTACTCTCTTCATTATTCTATCCACCAAGACTCTGCAATCTGTTGCTTTCAATTTTGTTGTTATTAATGGTACACCTAGGTAGGTTACAGGAAACTTTCCTAGGGTAATGCCCATAATCTGCACCAATTCTTGTGTATATTTCAGCCCAGCCACAAATAATGAGCTCTTCTGTAGATTTGGGATAAGTCCAGACATTACCCCAAAGTCATGTAATGCTTGTTTGATAATAGAGATAGATTTGTACCAAAAAAAGATAATAGACATAGATGATGTGGATAAAGATCCCAGCTCCTTCCACCTCAGAGCCCAACACTAGAGCCACTTGACACTTGACACCACACACTCTCTCTCTCTGATAAACCGACGTTTCTCTCTCCAAAAAGTTGCACAGGTACGTGTCTACATACCATGCAATACTATAAAATGCCCGATATACCGGCCGTGATCCCAGCATAACCCAATGGGGGCTAACGCGTCGCTTCCGTCGGGCTCCGACGACGGCCCAAACTCCCCGTCGGAGCCCAGGCTCGGCGACCTGCCCGAGAGCTGCATCGCCCTGGTCCTCTCCCATCTCGACCCGCCCGAGATCTGCAAGCTGGCCCGCCTGAACCGGGCCTTCCGGGCCGCCTCGGCCGCCGATTTCATCTGGCAGCCCAAGCTGCCGTCCAACTATAAGCATATCATCGAGAAGTTGCTTCATGGAGAGGGCGTCGTTGCTTTGGGGAAGAAGGATGTTTATGCCAGGCTTTGTACCCCCATTTCTTTCGACGGCGGCACCAAGGTTTGTCTTTCGTTTTTCATGTCAATTACTCGCTCATTCTGTCGCTAAAAATATAGCGTAACGACGAGACAAAATAAGAAGCGAATGCGCATATGAAAGTGTCAAAGCAGACGTTCCACGAATTTTAGGTCATGGGTTCGAATGAAGGGTGATGCTAGCAATCGCCGTTAGGGCACTATCGATCTGCAACAAATGGTACGAGTACTATTTTATAACGAACGAGGGGTGTAAATATGATAGTTTTATAATATCAAGATTTGCCTTTAGAGTTTATTTTAACTATATATGTTATCGAATTCTAAATTGTGAAAACAGAAAATGTTCTTACGTTATTTACTAGTATTAAAAACTTTTGTTCTGTGTCATTTTTTAGAAAATTTCTTAGAATGTCAAGGATCGTAATTTTTTTATTAGATAGGTAGGTATGTAACACAAAAATAGGTTAACTTATGGAATAGACTATTGACTTTTGCAACCAATAACACAAGGACTTCTTTCATTAGTTGCAATCACTTTCTATTCTTCCAAATATCCCCTTCAGATTATTATTCAAACTAATGTATTTTCTTATTCGCCTTACACATTTAGCAAACTATTGTTGGTAATCATAAATCAAATAAAACTGTTGAACACAAACATATGAAGATGAGATACTATATTTTAAAACTATTTTGTACTACTATTTACTTTACATTTCTTGCCAAGTGTCCTTATCACAGAATGTGAATATCTAGTAAACATACCCTCTTCATACTTGAGTAATTATAATTAAAAAGCAACTTTGAATGATAAATATTTTATTTGCTAAATAAAATAAGCAAAAATACCACCCAACTTTTCAGATATTTTTTAATTTTCTCTGAGGATAAGAAGGTATAATAGACATGTTACGTTAATGAGTAGTTAACAGTTTCAAATGGAGTGAAATATCAAATTCCAGAGCAGAATTATTGAGCACATTGGTTAAGGCTTAACAAGTGCCCTTAGGATACCCGTTAGCATCTGCCATGAATGAATTATTAGTTAATAATTTGGAGAGTTTTACAGGAAATGTGGGTGGATAAGAGAACCGGAGGAGTTTGCTTGTCGATTTCATCGAAAGGGATGATGATCACGGGGATCGATGATCGGAGATACTGGAATCGGATTCCGACCGATGAATCTAGGTAAGTCATCCCTGTATATTATATAAAACAGTCCCAAGATATCTTAAAGACCGTTACTTTTGGTCAGAGTTTAACCACCAAAGAAGTAAAATTTCGTGTTGACGCTTGAATAATTGTCGCTGGATGTGAGATCAGCATTTTCATTGTTTGCGACGAAGAAGTGTACGTTTAATTGGAATGGGCAGAATGATGTAAAAGTTTCCCCATTGGGACTAACCAAAGTGACCAAGAAAAAGTAACGCTGCCAACAACTATCTCAAATATGCTACACATTTCCAAGTTTAATTCATCTCTTTTCTTTGTTGAGATTCAGGAGGAAATTTTTTGTGCATTTGAGCAAAGCAATCAGGTGCACTGCTTAATATTATGGTGCTAAACCAATCATTTTACCTTTCAGCAACAAATGGCTAACAACCAGGTTACTATGCGTCTGTGCTCTAATGTTTTAGGGGCGATTTCCTTGGTTTTTTTCCTCGATCTCCCTAACACTTGGCTGGAACACCTCTGCCTTTTGCAGCCTTTGTTATTGAGCAAAGAGAATTATTAGCAGTTCCGTAGAAAGATAAGTATATTACTTGTATCGTGGAAGGGCAAAGCTCAGCTGTCGAGTACGAGTGAGCGTGCTTGAGTTCTGTTGCAGGCCTCGTGACCGCTTGATCAGAGTTCCACGTTAATTCACTGTTAGAATGTCTTAAGCAAGGCTGGTCATAAGTTCCAGAGTTCCAACTTAGCCTCTGAGAAAACTGTCAACTAGAAGGAATAAGTATTAATCTTTAGCGATCCACAATTGACCGGGTTAGAGTAGATTCACATATCCAGCGATGCTTTTGGATCAACAACTAGTTAGTTGTCTCTGTGTGAAAAGTGACAGTAATTGCCCCACTGGCTACAGATTCTGAGAAAAGATCAAAATTGTAACTAAGACACACATTGGGAGATAAAACTCACTGTTTGTTGAGAGATTAAATTGGAATCTGGCTGGACCTTTGAGATATGATTGTGGTTTGGTCTATTAATTGTTTATGTATATTAGATGGTATCTGGGCATAGGTTGTTTTGAATTATCTTTTGTAAATTTGCTCCATGCGCTTTTAATGATTTCAGGGTCAATTATATGCTGGTTTACAATCTCAATTATGTGTTGAAATTGAAGTGCATATAGATGATCGACTTTCATGGTCCCTTTCATTGCAATGCAGATTCCGGACAGTTGCATATCTTCAACAAATCTGGTGGCTTGAAGTAAACGGAGAGTTTGAATTCCAATTTCCTGCAGGGACATATAGCCTCCTGTTCAGACTCCAGCTTGGAAGGGTTGGCAAGAGACTGGGCCGACGGGGTTGCAGTTCGGAAAACGTACATGGCTGGGACATAAAGCCTGTACGTTTCCAGCTTACGACAACGGATGGTCAGCATGCAGTATCTAGGTGTTTTTTGGACAATCCAGGCAACTGGGAATACTACCTTGTGGGAGATTTTGTTGTTAAGGAATCCAATGCGTTGACCAAGATCAAATTTTCTTTGACACAGATCGATTGCACTCATACTAAAGGCGGTCTTTGCGTAGATTCTGTTCTACTATGTCCCAGTCGTTTACGGAAAGCCTATGGATGATTGCTGTAGGTGGTGAGATGTGTACATATAGATGTGTGCAGTGGTACGCCAGTATGACAGCCATGGTAGTAGCTCCTAGTTGAGCCCATCGTGTTGATAATTGACGAAAGCGTTGACTTGTTCTGTTTTTCGCTATTGCCTGTCGACGTATTTTCGAGTCCTGTGAATTGTATTGCGAGGTGTTATTTGTACATAGATTCAGGAAATGATGCTTGGTTGGTATTTGAATACATGAAACATGAGTTTTTTATTTGTTTTGTTTCCATATGCCACCTGCAATTGTCTGGATCATGAAGGTTTTCCTCAGTGCTTGCTTATCATCTTTGGGTTAGGTGATATGGGAGGCCATTTGGTTGTTCCTTCTTATTGAAATGGTTAATCTACTGTTCTCTTAGGATTTCAGGTTGCAACTCGGGGTCCCAATGCAATCCTTTTGGAAACATGACAATCATTTCATGCAACGCCTTCTCCTGTGGCAGGTAGATCACAGTTTATGTTACCCTCGTACTCAGTTGAGAACACAAGAAATCTGAGTCGATGTACATGATAAGCCTATCTACATGCTTTGAATTTTGTAATGGCATGAGTTGACAAGATGTTGTATGCCCCTTGCATCGTTGACAAGCATCGAACGTGGGGTTGTTCTCATCTTTAACAACATCTTCAAGTCTTACCAGCCTATCTGCATCGTCAAAATGACATTTTAACCATATACAAGTTACTTAAGGATTTATTCAGTCCCAGGTTTACGAAGAAAATTGAAAAGGAAGATTGTTTCCCACTTTAAAACTTCTAGGGACATAGATGATGTGTAAAACTTTTGTACTTGGATGTTGGCTTATACAGCAGGTAGGGTTCTTACCTGAATTCAAAAAAAAAAAAAAAACTTCTAGGGATGATTCCAATAGAAGGAGGATAAAAAGTTACTCAAAGATATATCACAAACTAGTTACTAACTCACAAGTTCGGAAGAAGAATTCTTATGGAGTAGACAAATACTATCGATGTCCCAAAATACTAGTCTATTCGCTTTTGTGATGACATCTCTCATCTCCTAAAATGAGTTCCTTTGCGTTGCCCAGAGTAAGGCTGCATGCAAGTCGAGTTGAGTTTAATCAGCTCAGTTTAAGGAAAAATTAGCTTCTACCCAAATCAACCCCATTTAGTTATAAAACTGGTCAGGATGAGTTGGTTCAATAATAAAGTAAGTTGTTTTGGGTTTGGTTCAAAAGCTCTTTTATGTGAAAATTCATATTTTGTTGGTAAATTGTAGGGATGGCAATGGGGCGGGTCGGATGCGGATCTTCTAAAATCCGAACCCGCCCCGCTCGTCATGGAACTTCGCCCCGCCCCGCCCCGCCCTGCCACCGGGTTATTTATGTGAAATACCATAACCGATCCTATGAGACTGTAGAAAACCCGCACCCGCCCCGCCCCGCCCCGCTCTCGCTGAATCGAAAAGCATGTACCCCTCACCCCTGAAACACGAGCCTTCGGCAGAGAAGAAGGCAGCGGCGCCGGCGTAGCCTTCGGCAGAGAAGAATGCAGCGGCACCGGCGTAGCCTTCGGCAGAGCCTTCGGTGGAGCCGTCGCAAGGTCGACGGCAGAGGCGCCGGCGTAGCCATCGGCAGAGAAGAAGGCAGAGGCGCCGGCGTAGCCATCGGCAGAGCCTTCGGTGGAGCCGTCGCAAGCTCGTCCCCGTACGGTGGAGAGTGGGCTTAGTCGGTGGCTGAGTGAGAGTGAGAGAGCCAGTGAGAGTGAGAGAAGGTTGGGACAGATCGTGAGAGAGAGAGCCAGAGAGAAGGTTGGGACAGATCGTGAGAGTGAGAGAGCCAGAGAGAAAGTTGAGACAGATCTAGGGTTTTGGGAGGAAAAGAACATATATATAGTATAGGATGGATGGCTAAGATCAAATGATATATTAGGGTAAGTATACCGGGGCGGGGCGGGGCGGTTGGGCAAAATACCATACCCGGTCCTAACCCGCTACGGTTTTTTTTTTAAAATACCATACCCGCCCCGTAGTCCGATCAAAGTAAAAAAAACCCGCTCCTAACGAGGCGGAGCGGGGCGGATATCCGCCGGATCGGATTTAAATTTCCATCCCTAGTAAATTGTATAAAGAAGAACCAACACCAGCCACCACCACCTGCCATGGCACGACCATCTGTTGCCACCTGGCGTTGCTGGCAATCACCGTCGACCTCTGCCACCTGAACTGCCATTTGTCGTCTGTCACGTCCACTCCTGACCACCACCGTAACCGCTAGCAGTCGCCTCGACTGTCGACAGCGGTTCCTACCACATGCCGCAATCTCCACAGCTGGCCTCCTCTTCCGAGTCTGACAGTCGCCTCCACCGCAATACTGACGACCTCTGATTGTCGCCACCTGCTGCCCGATGTCACCACTGGCAGCCACCATGGCTGTCGTTGGTTGCCACATCCGCGGGTTGGCGGTCTGCCACCTCCCCCCACCCAGTGTTATCAAAGGCGCGCCTAGGCGCAGGGTGTGCGCCTCGCCTATGGCTAGGCGCAGCCCCTTCAGAAAGGCGTGCGCGCCTAGGTCCAAGGCCACAGTGGAGGCTAAAAAAAAAAAATCAAAAATCCAAGTCTTTGATTTTTGCATCGTGGCATCATCTCAACCGTTCATTATCTTTGATTCTTTGTTTCATAACATAATAAATTAATATCTAAATCACAAAAAAAAACTAAAACTCCAAATTCCAAATTCCAAATTCCTAATCAATCAAATCTCTTGTTGTTGTTGATTGTGCTAGTGTCCGTTGCCAATTGTTACTCTCTTTCAAGTAAATTTACACATTCACTTCACCTTGTAGACAAAAAAAATGAAATTGAGGAAGAATCTCTAGGAGTCTATGGTTCCCTTTTGAAAAAAAACATTATTGTCTTTGCCCTCACTATTGATAAGGATGGCTTTTTCATGTTTATTAAGATTAACTACTTCTCATTATATTTGAAACTTTTTCTAGTGTTGAAAATTTGTTAAATTGCCATGTTCTAATTTTTTATGTGATTTTCTTAGTTTAATGCACTAGTATCTATTTTATTTTTATTTTGCGCTTCATTTCGAAAAGGCTCGTGCCTAAGCTATAAGGAACCTTTGAGTCTTAGGTGCGTCTTAGTCTTTAATAACTATGCTCTCGCCTATGCCACCTTCTGCAGTCACCAACCACCGACAGCAGTCACCTCTTGCCCCTGTCGCCACCACCGGTAGCCACCGCAGGCCACCACCTTGCTGACGGTAGTCGGACATTAGCTGTTGTCGGTCATCACCTCTAGCAGTCATTGACTACTGCTATCACCAAGGACCGTTGCCACTTCCCGCTATCGGTTGCCATCACTGTTCAACCATCTATTACCACTTTATTTTTTGCTTAATATAGCAAAAACTTAATCAAACCCAACTTAACCCAATCAACCCAGCCCAACCCAAACAATACAAATTTTCCTCGGTTAAAGTAGGTAGGGTTTTAGAAGCACATAAATTTATTTACTTTTGGTAGAAACTCAACCTAACCCACTCAAGTTGTAACTTTAACGCGAACAATAATCTTTTATATGGAAAATACGGAAATTTATGGATCCACCGCCCTTACCTTTTAAATAATTATATTATTTTTATTATCTTTCTCATGCACATTTGATGATGTTATGTCAAGGCTATATACTTATAGACGCACCAAGAAAGGAATCGATCATCGCATTAATTTTTGACGCACCAAGAAAGGAATCGATCATCGCATTAATTTTTTACGTACACTCTACTTTCGTCGCTAAATATTATTAGATGCTAAAATGTTATTGGATTATTGATCATTTAATGTGTCCAGGCGACAAAAAATGAACGCCGCTGGAGTGCGAGTGTTTTTCCTAAATAATATTATTTTAAAACTTAATTATCAATCTACTCTATTTTGAAACTTATTTACCCGTATACCACACTTTTCAAAATCGTTGTTTGAAACCACGACTTCAAAGCTCTACCTTAAAATCGATGTTTCAAATAGCGATTTCTACTTTAAAGTAGAATATTTCTACCTTAAAATCGCTGTTTTAAATAACGATTTCTACTTTAAAATTGAAATAAAGTAGAAATTCTACTTTGAAGTTGTGATTTCAAACAGTAATTTTAAAAATGTGGTATGCGAATAAATAAGTTTTAAAATAAAATAGATCGGTAATTAAATTTTAAAACAATACGGAGTATTATTTAGGAAAAAAACTCGTGCAGTAATCAGCACCCAACCAGATACAAATACAAATACAAATTCTACTAACAATAATAACATGATAAGCGTCACTGCGTCAGTGTCTGAGAATATCGCCATTGATACAGTTTCGCCAGAGGGAGGTTTATCGGTAGTCCGTGTGTGGGCTTCTTCGTGCGCTTCGATTTTGTCAAATTGCACAAGGTCAAACAGGATCCTCCCTCTTTCTTCTTACACTTCTTCGTACTAGACATGTTTATTGTTGTTTCTGAAGAGAGAAAACTGGCCTGAGTTGATGTTCAATCAATCCTGTGTATTTTGCATGTCACTCGCCTTTAATTGCTCAAATTGCCAGGTTGCTTTATCTAGGTTTTTTTTCTCTTTGTCCATACCCTATTGCGTGAAGTGGTCCTTAAATTTCACGGTTAGGTTAAGAATGTTAAGAGTTGGTCGGAATTAATGTCCGATTGATCGTACGTATCGTGTGTCAATTCAATCGAATTTCTCTAATTAGGTTATTGTAACTGGAATTCACTCGTATTTTTTTACGAATCGGGCGCGTGGATTTTAGCCATAAATTGACAGTATTTTTGCACCCTCCGTGTCATTGAATTTCCTTCTTTCGCTTTTTACGAAATCCTGGGATGGATTTTGGTACGTGTAAACATGATTAGTGGGGTAAATTCCTAGACGGTTTGGTAAAATTATGTTCAAGGCATATTTGATTGGTGTTTTTAATGAGTAGATTTGGTGTTTTCAAAAACAGATTTTGAATTGTTGAACACAATTTTCCAGATTTGCAAAAGTGGAAACAAAGGATTATGGTCATTTTTGTCAAAATTCTCTATGGCACTACCTTGTGGAGCTCTAACTTTTGCAATTACGGTGTTAATGTAGGTTTGGAGGTTCGAACAGACTACATGATTTTGGCTAAGGCTCTGCCTTGTTTCTTGAAATGGAGACTCGAATTGATTTCCTGCAATGGCTTGAAACCGACATGTCACTTAATATTCTGATGTATCTTGATGATCCGTCTGATCTCATTCGCGCTACATCCGTTTCACGCTTCTGGCACCATTTTGGTTAGCCGCGACACTCGATTTACTGTTTTGTTGCTGCGCTCTACATATCATGTTTCTTTTACTGTAACTTCTTTCTTATTTTATGCATTTGTGACCTATGATGTGACAAAGGTATCTTACGATGCAAGTATAAGAATGGGTATTCTATTTCACAACAATAAGAAAAAGTAGGCCAAGTTTGATTGTTTTCAGTTATATTTTTGTTGCAGTTAAAGTTAAGCATTTTCCTTTTCTGTTTCTGGAATGATTTTGACGCAGGCTAATTGAGAACTTTCAAATCTTTACCCCTAATAAGAAAAGGAAATTGGGAATGATTAAGTTGAAGAAGCTGCAATGATACAGAACATTCAATTAAACAAAACAAAGAATTGAAAGCTAGAAAAGAAGTAGTAACTGAAAGGAGTATCCTTTGGTGCATTTTGAATGCTGCTGATCTAAGATGACTGTGTTAGATACTTTTGACGTTGGTCTCCTTTCAAATGCCAAAAGAAGCAAAATATATATATTTTTTCTTTTCAGAAAATTAGTTATAGAGCTTTTTACCTTTTTCAGTTTATGTATCTTAGATTTACTTATTAGTTGCTCTTTCCTGGTTTATCAAGTGGTTTATCAAGTTTAGGTGATGGAAAAAGATAGTTGCACCTTTTTTTTGTAAAGGTTCTAAGCAGGCCAACGTAATTGTACAAGTGTAGTAGACCCGTAGAGGGGCTGCATGGGATGTTGTGTAATTGGTTCTTGTTGATTTCACGTTTTGCAGTGATTGCAAATGGACTTTGTAAGCAGTTGTGTGTGAAATATTTTCCTCAGCTTGCCGATGTTGCTGGTGTGGTTGAACCAAGCTCCAGAAAGGAATCAGTGGACATTGGATCTAGCACACGTATGGAATGGGAAGTTCTTGAAAGAGACCACAGAGCCTATACTTCTCTATTCCAAGCTCTTAAAGCATTTCCAGTTACTGATTGCATAGCGGATGCAGTCAGTGCTTCCAGCACGGACAGGTATCCAGATGAAAGTATTGCGAATACTCTGGATCCAAGGGAGAGATTTCTGGGGGGTTATTCCTATTGGTCAAGCAAAGGTCATAGTGATCCTGATGTTCCTGAGAGTTTGATATATAGATTGAATGCTAGTTTTTGTATCATTACGGAGATCAACATTAAGCCTTTTCTGGGTAATTGTTTTTCCTTCCATTGATCTTTTAATATTTTTTCGTCTGGTTTTAACATTCATAGTTGATGTCAAGATGTATGTTCTGTGCAGCGTATTTTCAGCCAGGCCTTCCAATATACTCAGCAAAGTCTCTGCGATTTCGAGTGGGTCATCCTAAATCCTCTATTGATGTCGACAGTGTTCTTGTGCAATTTCCTACGGAACAATGGGTTGACGACAAGTTTATATGGACATACACTTCACAGGAGTTCCCAATGACTCAGGTGAGCATACAAATTTCAGGCATAAAATAATATGTACAAGTGTGCCTATCCAGAATGATACCATATCTTTCAATAAATTAATATGTATCTTAAAATACGATACAATCAGCTCCCGCAAGCCACCTGTACACTATATAAACATTTGCTTCACTTAATTTACTTTTTTTATTTTGTAACCATTTATGATTAGAATTTAACCACTCAAAAGCATGTGATCAGTTTAGAACTTCCCGACTTGTGCAATGACATAGAATGTGCTTCAGTTTTTTGCTTTTATATATCTCTTCAAAGTACTTCACGTCATATGCTAATTGGTTTTACATTAGGTATAAAATTTATGTTCTCTTTTATGTTTTGGTTTTTCTTTCTAGCAGTCAATCAGTTAATTTGCCACTACTGTTGCGAATCCATTTTTTGTTTATCTTATTGCACGAGTGGAAAGAGTATTGTGGTACACGACATGATACGAAAAATGGATATCTCGATACATGATACTTATTTCGGCTTGAGTTTTCATTCCTGTGTAAAGTTCTTTGGATGAGAGATCCTTCTAGGTTTTCTAATAAAATTGTCCCGAATATGATGTTCTAGTAGTTTTAAGAAGTGTGGCATCCACGTGGATATGCTATTTTGTAGTCCATAGAAGATTTTAATACGTACCTACCCATACGAACTCTCATTCGATACGTTTTGGATTTGTCTCTGATATGCTCTTTTACATGTTGATGAGTGTTGATATGTTGGGATAAATGAGATATGAGGCTGATATTTGTTTGGTCTTGGTTGGAATTTCCCATGGTCTTTGCTTCATTGAGTTGTACAGCCTCTCATGATGGATTTTCTGTAGCACTGAAGACGACTGGTCTTTTCAGTCATGATTAAAATCTCCGACTCTACCACGTTTGTTTTATGTCAGCTGTATCCAGTAAGTATGTGGAAACTTTTCTGGCACCAGCTATCAGCCACAAGCAAGGCGTATTAGTCATGTCACTGTATGGTGACATAGCATAGTTCCTAATAACCCACTTATGAAATTGATACAGCTGTCTTTGTCGACTACTTGAGCGCCACATCTTTTTTTTTACCCAGTCTCGATGAAATGGAATTATTATTCGATAGTAGCAGAGTGGAGGGGTTTTGTTAGCAGTCGTTGGTCCAGTGGCAGGGACTTGTGGTTTAGAGGGGAGGGGGCAATGGTACAGAAGGAAAGGGGGGGCAGAGAAGGTGTTGGCGGGGCTAGCAATTGTAGGGTTTGTAGTGGGGGAGGAGCTATTATAGCACCTAAAAACATTCATCACGCAAGAGAATGGGAAATATAGAAAAAGACAAGTTGTGCATAGTGTGACAAGACAAGTGCTTTAAGAAGAGTTGCCGGTGTTGTACACTGGATGTTGGTAGTGCCTTAGTGGTGGAGGGTGGATAAATTTAGGAACAGAATAGGTGTTGTACATTGTTTGCTGCATTTCACACATACAAATTAAGCATTTTTCGAGCTAAAATTGATACGAGGAAGTATGTAAAACTCGTCACAGGAGGGGTGTGAAATTTTCTGAAATTGCAATGTTTTGAAATCCAAAATAAAGTGGTCGCTCTTTGGTTGCATTTGACAACCTTTCTTCTTCTCACTTTTTGGTTCAGTTTTCTTCACCATCAGAAATTGTCTGATGCTGATTTCTGAGAAACTGAAAAGAAGATCCTGAAGCACGCGTTGTAGCGTATATCAATTTTCTCTTTGTTTGTTTGGTGTTTCAACTTATTCTGCGTGGTTTCGAACAGTCCTAGCATTTCCCTCCACATGTACCTTCATTTGCATCTCCTCCTTGTTGCTGAGCTCCATCTTAGGATAGGGGCAATGTACTCAATGACCCTATTCTTCACCATTTTCTCCAAATCAGACCCTCGTGGTAAATTCTTGCTTCCTCTCCATACTCAAAACGTTCAGCTCATCATTACTTTGATTTTTCGGGAAACTTTAGGAATTAGAGTTAACGAAATTTGAAAACGGCCCAGATTAGCCATTAGGGGATTTTCAAATTTTTTGAAGAGTTTTGGCCAGTTTTGAAACTGTAAAGTGGTACAAGGCACACCCAATTGGTTGTGGGGAAAAATTGAATAACAAACTGCCAGAACCTATGAGCAAAAGGTTGTCAACAGGCTAATAATCTTTAGCATCTAAAGGGTAGCATCTCTGGTTCATATTTTCTGCAGTTTTTCTCTATATTAAGCTAACATGTCCCGTCTTTTCTGCAGCAGGACAATCACTTGCAGAAGTTTAAGCTTCCGGAACCTGTTCTTTGCATTGGTGGGTTTTTGCAAATTGAGCTGTTGGGCAGGGTCCAAAAACAAGAAACGGATGGCTTATTTTATATATGGTCAGTCCCATATACTTGTTAATATTTCGATTCTATCTGTCTCGATAGTTCTGTAAAGATTTACCATGGAGATCAGGATGTGGTCAGTTTGTACAACAGTGCTCTGGTGTAGGCTTGGAAAAGTTCTATATGAACTTACTTGTTAGGAGAAGTTCTTTTTTGGTGGGGGCTTTCCACCCATGCTAAGTGGACCATGGCTATAAATGTCTGCACTGCCCGATCAAAGTATTCAGACAATGTTTGAACACATTTTGCCAATATTTGTAGCACTATACTCTGTAGTGGTGAGCCTTCATTAGCGTCACGACAGGCGACTTTCCCACCCTAAGAATATCTGTCTTTGGATTCCGAGTGTCAATCTTTGTAATACCTGACAATGAGATGTATAGTTTATGTCCAAAGGATTTGTAGTGAACATGCACATTTAAAATGCTTTTATGACCAAAATATTGCGTAGGCAATTGTGATTTTTTTTTTCTTTCTCCTGACACATCTCATTTTGGCTTGCAGTGTATCTCATGTTCAAGTTATGGGGAAGCCATTATTTCCTGCATTTGGCGTTGAGATCCTCGAATCTTCTGGAACGTTTTTGTTGAAGTACTGCGCCAGCGCTTTTTATGATACCTTGCAAGGCTTGTCCGATTGTTCACCTTGTGCAACCTCTAGTGTTGCACCTGTACCGCCACCAGAACAGAGGATATGGGTGGACGGTTTACTGGATTTTTTGATGCACAGAAATGAACCAGGTGCTGAACTCGTGGAATGGTTGTCAGATGAGGACGATGAAGAATGGGATCCAATGGTTATTCATTGACTTGCTGTATTCCATTGCATATACGTATGTCCCTTTTTTTCGCTTGTCTAAGAGATATTTATTACATGTGGCTTCGTTTTTTGGTTTAGCTTGTGAGCTGCTAAAATTGCTCCACACGCGAGCTTGTTCTTGATGTTAACTACTCTCTATTCTGTAGTCAGATTGCTACTGCTCACTATTTTGTCCTTCAAAATATATCCGCACCAGGAGAGTAGAGCCTGGTCTGCTCTACCATGAGCTTGCTGAGTTACATCTCTTTTGACCTCACAGAATTCAAAAGTAAATGAAATGTTCTTAACATCATATTTTGAAGGAGTCCTCGTATTACAGGCTCTAGGACCGGTTTTGGAAATTGGTATGATTCTTTTTCCAAGCTGTGGCCACCATTAAAACATTAGGTTGTTCGTCTGGCCTTTGGGCTTGCTCTGCTACCTAGATGAGCTGCACGGAGCAGATCAACAGAGTTAGATAACTCCTGTTGAAGCGCTTCCAAACGAAAAGCTTAACTTCTTTTCTGGGAATGGCAGTAAGCTTGCCTTGCTTTTTGTTTTGTTTTGTTTATGGAGAGTAGTTACCCTTGCACATATATGTTGCTAAAGCCTCAACATATGGGATTATATGGTCCAGCGTGCAGAATGTTTATGTTGCTGAGCGAGTAACAGGGTGAATTTTGCTTGAATGTAGTTTCAGGGGCATTCTACAAGTTTTAATTAGAGTACTGTCCCCTCTGTTTTTCTCATGGTATCAGAAGGTATTCTTCCGGGTTAAGTCGAGAAACCCTGTCGGAGGCCAAAAACGGCCTTTGATGAGCTCTGCCAAAATTTGATTTTGTAACCGATTTTACACTCTTATAAACGTCATTCGACATGCCAGTTTACTCTTGCTTTTACACTTCCATAACCGAATTTTACTGTCCAATTATGGGAAATTCCAGAAAATGACGAATTATAGCCCTCGGAACATAATTAGGTCCAGTATATAACCCTCATCCCGGATAATTGTGAAATCACTAGCTTCAACTCAGGGGTGGCAATCCCATCTCTTAACTAAATGGGTCTTAGTTAGTGGGGCAATATCTTTTACAACCCAACAAACCACCGGTTAAATGGAAGTAATGGATGCCCATCTATCCATGTGATTGCCGTGTTGCCATCCTCACCTGCCACCAATGCCGCACCCATCTGCTATCGCAGTCCCAACTCTGTCGCCTTGATCATATGGTTGTCACCGTGGTCTGTGCACAACCAAGCGCGACCATAGCAATATCACTCCAAAAGCTTTGAGAATTTCATCTTTCAAATATTCCGGATCTCCCAATAAGAGCCATCTTGGCTCAGATCCGGAAGACCTATGGTTTTGGGGTAAGAACATTTTTTTACTACTAAATGAATTGTACCAATCTTCTTCCAACCCCATATATATTGACAGTTAATAGTCACTAAATATTTTTAGTGATTTTTTTGCTAACATTTTCAGCCACAATTCTTATCAGCATTTTTTAACCTCACTAAATAAAAATCACTAGAAACATTTAACAACCGTTAATTATTGCTATATGGGGAATAGGTGCGTAGCAGCCACATTTTTTTTCTTTGGGGAAGGACTATCGATCTTTACTTTTTGATGTTTGGCTTAGATTTGGTGGCGATGGTCGAGCTGATGACGGTGGTTGGTGTGATGGCGGTAACTAGTGTGTCGGGGCAATGGTGGTGGACGTAAACAAGGTGACAATGGACTGGTGGTGGTTGTGAGGGTGGGGGTGGTAACAGTTCGGGGTGGTGGTGGTTGTGAATAAGGTGGGTGAAGCGGTGGTGGTTGCGTTGGGGTATTGAGGTGGTTGTTACGGAAATGGCAGTGTTGGTGGTTGGTGCGGCGCCGGTGGTTGGTGCGGCGATGAGTGTCTGAGCCATTGATGAAAATAAAGGTGGAGAGCGCATAAATAATTTAGTTAGATGAGAATTGGCTATGGATCATTAGTAGATGGGAACCAAGTTAGCCCATCACTAAATGGGTAATGTACCCATCTATACCCAACCCGCTAAACCAACACCCAAACCCAATCCACCCCTTCTGCGACCTCCAATTCAACCATTGGTTGAATTTACTCCGTTAACAGCACATTTTTGTTCTGCGTAGATGGTGCATCCCAAACTACTAAATTTACGCTAAAAGCATAATGGCATTTCCTTATGGATACCAAGAAATCTCGTACAGAATCTCAAACAAAAAGGAGAAGGGGACCAAGAAGCCTCTGCAGTAAGTGCATTTTACTGGCAGATAATCGTCACTAGCAGCACAACATTTTTAGCGACAACGGAATGGCAGGAACTCCTTTTCCAGAAAAAAATGATGGATAAACTACAACCCCACCTTAAACAACTCCTATACTGACGGACAACCTCGCGAAAGAGAAAAACAGGAGCAAAACAGTATAAAAGAAGAAAATGCGAATGATCCCACCCAGCGCCACACACCACCCCCAAAATCAATTAGCCACACTGATGCAAACAAGTCATGATTAATTGAAGTTCAATAAGCAAAAAGAATCAAGAGGGTCCTTGGACCTAACTGGATGGCTGTAGGACTGAGTTGGAGTTGTCACGAACATAAAGGAACCACGAGCCACTAGCTTTTTCAGCATACTTTCATATTCAGGCATCTATAACTCCCACAACACTACCTTCTATTGCCAAAAAGGGCTAGCCAAAAGCAAGAGAGACTCGCGCCCAAGCAGAGCATGGAAAAGTGTGAAGGCCCAAGTGTGACTTCTAAAACCAACTATCTAAGACAATAAATATCTGCAAAGCACAAGAAATCGCAAAGCACACCTAAGTATATTGCATTTACTAGAACTGTTTAAAAAGACCAACAAGGTATCCACGGATCTATACGCTCAGTTCACAAAAACAAGGTCAACAGGATCCGAGACTTGAGCGTGATCACCACCCCCATGAAATGTTATTGACAAGGCATTAGCAAACATGTCTTTGCTGCATGTAATTGTACCAACAATATCCACACCAAAAAAGAATCGAGAAAGAAAGCTAACCGATGCATTATGTGGATTTGCAGCCAATGGAATAAAATGGTGACTAATTACTGCTTTATCATGAGGGTACTATGGGACATAACTATTATTAGTATTGTAAGATAACAGAATAAACTTCAAGATAAAGGTCCCTAAATAACATTAAAGTCCCTGCTAAGCTGGCAAATTGTTCAAAAATCATACACCAACACAGATATACCTTACATTTCTGCATAATTATTTAAATGACATTGAAGCTTGTTGAGTACAACAGACTGCCTCCTTCAAGGTGTCTTGGACTTCGGTGGTGAGGGAAGCAACTGAAAGCAAAACAAGTACAAAATTTAAAGCACTGGTAAAAAAACATACATGCCACTTTCATGCGTGGTAAAAATGCATCACTTATTTGGCAATAAATTCTCAGACTAGTTTTAGATACCAAAGAACTTTTCTGCCTTGTATTCCGGCCTATCATGTCAAAATATTTGTACTGAGATTCGTTCTTTTTCTCCATGGAATACATGTTTCTTACTAACGAGAGAGATTAAAAGACAGCAATTTCTTTCGCTTAAGGGAGTATCTCTAAGCACTTCGTTTTCATGTACGGAACAGTAAATGAAATGGAAAAAGGACTTTGAATAGAGAACCGTGGCAAGAAGTTGTAAGCACCTGATAACAAGAGATGAGGGAGCTAACAAATCCAAAGGCTCCTGTTACACGGGGATTGACTTTCTTGGGTGCCAATTGAAGCAGCCCAACAGCAACCACGATATCCATGGCTGCTTTTACCAGGGCTAATGACCTCTCATTTGACTTTTGAAGTTTAACACGGTATTGCTCATTCTGCATTCAAAAACACATCAAAAAAGTAGGAAGATTACGAAAAAGATTGAAGAAATTATTTTGAAGTGCAAGCACAACAACTACCACAACATCTCAGGATATACAAACCTTGTACTTATCAGTATTCTTAAGATCCTTCTCCAACTTCCTCATTGATGCTGAAAGCCTCCCAAGCTCTCCAACCTGGAATCAGGGCATTAGAAACACATTGCACAACTAATTTTATCTTGTAAACTGCTATAGAACAAGTTTTTTAATAACAGTCCACAGCAACACACCTCAACCAAGGTAGTACAGATTGAAGCACCCATCCAACAGAACAAAGAAATCCTTCCAATCAGGTCTGCACGTTCTTTGTTCTATAATAAGACAAACGAATTTCTTAATTTCTTCCCATTAATTTTCCAAGACTAAGATTACAAAAAACAACCAGGGACTAAATGAGAAAATTCTTTCCCGTACCTTGTAAATACCTGTCCTACCGAGCCAAACAATTTGATCCAGAAACAAGAAAGTTGACAATAATGCGTTTTTGGACTGCAACAAGATTTGTGGTTAGAAATTTTGAAATAGTTAGTCTTAGATGAATCATTCAATGAGCAGTTCATTAATATACCTTTCCCAGCAAAACAAGAGGAAGGGGTGTGCCCTGGGGAGTTGGACTAATAAGGCCATGCAGATCATTGACAAACTGCAAAGAGAATGAGCCATAAAATTTGGTCAATAATATAACTTAAAAATGACGTCTCTTAGCAACATCACCAGTTAACTAAAAAGTGGCCAATGACTGGCTATTCATATAGTGATATGAATGAGGAAACAGGGTGCACTATACAGAGTCGGATCTTAGGATTTACGTCCTTGAAACTTGGTTCTACAAATGCTACTCTGGAAAAATAAATCCCCCCAAAAACCACCTCCTCTAAAACAAACGAAACTTTGGAAAGACCACACCATGGTCAACCATAAAGAATGACCCACCTTAAAAAGACGGAAAACTTTCCGCGCCAAGCTGGTTGACTTGTCAACATTTTGGGCTGTGCCAGGCTCTCCATTACTCAAGTATTTTGAACCATACTGGATTGCCCTGCATATCTTGTCCCTGGCTTCGGCTTTGTTTAGATATAAAACCACAAGACCAAGTTCTGCTCTAGCTACATCTAGGGTACTCATAGTTTATCCTGAATGCACCTGCAGCGGTTAACCAACAAACATGCTAACTCCATGTAACATTAAACTAAAAATTTAACCTACCAAGAGTCAGCAGGAGCCAGGACAAAATGAATGTTCAAGCCGGAAGCATATTACAGCTTCAGATATTCATTTATAGTTTTGCAGCAAGCTAGAGTAAAGAGGTTTCCTAAAGCTGCAGACATAGCAATTTGACCCTTTTGAAGATATGTCATGGACTACTGAGTACGTGCTTATTAATATATAGAAACTCATATGAAAAACAAAAGGAAAAAAATACAGGGCATAGAGGAAGATGAAGCCCCAGATCAAAGAGAAGCACCTTAAGAGAGGTCAGTTAAGCCATTTCTACTGTATTAAAAGCAAAGACAAATGTTGCCAACCACAGCAGAGATGAATATACCATTATCTCACTAGAGATGAAAACTAAAATGCAAAAAATTAAGAAACAACTTGCTTAATAAGTGTCTAAAGAAGCTAACCCTCCTCTATAAAGTTGAAGGCATGTCAACATCCTCTTATTCTGCATGGGTAGAACTGCTCTCAAAGGACTCACAGTTTATCCCCCTTTTAAGTGTCAATCACTGATTATCTTTCTACTCGTTTTTAGTTTTTGGTCGCACCATATTCTGCATATCCCCAAAAAAAGGAAAAAAAAAAAGTTTTGGACGCAATTTTCCACAAACTTGCCCTTTCTAGAATTATAAGCCAGTGACTAAATAACTAACTTCCTCCTAGTTTTTCTGTGATTTTTAACCCATCAGTACTAGTAAAAGTGATAAACACCTAGTCTAATATGACGCTCTCGCCACAGTACCTCATTCCCTAACCTCGCACCTACCCCCACTCTTAACCCCAAAACCCACTATACTAGTCAAGCACCCTGCTCCAGAACGTCGCACCAGCAGCTACTCCCACTCACGCTTTGTGCAACCAAGCTTTTTACGCTTATCACCAGGTTGTCCTTGAGGAGTGTAAACAAAATGGAGGCTTGAACACGGTAACTTTCTCTAACAGACTAAAACTATCTTGAGCGTTTTCAGCTCCAGCTTCAACAATATGGAAGGGATATTAAATATTCATAGGGACCAAAGTTATAACGAAAGCTTTAGAGGCAAGGTAATGTGGAGCTGTCAAAAAGAGAAATTATGTAATTGTACTTCATATATTAACAAAGTTAAGCAAAAACACTTGCAGCCAAACTTGCAAAATCCGTATCCATTAGCAACCTTAATTTCTTGCATTTAAAAGTTACTAGCATGAAAGATACGCAGTTGCCGGTTCAGAATTTTCTACTCACCCCCTATGATTGCTATTTGAGTTCAACTATGTTTACATGGTACTAAATCTATGTTCGAAATTCAAAGGAAAATCTGGAGGGAGTAAGAAAATCAGAGAGAGGTAAGCAAAAAAAGAGCAGGGGCATCAATTTATGTAATTACCTAATCACGCAATGAACAAAAATCCACATAACATAAAGCTAAAAAATTACATAAAAACTCGTTTATGTTCATAGTAGTCGATTTATTTGTAAATGCAGGAACAAGAAAGCTACCCAGTTCAACAGGGTCACAAAATAATCAAAAAATAAAAACCAATCAATCAAAGAATTACTCTTTAAGCTTTCAAATAGATCAATAGCAATCAAACTCTAACAAAAAAACAAATAACAGCCACGGGAAAAAAAAGAAAGTAAATAAGATCAGGCGAACATGGGCACTTGGTATCCAACAATCCATACCTGAAGAAAAGATGAATAAGCGAGAGAAGAAAAATGGGGTCCCGAAACACTGTGTGTATTTGTGTGTGTAAAGAGAAAAAGGAGAGATTAATTGAGGGAGAGAGGTAGTACCGGGGGGTGTGCCGGAAGGGAAGGGGATGGGATTGGGATGCGGTGCCTGCCTCGATGTTCACAATAAATTTTCTCCGCACTTAAAAAAAAATTTCAGCAGCGTCAGCTTTGTCTCAATCTTTCATCGATGATATGATAAGGGCTTGTTTGGTCCTCTCTTTCCTCATACATACCAACAAAACAAACTCACTCAAATTCTTTTGTCTATATCAAAAAACTTGAGTGAGTTAATACTAGGGGTGAGCATCAAACCGTTCAAACCGATCCGAACCGCTCAAACCGACCAAACCGAACCAATCCAATCCGAACCGTCCAAAGATTTTAATTGTTTGGTTTCACATTTCTCAAACCGACCTTGGTTCGGTTTGGTTCACGGTTCATATTTTCTAAACCGATTCCAAACCGAACCGAACCGACCTATGATATGTTACTCTACTTTTAGTAACATTCATTGACAATTTCACATATACGGTAGTAAGGAAATCCATATATACAAATCTTGAAAGTTATAAGGAAAAAAAATAATGAGAACACTTATAACACAAAATTTTTGTGACCAATAAATGTTTAATATTTTCTCATTCTTTCTCATACATCGAGGATCACTTATATATCGAATTTAACAAGATTATATGCAATTTAAAAAACATATAACTTGAATTTTTAATCACTGTTAGATCCAATAGTAGTTTGCAAGTGAACAACGTCTTTAAATGAACGCAACCCGATCAAACCGAACCGTTTAATCCGACCAAACCGAACCGTCCAAACCGATGGTGTTTGGTTTGGTTCGGTTTACAATTTTCCAAACCGAGGGGTAACGGTTTGGTTTGCGGTTTGACCCTCAAACCGAACCAAACCGAACCGTGCTCACCCCTAGTTAATACATCACACAGGCTAAATTAATGTGTCGTCCGAAACAGTTTTTATTTTTAATTTTAGAACCTGAAAAAAAAAAACTGACGTTTAGCCGACATTTTTCGTTTTTTTCTTCCTTCAATTTTGCAAACCAGTTTTCAACATGGAATAGTTTTTTAAAACTCAAAAATTGAAATTTTCAGTTCTAGATTTTCTTTTGAGATCTACGATTCCAACTTTTGTTGGAAGCATTTTAATACTCTTCTTCCTTTCATCTTCATCACTAACTCTATCACCACCAAATACCAAAATTACCAACACCGTTAACCACCATAACTACCAACCACCACCACCACCACTGACCAACACTGTTCGCAAGTGGCGGAGCACAAGCATGACCAGGGGGGGCCATGGCACCCACACCCCCACCCACCAAAGTTTGAGATTTTTTTTTGTTGTTTTAAATAATGGGTAATTATGTTTAAAATATTTACTAAAATGTCACTATGTTATAAATGAATGCATTAGAGTTTTAATTTTGTTATGTTTTTACTTTTTGTGACACCGGCCGTCGTAGTCTTTATCTTCCTTGTTTTTTTGTCCATCTTTATTATTTCAAATTCTAAATCTTCAGATTATAAAGAAAATACTAATAGATCAACATTAGTTTTTTTTTTCCTTTTTTTTAGTTTAAATTCTTATAATATGTTATACGTGACTATTGTCATCATACAATTGGTAATCGCACCAGTGATACATATATACAATAAGAGTTATGTTTCTTTCATGCAAAATTAATAGTTTGTTGTACGTTGAATAACTTTATCAGGTTAAATAAATCACTATGAATAGTGATATTATATGATTATTAGTCAAATTGAGTAATCTATTTTGCATCTAACGTATTCAATCGTGACGTAAATTCTTTTATGTTGGCCGTCAAATTTTTTTTATGACTTACCCCCCCCCCGGTTGCACTTCCTGGATCCGCCCCTGACTGTTCGGACATCCAACCCACTAAAAGCGGTCACCACCATCAATCTCCATGAGTCCGAATCCACCATCCTACCGACCACCGGTGTCTCTGCAACAATCATCACCACTGACTAACACTGTCTCTAAACGTGTAGACATTACTTCATTTCATGACTAACTGTTAATACATACTACAAGCTAAACTAACTAATACCGGATATGATTAGCGGAAAAAGGTTGTTAGGGTGCGACAACGATAGGCTACCCTAGACAATTTAAGACAAAAAAAAATTGACTTAAAAGCCGGAATCTAAAACGATTTGTTTCGGCTGATAACTTTAACATTATTTGATCACTTGGCGATTATTAAACTTTGACACTTAATCGAATGCTTGAAAATGTTTTGACACGGGTCCAAGTTAATATGAAATCTTTAAAGATGAAAAACAATGTTAAGCATATGTGAACCTTATTAATGATGCATATTATTAATCTCGCAAACTTATGATACAGATAACACATGAGATCAAGATCGAAATTTTACCAAACAAAAATATGGATATCTTTTACAAGATAATGTAAACCAATAAGCTAGTAAATAGATCTTTAAACGCAGATTTAGGCTTTTTTCGTTTTCAATAAAGATCGAGTCTTTTGTGGCCAAAACCTTTTCTTTTTCATTTCTATCTGTTAGCTAGAGGGTTCTAAATCTATGCTCACACACACAACATAGATAGTAGGAAGTAAAATGGAACAGAAAAGTACCAAGATATGCAAACCACAGACACTACACTCTTGGGCACGGTACCCCGCCACTTACTTGCCGAAAGGAGTCAACCATTACAACTTTAGTGACTCAGTACAACCACCCCAATAGAGTATATTTACAACCAAAACTCTCACAAGTCTCACTCTCATCTTTTCAGTGATACTAAATTGAGAGCTCTTTCTTGAAGATTCTTCGCAGTAAGCTCTTGAACTTGAATGATTCTTCATTGTAGGCCCGAATTGCATAAATTAGAGGATAGATGAGTAGAAATCATGTATAACACTTTGTATTGCCCTCGTGTTTCTACGTCATTCCCTTACTTAGAAATGAACAAAAAGTATGTAAATATAACAAAAGGTCAAACTAGCCGTCAAAGGGGTCAAAACGTTAATTATGTTCACTTAAAATGACGAAGTTTTTTCGCATCTAGCAGATACGGAGTATTTCCTAGTTACAATTAGCTGGGACCAGCTGCAGTCGCACCTTCTAAAGGGACAATGGTAGTAACTCCGGTAGCAACCTCTGGGTCCGGTAGCAACTTTTGATCCCGCACACCCTTTCGTATTTTGACATTTTCTCCCCGTAGATATATTGGATTGATACAGTGTTCAATGCTTTGGAAAGGTGACAAAGAAATCATTCCATGGATATGCGATTTGACCTCTGATTTATCCTAGAGAATTTCATATTAAGCTCTAAAGTTGACCTAAGAATATTCACCTTCATGTTTGGCAACCTTTGTACCAATCCTTTAATAATATCTCTCCAATTTCTGTCATTTGGAGCATTGTAACCATATTTCCAATGATGATCTTCATGCTCATCCCATGTTCACTTGATTCTCCGAGCAGTTCGTCTTTAATTTAGCTCTTAAAGGTTTTCTTGTATCCTCTCTTGCTTTCCTTAAAGGAGTGTGCATGTGATCCTCTTCCAGATTTTCAAGTGCCTTCTTGGCCTTCTATTTTCTTCATCTTGACGTGTTATCCATTGCTTGACGTGGTGTATCGGTCTTTAAACATCTTAAAGCATTCTTTGCAGTTCTCGAAGTCATTGGCTCATGATCTCTGCATTCAAGTATTCTTCATCATCACTCTTGATCATTCTCCTTCATTCTTGGTTAAACGTGTGGTCTGTGGTAATAAGCATTGTATCTATGATAAATAAACTTGGGCCACACATTAGTAACATGATCAATGTGTTGTTATCATCAATACAAGATTAAGCCAAGGTCATAGGAAGTTAGAGCTTACGGTAACGTGGCAAAATGGCAATTCATATTCCTTGAATTCACTCAAGCTTGTTGGTACGGACACATGGGTATAGCTGGAGCAGCTGTGTAGAGCGGTACTTGGAAGTTTCGTTTGGGGATTGCAAGTTCACTGTGGGCTAGGTGTTGCTTGAACTAAAGTATTTCGAAAGGGTGATAGTTGGATATGATGCTTTGGAAGCTATTTCCGCTTGTTCGGATAATAAATCGTTGGACCTCGACAATAACTCGTGTCAAAATCTTAAATTTTTTAAAAGGTTAAAGAGTACCGTTACATTCGCGGCATATTTGGTTTAACAAAATTATTGGCACTTTGTGATCTAAGCTATTTATTATATCAACTTTCAAAGTGTTCAAACCTGATCTCATTATTGGGCAAGTCGGAACCAATGGTCCCACTGCTGTTAGTGCGATACATTTTATAACAGTCTCTCCCCTGGCTCATCCTCTTATTATATCAGCCAATCTTTAGTCCAAGGGTTTCTATTTTTAGAATGCTGATGGTTTCGAAAAAACCGTAACAGTTCAGTTTAAAGTTTGACGGATAGCAATCGATTCAGAAAAACAAATCATACCAAGTTGGTGGGGGCTAGAGACACCCTTGCTGCAACACTGATGTATAACAAAAAATATCTTGAATGATGTCATTTCCATTCAATCCTGGTGGTGCAAGCGCAACTGAATGTAAGACAATCTTTGGAGACTCTCGTGCAAAGTCCTGAAATAAGGAAGAGGCTTTTGGCAGGTTGCTTAGAAGACGGAAGAAGATGAGAACGACCTCAAGCCTAACCTGGAAACTTTAGACCAAACTTTGAACACCCATTACATGTGTAGCCATGTTTGAAAAGTTCCTTTAATTAGGACGGGACACTTTAGATCAGCTGAAAGAAGAATGCAAAACCCACACCCTATTTGTCGCCAAAATGTAAAGAACTGGTTGCCGGTACACATCTTAGCTGCTATAAGTAACGCTATCTTGATCCTCTAGATTGTATTATTAAACTAGCACCACCCATTACCAAAATAACCCGTTCCACCGTGGAGTTCCTATAAAAAAAAGGTTTATTGAGGCACATTCATAACGTTGGGGAACTACTCTCGCCTGAGCACCAGAAAATCCTCGAATCTGTATTATCTATAGGGTGTTGGTTTTTTCTTGCTTGTATCGGGAGTTCCAATACCAAATGACGGGAAAATGGGTGTACCTACTTACTTTCTTCTTTCTAGAGAGATTCGATTAGAAACTATTCCATATTTTCATTTGTGGATGAAGAAACTTCTTAAAGTTCGGGTGACATGACTAACACTTATTAAACCACGATAACATGCCATCCAAAAGTTCAGCAACCCACTTACCAAAAATTTCATACAAACTGTTAAAAAAATTACAAGGATATAATCACGGCCAAACCTTGTTGCAACAGGAAACAAGACGTGTTTGCAAATTGAACTATTGTACAATGTCCGTGTTCTTCTAGGAATTGAGCATGAGATGGTACTTGTCTTTGTTAGAATTTTATACATTGATGAAAAATCGTAGAGCAAGAGATGGATACATGTAGAGAGAGGAAGATACTCTTAATGGCCACATTTGGCCATCCTTAGTGGCTTAATTCAACACCACACATGACACCTATTTACAATTACCTCGGACACTTTTAGAGAACAACTTTTCATCTTCCAACTGTTTCACTTAATGCAAAGACTATATAATTCTCTTTACCTAGACTTTTCTAAATAATCTGAAAATTACAAGTTAATTGAACTTTCCAAGTTCCAACAGTTTTCCCAATCTGAAGCCTAAACTAAGTAAACATGAACTATGACAGAAGATGTTCACCGACTATGAAAGGACAAACACCTAAACGGAGAATATGATGATTCTTCGAAGATTGCAAGCAGGGCACGTTTTAAGCACAAGTAAACACATTACAATTAAGTTTGTGGAGACTTCTGCATAACCTCAAGTTTCTGACCAAACAAGGGGAGTAGAAGGCAAATTTAAAAGAGAAACTTACCATAGAGACCACTTCTCAGATGTGTGCACATTAATACAGACCAAATTAGGCCAAACATCAGATCTAGTCCAAAGTTTATGTTCGCTTGGCAAGATGTATTTCCCAAATCTTTCCAAAGTTGATATGAGTATGGTTTCAGAAAGACCTTTGCCTTCAGCTCAATGCTTTTCTAGTTCTTTAAGTTGCAAGCCATGTGTAAATAACTTTCACAGCGCGAATCCCTTGCCAGATGAACATAATCAATGAGATATTTTGCAAGATTCCCAGCATTGCAGAGGAAAGACACCCAAAATTCTCGTCTTTCCAAAACCCACGCTGAAATTAGAGTTGGAAACTATTCAGAAAAAGAAAAATGAACTAAAGGATAAAGGGTACGCTGCCTCAAAAAGATTCAAAAAATTCTATAGAAGCGGTCGCCATATCTGACCAAGGACTGGTTTTCACGTCACAACAAATCCTCAGCAAGCCATTCGAAGGACAACCCTGCTGGCTGCAGTAACGGATTACCTAAAACGAAAGGAAAATGCAGCATTAGGAGTCTAAATATCTAGCTTGGAAGGAGAGAGAGCAATTTGTTTAAAAACCTTGATGCCCAAAGCATACCCCCATTTTACAGACGCTGGACAAGCTTCCCACTAACGTAAATGCATGCTGAATGCCCGCAGACTGACCATACAAAGAACCTTGAAGGAGCAACGTGAAAATGCGTAGAAACTTTGTTATTAAAAGGAGTGCCACAAAAATAGTAACAGAAAAGACTTGAAGATTAAGCCTTAGAAATATCTAATAGATTTGCAAGCCTGTGCATTCCAGTTACTTCGTTTCATACAGACAATGAAACAACGAAGAAGATTTAAAGTACACCTAATAATACATAAGGCACATGGTTTTTCTCCTATTTCCTGCTGAACAAGCTTCTCAATTTCCCTCTTTCCAACCGCTCGAGTAGCTTCTTTGCACCT
The DNA here is from genome assembly GCA_033065855.1 of Escallonia rubra. Taxonomy (NCBI): domain Eukaryota; kingdom Viridiplantae; phylum Streptophyta; class Magnoliopsida; order Escalloniales; family Escalloniaceae; genus Escallonia; species Escallonia rubra. Next base: position 503,007 of record JAVXUO010001279.1, read on the forward strand.
GGGATGTCCATTTCAGTAAGTTTCTTGAGATACCCAATTGCTCCGTACGATATCATCAGCTTCTTACACTTCTTGCTCGTCGAGAGTGCGGCAAGGCTAGAAACTGCATACTTTTTAGCCGTGTTCTGAGGACTTGGGTCAAGCAACTGGACCAAGTTTGGCACACTTTTATCGTTCCTTTTAACCTCTCGGCAATTTTGAGATAGGGTCATCAAGCTCGAAATTGCTTGTGCTGCCACCTCTCTAGCTCCATTTGCTTTGGCCTCAAGCATCTTGACGAGCAGAGGAATGCATCCCGCTTCCCCCACTAGCTTTTTTGTTTCTGTGGAGCTGCAAATTCGACAAATTGCTGATGCAGCAGCTTGTTGTGCCCCCAAAGATCCAGACTTTAGTACATGAACCAACCTCGGAAGGAGACCAAGCGAAACAAAACTTTCAGCAGAAACCGAGCCAACCAAATTCCTTAAAGCTCCAACTGCAGATTCTTGGGGCAATGGACCATCCAGGTAAGCCAAAAGGCTTCGGATCCCACCTTCTGAAACAACTGACCTACGAAGATCGTCGTTGCTTGAAGTGAGATGTTGCAAGCATTCAGCTGCATACTCTTTAGATCCCAATAAAATCCCACAATCAAGAAGATTGATCATAACCTTTACAATCCCTTCCTCGGAAAGAGTTTGTCGCACCTCTGGAACAGCAGAAATATTTTTCAAAGTACAAGCAGCAGCAGCCTGCGAAACAGAATCAGCAATTCGACACATCTCAATCAGAGGCCGGACTCCCCCGTGCCCTACGATCGAACGGGCCGTTTCTACCGACATTGACAACCTTTGGAGAGAAATTGTAGCTTTTTCTTTACCCACTGCACTACCAGACTCAACAAGCCTTATAAGAGGTGGAAGAACACCTTCTGATACAAGCCAATTCTCACAACTCCCAGACTCTGCAAGTGAACAGATAACAGTTACAGTCTTTTCTCTGATTCGCGGGGAAGTTGCAGTTAGCAGCTGAACTAAAGCTGCGATATTGCTTCGACCCAAAACAACCAAAACATTCTTTTCGTCCTCTTTCATGAGCTCAACAAGGGCGTCAAGAGCTCTGTGCTTAGCCTCCAAGTGCCCAATCTGAAGCCTGGCAAGCAATTCCCTAGTATTGCTATGCGTAGCAGCCTCCGGTTCGGATGAAGAACTAGCCACAGCTGAAGGAAATGTAACCTGACCAAGCACACCAGTTTTGATCAACAGCCCACAATCTCGCAAATTCAAATCCAATTTCCCTGCTAAAGCATCGAGATCACTTTGCATCCGAAGTTTCCCCTCGTACTTCTCTTTAACACATATCTCTGACAATTCTATTGCTTCATTTAATGTCTTTGAAACTGCCTGCAATTGCTCCTTACAAAGTGCATTCTTTGCAAAGCAAGGATGGCTCGACAAATCCGACAAACGTGATGGGATCTGCTCCAATTTTGAAATTATCATCTTCCACCTACCAGGAAACCCCTTAACCTCCCTAGCCTTCTTGAGTGCAACAGGAACAAGCTCCTGGGCACGTAATAGCCATTCTTCGACTGACTGGCTATCGACCACAACATCATTATGTCCACTATCTTCTACCATGATTTAATACAGGTGCCAATCAACCCGATGACTCAGTTTGTGAAAACTGAAAAGTCAGAGAAACAAAACCATTAGACTAATGACTAGACGAGAAAAGCAATCGAAGATGGGATACTTTCGCAAAAAAATCACTACGTACGAATCAGATAAGCTAACAGGGATCAAGAATGGGAATTAAGAGACTGAAGATGAAATCTTTACCGACAAAATAAATTGGATGAGTGACAATCTCTAGTTCTTGGCAAGACTTGGAGAAACCAATTCAATAAGAGACCCAGATAAGGAGGTAAATGACAGATGGTACGAACTTTGTCATGTAAAATTTTAAAGCTTGGGAGCAGGTGTAATCATCAAAAATCAATATTGTGTCATGAGAACTATAATAAATGAAGAGGGGCCAAGATTGGGAGCTTCGGGAATCTTGTATGATCGCATATTGCTAATTTACTTAAAATGAGAGCCGACAAGCAATTACTAGGTACCTAATGATGCCCCACGAGTCCACTCAGAAAAGCTTTTGCAAGTGATCATCAAAATCCAATGAACATGTAGACAAATTAGAGGTTCCCTTTTTTTCTTCTTTATCAACAGCTGATGAAAGTGAAAGATGGAACTTGGCACAGCTAAGACACAGCCGGCCAATTAATAAGGTAGGCAAATTGCTACAAAAACAAAGAATTTGAAAGGCAATCCAATAAAGTGATCTAATCTACAACTTTACTTTTCCAAATACTCTGCCAATTTAAATTGGCCAAGATTGCTAAATTATGGCTGTTACGCTATTTCTATCCCCATGGATGTGGAAACTAGAAGTGCATAGGGGATAGGCCATGAATAGGGAAAGAGACTTTGCTTTGAAGAGAAGATAGGAGTCTCTATCTACAGTTGTATATACAAAGAGTGTATTAAAATTTATGATGAAATGGGGCCAAGAGCTAACAAAAATGTAAAGAAAAAATTTGGTACACCAAATACATAAAGATATGTTACCTTACCTCAGATTTATCTTGCTCTCATTATCATTTCAAAGTCTCCACCACAGAAAAGTTGCATCACAAAAGTTCTGCAAGAAGGAAACAAAGAGAGATCATACTAGTAATACGATAAGAATAGACTAAAATCTCTACCTGCCCTGATTGGAAGGGAAGGAACAAAACCCTTTTCCAAGTATAAAGAACTAAACAAAAAGGAGAAGAAAAAGGAGAAAATAAAAAAAGAAAGATGTAAAAAACCCTTTTTTTCCCTGTAGGTTGGCTGAAAACCCAAAATCAAATTTAAAGAACCAACCTTTATGACTCAGAAACCAGATACTTATCCCTTTTCTTTACAGATAGCAATCCACAATAGCGTGATCTCCAACTCTCTCCCTCTCTCTCTCTCTGAAAGAAGAGGAACCCAGAATTACTTAGAAGAAACGAAGTCTACCCAGAAGACTTTTAGTTCAAATCTCTCTCTCTCTCCCAAAATCACAACGCAGAAATTCTTCCCAAGAATGTAAAGAACCCAAGTGAGCTGACCTTCAGATAAAAACAATCTTGTTACTCCCACCCCGAAAATAGCATTTGCAAGTACCAGAAAAGATGCTAAGCTGCCTGATGGGAAAGAGACACAAAACGGTCGAAAGATCAGAAGAGGGTTTGTACTTGTATGCGTTTGAAATTGAAAAAACCCAGCACTGAAAGTACTCGAGCTTTAACACTACAGGACAGAAGAAAGAAAGACGAACAATCGCATTCAAAGAACAGACTTTCTAATTTCAAAGTTCAAACCCCTCTCTCTCTCTCTCTCTCTCACACACACACACACATAAGAAGGCAATGTCAGAACTTGCTGGGTAGTCGCCTTGATTCTCCCTATGTGTGTAGTAATTATATAATGCAACATGTGTGTGTAAGAATCTCAGTGTGTGTGTGTGTGTGTTTCTAGAGAGAGGGGCAGGGTGGGGTTCGGACAAGGGGTGTTAAATGTCGAGCAGGACGTGAGATCGGACGGTGGTTATTAGGGGGATGCAAGAGTGAATCTGGCCGTTGGGATTGGTTGAAATTTGAAATTGCTGTTTTTTTCAAACAAAAAAAGAAAAAGAAAAGGAAAGTTCTGCATTACCGAGGAGCTGGAATTGGTGGCTGATGCCACGTGTGAAATGGGGACGTTCCACTTGGATATGGAAAGTTGAACTCCTAGTTGGCATGCACCACGTGTGGGCGGTGGTGTATGCACTTTTGAAAGTAGATTTTTTTTTCCTTGGATTTTTTATTTTATTTTACTTGTGAAATTTTATGACATGACCTAAGTTCCGTTTGACAACACTTTCAGTTTTGATTTTCTACTTCCAAAAAAATCAGTTTAATATTTTTTTTTCGCAAAAACAAGTGAGTGTTTGATTAGCCAGTTTTTATTTTTGTTTGATTACCCAGTTTTTATTTTGAGTTTTTTCTTTGGTGGTGGTTTGCGCTGGCAGTGGTGGGGCGTGGCGATGGCCGACGGTGGTGGTGGCCGGCTGCCGGCGGTGGCTGGTGGCCGCCGGCGATGGACAGTGGTTGCCGGCGGTGGGAGGGTGGTGGTGGTCTCAAAATAAAAACCAAAACTGGAAACCGAAACTCAATTTTGGAGTTTTAAAAAACAACCCTGGTTTAAAAACTGGTTTTTTAAACTGAAGAAAAAAAAAACAAAAACTATCTGCCAAACGCATGTATTTTTTTCAGTTTACAAAACTGGAAAAAAAAAACTCTGTCATACGGGGCTTAAATTTCTTGGGCTGTTTATGGACGGTGTGGGGTCGAACTAGTTTTATAAGATAGGATAAAAACTTGAACGTCAGTTGACAATTAGGGCTGCAATCTTAAATTGAGTTTTACGGGTTTAATCAACTAAAAAAATAGAATTTTTTTTATCTAATTCAACTCATTTAATTATTAAAAAAAATAGGTTAGAATGTGTTGAGCTCATAATGAATTATCTTGGGTTAGACTTTTGAAACCTATTTTAATAAAAACACATATTTTGTAACCATTATTGTCTATCGTCGCACCGACATCCACAGCTGGCAGCCTCAACCACTGTCGGCAACAGCCACCTCTTCCGACCGTCGTGACATCCCACATCCACCACCAGTCACTGCCTGCCTCCATCGCTGCGGCGACACCACCGCCACTGCTGCCGGCAGCCGGTCGCTAGCAGCCACCGCTGACCACCACCACTCCATTTCTTTTGGTGTGTGTGTGTGTGTGTGTGTATATATATATATATATATATATATATAGCTGATCTGTTGAGAGGGCTAGCAAAATAGGAGATCTTGCAAACGCGATCTAGCTGTTCACGACCGATCTGTGGACGGTTCAGATCTTTTTTTTACTTTTTTTTAGCACGTCCGCTATATTATGTAGCGGACGATTTTTTGACAAAAATACCCTCCGACTTAAAAATAGCCCATCCGATATATTATGTAGCGGACAAAATTTTCTGACATTTTTTTTTCTCTCTCTCATTAATACTCTGACTTTCTCTCTCTCTCCCCCTTTCTCTCATCCACTACATTATGTAGCGGACAAGTTTTTAGAATTCTTGGCTCTTTTTACAGATCCAAACAACAAGACCAAACACACCGGCACCATGGCTTTGGCCGTCATTTATTCCCTCTGGCGGGACATGCCCAAAAGGGACGACCCAAATGACGAGAATCACCTCGTTCCGTTTCGAGACATCCCCAGTTCCCCGATTTACCCTTGGTGGCAGCTCTCTCCTATTTACCGGAGTTACCTAAAAGGAGACCCAGTTTCGAAATTCATCAAAGACGGGTTCCGGGCCGACATGGCGCGTTGGGGACTCGTGATCAACTCGTTCGACGAGTTAGAACGGGTTTATTTGGAGTATCTTATGAAGCAGCTGGGAAACGATCGGGTCTGGGCGGTTGGACCTTTGCACCCTCCTGATGACGAAGATCGGTCAAAGCCATCGGAGAGAGGTGGGTCCAGCTCCGTTTTGGCCAATAAGATCTTCTCATGACTTGACACGTGTGGGGATCAGTCGGTGGTATACGTGTGCTTTGGGAGTCGAGCAGTGTTGACTAACCATCAGATGCAGGAGCTAGCTTTCGGGTTGGAAAAGAGTGGGGGCAGGTTCATCTGGAGGAGCTGGCGATTTCAGTCTTGTGATTAAGAGTTCGTCGCGGCCGCAGAAGAAGGCGACGACGCACCACCGTAGGACGGGGCAACGCAAGACGAAGCCGTGGGATGTCCGCCGCGGGCCCCCAATACTGTCATCGAAGATTCCTCTCCTCCGATGCCTCTCTCTGCCATGACAGCAGATCTGCCATCTTCAGAGAATGGGTACGAGGGAGAGGGAGAAGATGAAGAGGACAAGAGACGAGTAAGAGAGAGAAAATGAAAAGAGTTATCTCTTTTCCAGATCTGACACGTCTTTTCAGAAAATTAATATTCATCCGCTACATAATGTAACGGATGAAAGGAGAGAGAAAAAAAATGTCAGAGCATTAATGAGAGAAAGAGAAAAAAAAATGTCAGAAAAGTCTGTCCGCTACATTATGTAGCGAATAGGCTCGGAGGGTATTTTTGTAAAAAAATCGTCCGCTACATAATATAGCGGACGAGCTGAAAAAAAACGTAAAAAAAAGATTTGAACCGTCCACAAATCGTGCGTGGACGGCCAAATCGCGTTTGCAAGATCTCCTATTTTGCTAGCGCTCTCAACGGATCAGCTCCCACATATATATATATATATAATATATATATATATATATATATATATTCTTCGTTTTCGTCAACGCGTTGAAATCCAAATAGACTAATCCAACCTAACCCAATTAATTCACTTTTCACTGGGTTAAAGCTCGTAGGATTTTTAAAGCACATGAACTTCTTCGGGTTGGATACAAACTCAACCCAACACACCCAAGTTGCACCCCTAAGGACAATATAGCCCTAATAGGAGCTTTGGACTCAACCCAACTTAGCTCAAGTCAAAAAGTTTTTATCATTTCGAGCCTTTTTAGTAATTTTGCAATCCATGAAGTGTTGGAAGCTATGATAAAATGTTAAAATTTCTGCTTCAAAAAAATTATATGATTGTACTTAATTAAAGAGAGCGATGAAATAAAACCAACATAGTTTGAATCGGCTCATCAGAACAGATGAAGTTAATATGTTGGTTTGAAGTTCAATAACAAAATTTTTCACAAAAACGCAAACGTACCTGACTCTTCAAGATGTGGCCAAAAAAAGCTGTTAGAATTGTTTTTATGAAAGTAGTAGTCTAGTATAGTGTCGTGACTCCATGGTGCAATTTTTCTATCATCTAATCAAAGCCTCTCAACGTTAAATTCTTTGATCAGCTTAGATCTGAACAATTTCTCTATAGCTTTCCTTTGTTCTTGCCTACAATGTATAAAAGGATCCTATATTTTATTCAATTTGACTAAGGTTGGCCTGACTCTGGTGCTTACAATCTTACCCAACCCTAGTTTTACTTTATAAGCTACAGTTGCGTTACAACTTGTCAATGGATGGATTCGATCCAAATGAAATACATAAGATCCGATCTAAATCCAAAAGGGATTCACCCCATATTGATATAATAGTAAATGGATCGCATTGGATTAGATCCATAATGAATTTGATCCAAACTACCTATGGTTTACAAAATTACTTTGACCTTGACATATTTTCACCTATAAAATTTCATAAAAAGTTTGAATATACCCTTCAACTTTGAGGTCTAACCCTTGCATGTTAACAAAACTATAATCCTTACCCTATAATAAATTCAAAAAGTTTTATCTAAGTCCCTAAAAATCGGCATAATTTTTTTCACTCATAATTGACAAAACTTTCTCATCCGTAGAAAGCTAGTTTGCTGAAGCATAAGTTTAGGAATAAATTGTCCCCTGTAATATACATATTTGAGTTAATTATGCGGTTGACCACTATACTGTTAGGCAAATTTCAATTTGACCACTGAACTTTGATTTGTGTCAAAGTGACCACTGGACTCTTTAATTTGTTCAATTAAGTCATTCTGTTAGATTCAGTTAACAAAAGGTCCGTTAAATCATTTAATTTAGGGGCAAATCCGTCAATCTCTATTCTTTTTTTTCTTCCTCTTCTTCTTCCTCCTCCTCCTCCTCCTCTTCTTTTTCATTCCGGCGCAACCTCCATTTCCTCTGAAGATTGTCTTCTGGTTCCCGTTGGCGGATCTCTTCAACCTCCCTTCAATCTGAGTCAAACTCAAACACATTGCTGAATCGCAACCCAAATCTGAAGTCAAACCACGTTTGACCGCACGAAAGGAGTTTGGTGAGAGAGATGTCGTCGGAGATTGAGGAGGTCGAGCCGATCGATGGGGATTCCTCCTCCGCCACGGCGGGGTGACTGTTGGCGGGAGTGTGGTGGCCCATCGGCGACAGATCTGGTGGCTTTTTACGGTAGGAGTGTGGTGGCTGTCGGTGGGAGTGTAGTGGCCCATCGGTAACATATCTGGTGGCTTTGGGCACCGGTGTTCTGGTCGTTAGTTATTAGGTCGGTATTGGTGCTGGCGGTGGTGTTGACCAACCAACCGAATCGTTAGTCGGCGTTGGTGTTGCGGTGGGCGGTTGGTGGCTGTTCCGTGGTGGCGGGGTGGAACAGTGGTCGTTGTAGTGACGGCAGTTGGTCGATGGTCGTCACTTCATGTCAATTGGAGTGGGATTGGCCGGTGATCCACGACTAACCAGCGACGATGAAGGAGGCGGTGTAGAAAAGAGTCCATCGGAATTTCACCGACATGGAATAAGAAATGAGAAAGAAGAAGAAGAAGAAGAGGGGGAGGAGGAAGAGAGAGAAAAAAAATTATTGAGTGACGGATTTGCCCCTAAATTAAAGGACTTAGCGGACTTAGATTTGACGGAACCTAACAGAGTGACTTAATTGAGAGCAATTGAAGAGTCCAGTGGTCACTTTGACACAAATCAAAGTTCAGTGGTCAAAGTGAAATTTGCCTAATAGTACAGTGGTCAACCGCGTAATTAACTCTACATATTTTTGCAGTTCACTCCCCTTAATTATAACTTTTGCTATAATGTCCCATGTGATTGACAAAACCGTTGCAAACGACTCCAAAATGCAACGCCCGTCTAATTTTGGGCGTTAACAATGTAAGTGCGCAGCACATGCACTTTGTTCACTGGAATATTGGTTCATTCACTTAAATTTTTTCCATTATACTCTAGTCAAAACTCAAAGTAGCTGACCAAGACTCACAGCATACACTATCCACACATCGCACACACACATATTAACACAGGTCCCTGCTATCGCGGGGGATTGGATGAGCCCATTGCACTACCGCCAGTCCACCATTGCCAACACCCATCTGCCCATACACCGCCCACACCCATCCACCCACACACACGACATTGCACTCACCTTGTACGACCCACACGCATCCATCCACACAGGTCCCCATCGCCTCTACAGACATTCAATCTTTTTACTGCCTCTGGACACAATGAAAGCAAATTTTCAGATCCCAAATTTATTACAAACCCACCCAATTTAATCAAACCCCCCAGCTGAACCAACGTGAAAGATTTGAAACATCTAATTAGCTCGTTAGTTCACCCTTAAAGTGAAAACCACAGGAAGAATCTACCAAGAACGAGGTTGAAACTTGGGCTATATTAGTTTTCTTCCATTGTTTGACATGGGATAGTATTCAATTTTTCCTTTTTGCTCTAATTTCACTGAAGTGGTTTTGTTTGGCGATGATGTGAAAATGATGAGATTTGATATCTTTGCACCATTATGCTTGTTGGATCGTAAAATCACTTGTAAACAACCGATGGCTTGTCATTCTTTCCCTCGCAATAATTGCTCCACTAATGAAGACATTCCTAACTGATTTGAAATAGAAATGTTAGGAACCACTAGTAACATTATGAATTTTCGGATTGCTTCACCCAGACATTAAAGTTGGTATTAATCTGTAAACATAATTCATAGTGGGTAGTGGTAGTGGTGGTTATTTGTGGGTAAGGGTGGTTATCAATGGTGGTCGGCAATGGGTAGTGTTGGTGGTGGTGATTAGTAGTGGTGGTGGTGATTATACCAAAATGCCCATAAAAAAAGAGCACGTGGTGTACACGTGCGTATAGACGGACATTGCATTTTGGAGTTGTTTGCAATGCTTTTGTAATTATAGGAGACATTATAATAAAAGTTGCAATTACATGTAGTTAACTGCAAAAACGTGTATATTACAGGGGACAATTCTGTATTTAACCTTATTTCTTTTTATGTTTGACTTCCAAAGAGTGACACAAATTATGCAACAAAGGGAAAGAGAGAGGGGGGAGAGAGGGGGGGAGGGAGAGAGATTGTGTGTGTGGTTTTGCATGTGTATTTTTGCTGTGTATTTGCGCGTTTGAGATAGAAAGAGTTTGTGCACCTTTGGAATCCATCCACATGTTTAGTGGTTAGACCTGATCTTATTATATTTTCTTAGTCGTCCCATTAAATTCAATCCATTAACAAGTTTAGGTTAGGTCGGGCTGGGATAGGTTACGTTTTAACTCAACCTGAATATAATATTGTATTGTGCAGGGTCGAAGGGTAAACAATCCATCGACATGCCTATTTATGGGATTCACAGGCAAATCCATAATATAATTCTGTTAATAAGCAACTAAGATGATTGTTAAGTGGCGAATGCTTTTTTTCTTCAGTGCAAGTTCACAGGTTTGAAAGGTGTGTGCGCATGTGTTGTTTGGGGGGGGTTTATGGAATGAGGGAGGAAGAGTGCTCCCCATATGGTGTAGCCCATATAACAATAGGCCATTTTCTTTTCTTTTTTTACTTGTGCTCGAAAAGAGGTTATGCATCCCTTAACGTTTTTGAATGTTTAACCACCGAAGTTTGCCAATTTATGAACTTTAGGTTCGTCATTGTATAACTTCAGTGTTATACGTATGATCCGAGATGTTCAACCAAATTTTAAGGCTAAGAAAAAGCCATGTATCATGAAAAAAAATTATAATAAGGTTAATAAGCTATTCAGCACACCAATAGAGTAATACCGGACAACGTGAAGAAATTACTTAAGTTGAATTTATGCAACCCACCCCTTGATAAAAATGACGACATCATTCCGAAAATGATTCTCGCCGGAATGCGGTAATATGGTGTCAGCTGCAAAAATTAGTGAAAATTTTGGTGCATGATATTGCAAAACAATTTTGTGGTGCTAGGCAGTAGCTATTGTGAATGAATTTGGTGGCATTTAGAGCAATTACCCGATTTATTCGACCTTAACAAACCTCATGACTATATCAATTTATTCAAAGAAGTTCTTGGAAGGCCTAAAAGCCACTAGTATAATCTACCTATGGGTCAACACCTAACCACCATACTATTCTTTGGTGCTATATAAAAACCAAGAACCAAGCTTTGACAATCCCGAAGTTCTAAAGTTTTACATTCCCAAGCTTAGCCACAAATTAATTGAAATGAATTTCTTAAACAATTGAGACTCTCTCTAAGAAAAAGATGCATACAATTAAAGCTCTAATCTATAGAGGTATGAGAGAGTTGATGATTTCAAGAAAGCTCACTTTCAATTAGGAATTGCTCACTAAGATTCTCTCTTTACTGAAGGGAAGCTTAGAATGTGGTTCATTATCAGCCAAATCACAATTGTAGGTTGGAATTGAGATATAACCATCATTTGAAGATAAGGTATGAATTTTAGCAAAACAAACTGTTATTTTCAAACCAAGAGTTTATAGTCGACTTTAATGCAATGCAGTCGACTTAATTACTATTCTAGTCGACTACAATGATTTTCTGAAGAAAATCACCCTTTCTCTTTTGGGCATAACATTAAAAAGTCAGACGAAGGGGAAGTTTTTGAGTTGAAAAAGCTAATGAAAATCTTTATGAACAAAAAAAAAAAAAATAGCTCCAAAGTTGATCCAATTTCTACAAACACACATGTTTGAAAGAGTATAAATTTGCATGCAATGTGCAAGGTGTCTTAAGGTAGTTCTAAGCCATAGTCATTAAATCAAGCATCAAATCAAGACTTGTTACATAATAGTAAAGAACAATCACAGTTGAAAGTAATTTAACCTATGCATTCTTTATTGTTGTTTGACATTTGATTTGATGAAACTTTCTTAGTATCTCCACTATAACTTTGAAGTCCTTTGACTTAATTCATCATATCCAATTTCTAACGTGCACCTTCATGAGTGTGTATGTATATACCTACCAAGTATCCATTAGAACATAACAAATGTGTTGTTATCACCAAAAATATATGTAAGCCTAGATTATCCAACCCAAGGGCGGAACCACGCTTGTACGAGGGGGTCCTGTAGCCCCCCCTCAGATTTTGAAAAAAATAATACATACATATATATATATATATATATATATATATATATAGTGTTTTTTTTTTTTTTTTCAACTTTAAATTTCTTTCTCTCTCTCTCTCATCCTCCTCTCTCGGCCGGCTCTCACAGTCACCAGACACGGGACACCGACTCATCGGCCACCGCGGCACGGCGGCACCTCTCCAGCTCTCCTCCTCTCTCGGCTCTCTCAGTCACCGCGGCACCACACAAAGGCCACGGGCCACCGGTCATCGGCTCGGCACTCGGTAGCCTCGGCTCATCGCCGTAAGGTAACGCACTGCACTTACGCCGGTCGGCGGTCGCCGTGGCGTCAAGTGAAGCTCGCACGCCGTGACGCCGGCATCTCTCCTCCTCTCTCAGCTCTCTCAGCCACCGCGGCTCGCCGCACTGCCCGCTTGAAATAGTTAAATTGCATATCTGACTTTGAGTTTCAGTCACCGACGACATTGCAACAACGACGCCGTTCTGATTTCTGAGGACTGAGGTTAGTGTGCATTTTGAACAATTTCTTTTGCTATTGAGAATTGATTATTTGATTAATAATTTTAGGTTGTTAGTTGTGTATTTGATAATTTAGATTATTAATTGATGCTTTATGGATGTTAATTGTACTTAGATTTGAGATTGTTGATGGAGGATGGGACCCAATTGGATTTTTATCCCATTTGAGCATTGATTATTTGATTGATAATTTTAGGTTGTGTTAATTGTGCATTTAAAAATTGAGATTATTTTCATGCTGATTATATGTTGTTAATTGTGCATTGAGCATTTGAGAATTGAGATGGTTGATGGAGGATGGAGGATGGGACCCAATTGGATTGAGATGTCGATATATTTTTAGCCCCCCCGGGATGAAATCCTCGTTCCGCCACTGATCCAACCATATGACTAACATCTACGCGTGCTCATAAAGACACATCTGAGAACTTGGATATGCAGAATAGAATCAAGGGAATTTAAAGTTATATGTTGGACACGCTAAGAAGATCCATCAAGTCAAATGTTAAATAGCAATAGAAAATGCATAAGTTAAGTCACTTCAACTATAACTATTCTTTATTCTTATATAATTAGTCTTTGTTTGATGTTTGGATTAGAATAACCTAATAACACCTCGTGCATTCCATAGGCTTTCAAAAATTTCTAAAATTTGGGACCTTCAAGTAAACTCAAATTTTTTCATAGATGTTTTTGAGATAATCTTTTCACATTTCAATTTTTTTCTCATTATCTTTTTACAACACAAAAAAGGACCCCTGAAATCGATTTCTAGAGATAATTGTGCCTAAAATAAAAAAAAACTTTACGGTCTTCTATATTCAAATACACTTAACAATATTGACATGTAGTGTCCCTTCAAAATTAGGATACAGTCGATGACAAGTTTCTAAATTTGAAAATAACAGCTAGTTTTGTGAGATTATGTTTAACCTTTCTATCCAACCTATAAGAATGATTTGGGACTTCACCATACAACATTGAAACTAAAGAGGGCATCTTTGTTAATAATTATCAGATTGAAAGTGAGCATTCTTGAAGTCATCAATCTTATCATCTCTCTATTATCTAGAGCTTAATTTGTACTCATTTTCTTTCAAAAGATTTTCATTGTACACAAATTGATCATTATAAAAGGTGACTACAACAAGGCTTTAGATTGTTAAGTCTTAGGAGATTTTTGGATTCGAGGCTTGCTTGAAAAAGATCATATACTGATTTTTACTAACCTATAACTTTCTCTCTACTAAAACCTCTCTTTAACACCCAACTTATTTCTCCGCCATAACCACCGTCGGCTTTCCCGGTGCGTGGTGAGTTTAAGTTTTTGGCTTTATGAGGTTTCTGTATGGTGTGTCAGATCTAGGGGTCGATTGGGTTTTTTTAGTGCCTTAAGGCTTTTGATGGTTGCAGTTATGGGGTAAGGGTTAGACTCTTTCTTGCTGTGATCAGGGTTGGATTCAAGGGTTACGAGTGGTAGCTGAAGGTCGATGGTTCATGACTGCTAGTCTTCTCAAATGATGGGTCTATGGTCTGATTCGGTTGCCATCACCTTGATTTTTATGTTTGAGAGTGTGGCGCACTGCTTCGAAAAAAAATCCTCGAAAAAAGGAGGATTTCAGGTGTCGCCTTCTTATTTAATAAGGGGAAAAATTAAAAAATGACTCAAAGGTGTCGAAGAAGGACGACTGATCTATTGAAACCATAAGAAGGGTCCGGGGACTAAGTTACGCAACAGGAAGGTGTAAGGCACCCACCGCGCCCTTTTGGTATCTACTTTATTTCTAGTGATTAATGGCCTAAAAAACACATAGCTGTAAAATATGACAAAATCAACCCTAAGTTAACTTTTATGTTTTTTGCTTGAACTCGACAACTGGGGTCAAGTGGCCTATGTATCCGATCGAACTAATCAGAATCAAAACCATTGTAGTTCGACACTGGTCCTACGAGAGGTAGTCTACAATTTGGGACTTGGACTTAGACAAAGAAAATGAAAATAACTTTTTACTGCTTTGAAATGAAATGTGATTAAGGGGAAGGGATGAAAATCTATATGACTTCGACCATGTGAAAGCTTAATAAAAGTTACCTCGAGATGTAGCCTGCCTTGACGATTCGGAAATGCTCACCGTTGGATCCACGTGCAAAGAACAAACTGACGTCTTTTAGAGTGATTTTGATGGCTAAGATTCTCTAGAGAGGTTGGACATCGCTTCATGAGGAAATGGTGTATAAACTCTAAAGAGAATAAGCTTAGGAAATTGACTTAATGTCTGCCCCTCAAATGGAGGCCAAGACCCTTTTTTATAGTGTTCAGGGTCCCAGAATCTGATAAGATTGGCAATGTCAATTTGCATGATTGGAGATAAGTTAGAATAAGTGATAAACTCGCAGATTGACAAAAGTTAACTAACCGGCTGTATACTCGAAACCGGCCAGTTCACCCCATTTGTTAAAAAAAAAAAAAATCGAATTTCAGGACATTAGCTTACCATAATTTTGGTAATTATCTCTAAAATCACAAATGAGATGTACCAGATTTGGGATAAGTCATTTTTTAACCATAAAATAAATTGATTTGATCTTTATATCAAGGATAGTTATGGAATATTTTTCCCAAAATCATCTAGACAAATTACATCATTTAAGATAATCTAGACCATAGACCGGACTTAACTATATGGATTGGATTAATTAAATAAAATTGGACTAATCAAACAATTAAACTACATTATTAAGCCCGAACTCAATAATGCCTTTTAATATATAATGAAGTCCATTTTTTAATTAATTAAAAATGCCTTTAAAAATAAGGTGTCTACAATGAGTGTGGTATGTGTGGTGGTAGTTCACGGTGGTTGGCGCAAGATTCTAGTGGGGATGATGGTCAGATGGCTTGATGGTCCAAGTAGAGGATTTCTCCTGCTATGTCTCCCTCTCTCTTCTCTTCCCCTTACCATCTTAGTTAGGTTTCCCGTCCTACTCTATTGCCTCAATTCCCCCTCATCCAATGCCAAGGAAAAACAAGTGGGATAGTAAGACCATCCCAAATTGACCCATGATGAACTATAATTTTACTCCACAAAACCTTAGATAATAGGGGCGGCAAGTAAATATGTTTCAAATGTGCAGAATGCATAAACTATGAACTCAGCATGGATGGACCTCCGCCGTTGCAAAAATGACCAGTCACTAATAAGGATTCCAGCCACTACCCTTGAGTATTTCGGCCACCTCCAGTAGTGAGATACATGCCAATTATTTATACACGTTATTTCCATGGAGATAATCTGACCGACGCTTCCATGGTCAGATTATTTTAGACATAATGTATATGGTAAATAGAATAGATCACATGGATATAAGGAAGTCCAAAAAGATTTGGCAAAATCAAAGCTCAAACCTTTAATTCGCCACCAAAGATATGAAAAAAGGAAGAATGAACTCAAGTCGCCACGATCTCTACCGCTGTGGAAGCTCTGAGATCTCCTCGCATTGGATGACAACCACAGACTAAGACTAAAATATATATATATCTACCTACGTTGGAGACTGGAGATCGCCCCATGCCCGCCAACGCATGGTGGGGTAGCTAAAAGGGCGCTGCTTGGGAGTTAGACGTATAGATGAAAGAGTGGTTTAAAAAAGAGAGAGTAAAAGTTGGGTTGGGCGTCGTGGACTGCGTAGTTAGCTTGTGCAAACTTATTATTTAATAATTTTTTTTTTTTTTTGTATAACAAGGTGAAGTACATAGATAGGGTGAAGATCAACCAAGAGTTTGGCCTTAAGGCCTTTCAGACCAAGGGAGATTCCTGGGATGGGGAAGTAAAGTACCTAATACATAATACACAGGGAAAAATCCATGGTAATCTAGGTGTCCTAGGGTGAGAGAGTATGATCAACAGCCGGGTGTGGTGGCAAGAAGCCAGTCCTGTTGTATCAGTGTTCTGGCATTACACAAAATTTTCTAAGACACATGCCTCTCGTTTCTTAAAGAATGGAATATGTACGAAAGCAACTATGTAAGAGTTGTGATCTAGTAGTGCTGTAGAATCACCAATAGTATCGCTCCCTATCAACTGTGGTAAAAGCATGAATGAATTATTTACGGTCGTTATATCCATAAAATTATGTTTTATTGCCCAATTGATTGTAAGTAATACTTTGTAACAGTGCAGTGTATAAGTTAGAAGAATGTGAGGAGAAAGAGATTGAGCCACTCCGAATGAGTTTATTAGAGTACCAAGAGATGTATGTGCCCTTGCGTAAACAAGTTTTGTCAAATTTGGTAGTCATTGAGTGAACAAATCTTCAAGGGTTATCACAGCAATTGCTTGGGTGGGTAGAGAGGGGAATGCAGTGGTGAGGATGGGTATAGGTCCTAGCGCATTAGAGCGGGGTCGGGGTGAGAGTGGTTGGGAAAGTAGTCGCGAACTACTGGTGATGTGGTCAAAAACATACACATGTAACTAACTAAGGTGACGACTAAGCTAGCAATACGAGGGGAGACGATTTATGAGGGTCTGAGGGAAAGATATCAGTCCAGAGGTTATTCCATAAAGATTTAAGGACATGAGTAGCAGGGTTAGAGTACTTCCTTATTGGCTGCAGCTGTTCCGATTTTCGATAATGGAGAAGTTTGTAAGCCTAATGGACTGAGAGATTCCATTTCTGTGGGAGCCTACAAAAGCTGATCACAGAATAGCGCTGTGGGAATGTAGATGGTTGTGATTGCTTCAGCAATATGTAGATTGAAGATGTTATTGATGAGGGTTGTATTCCAACAACCATTGAGAACGAGCACAGTTACTGGCCAAGAGTGGAAGAAGCAGGCATGTAAACCTGCAAAAGAGTATAGGGGAAATCTGGGACCCAATCATCTTCAAAGAGTCGAAACTGATTTCATGTCCCACCTTGTCGGCAGAGGCCTAGGGAGAACGTGTCTCGTCATTTGAGAAAAGCTCGCCATCCCCAAGATTGTGTTGACGAGCATTGGATGTCTAAGAAACGCCATCGGCGGGAATATTTCTCGTGTAGCACTTTGTGTAGTATAGAGTCCAGCTGTTTGAGGATTTTCCACCTGAGCTTGGCTAGAAGAGCTTGAATGAAAAGCTAATGTTCTTGAAGTTTAGGTTGCCTTGATAATGTGATACACAAATAACATGTCGGTTGAGCCAATGCATCCAGTGCTTGGATTCTGAACTTGCCCATGAGAACCAACTAAGGATGGAGTCAATTTGCTGGCAAACTTGGACTGGGAATAGGCAGATTTTCGTATGGGAAAGTAGCAGGGAGGATAGAACATACAGAATAAGCACTACTCTGCCTACTTTATTAAGCAGGATGCATTTCCAGCTGGTGTCAAAGATCTTGCAAATGAGTGCGTTGAAGAAGTCGTTGTGATGGGTGACGAGATCCAGAGTGCGAACAAGGTAAGAGCCAAAGTGTTGTCCCACGGGATATTAAGGATTTTGGTAGTTTTGATTTTCATCTCAGGCGAGGTACTGGGACTGAATTTGAGGGAGGACTTAAGCAGGTTTAGCTGTTGAACACAGTCTTGACAGTAAACATCTAAGATTGAGTGTAAATGCTACAGACTTCTTCACTAAGTTTGGAGAAGATGAAGGAGTCATCCACAAAAATGAGGAGATTGATTGGGACGAATTGTTGGCCAGCTTTGATACCCAAAATGGCGCCATTGCGTTGTCGAGCAGTTAGTTCAAAATAGAGGATGAAAAGATATGGAGAAAGCGGGTCACCTTGTCCGATACCGCAACGCGGAATGATATGCTTAGAAGCTGACTCATTGACCAACATTTCATACAATGCTGTGGTGACGCATTGCATAACGGGGTTCATAAAGAACTGGAGAAAAAG